>JARFIW010001551.1:0-380854 GCA_036346225.1 Platerodrilus igneus
ATATATTTTCTGTACTAAGAATATATTTGGAGATATTTTGAAAAAACTGGGACAAGTTCAAATATTTGATAGTTTTTTAAAGATGGCGGCGCCCGCGGGCTGGGCAGAATTTGAAAACTTGAATTTTTCAACAGGGTACCAACCCACACAATATTTCAAAAAATTAAAAATACTCTAATTAATGTAACCATTTATGACAATTTGACTGGACTAGTAAGTTTTCAATCAAAAAGGATGGATAACCTACCTTTGACTGTTTTGGTCACAATTTTCCATGCGGATTCTTTTATTTCGACATTCTTGGATCGTGCATATCCTTTATGGTGTAGTTCAGGATGCGCTCGCACTTACTATACTAATAAAGTGTCGATCGACATTTTCTGTTATAATTCCCGAATGCACAATACATTGGTTGATAATACCTTTCAGTTCATGCAAAACACGCTCGCAAAGGTTGAACATGTTGATTGTCTGGAAGTGTCCCATTAATAGTCCGACTTGGAATGCAACATCAAAATATAATAATGGCAAGCTTCACATTTTGTTTAGGTCACGTTACAAAGTCGATCCGAATTAGCCGCATAAAACAATGTTTTAGATTTTGCGGCATTTCACTTCCGTTCGAGTTCCGTTACGTAAAGTTCATCGTAATCCCGGAATTACGTCCTACTGCAGTTTACAATTTACATAATACAATTTTACCTTTTTAAACCCAGTGATGGGCCACCAGATTCACCCTTCTGATTTTGTGTTCTGTTAATCTCAATATTTAACAGTTATACATGTTTCCTAAAAACTAGTCGAAACTAGTCACGATTAAATGACGCCTTAGAGAATCAGCAATCTAGACAATTATTCTACAACAATAGTATTTCAATCCCGTAGGAGCACGTATCTTCTTTCCTCCTAAGTTAATTAGCAGCATTTACGTCGCTGATTTCAGTAGAAATAAACGGTGATTTAAATGATTACAAAATTTTTAGCTAGGTAATTCACCGAGCTTCTTCGTGAAATATATGAGTTTCTAACTTAAAACTGCACGTAACATGTGCATTTGTCGATTTGTACTTAATAAGTAATTACATGGAAATAATAAATTTCGACTTTATCATTTGAGTTTTAGTCTATTAGCTAAATAGAAAAAGTTGATTCTTTTGTATATGTAACATTTGTAGCAATCAATAAACCTTCTATATATACATAACGTACCATACAGCATAAGAACACATCATTAATACAAGAACGGTGAATGAGTCGTAATATCATTGATCCAATATTCCAGCACCTACCCAATCCAGCACAATGATAAATATTTCCTTCTTGTGACAAGCGACACGTCATCACGCCCAGTCATTTTAATATAATGTTATTTAACACTCCTGCTCTGGTGGTCAAGTCCATTAAAATTGGTACTTACAAACAATCTGATCAGGAAAATCATTAATTTCGAAAGCTGTATATTAGTATTTAATCAATTATTAGTAGTTTGGTATCATAACAAAGTAGATTAATTACGAGGATGGCTAAAAGGTATGTGTATTAATCTGTTAATGGATTTGTGCGGTATCTTAATAAGGGAAGTTTTACATGAATTTTCAATTTAACTTTATAAAAGAAAAGCCTCTTTGCAGACAGCAACGCGCATCCATTGGTCTATTACGCAATTTTCGCCGGAGTTTTATTAAAAGTAAAATAGATTTCTTGCTGTTTCATCAGGACGTAGCAAATTTTTGCAATTTAATGCGAGGTATGAAAACAAAAAAATATTAGTTTGGGAGCTTGAACATGCACCCTTATAGCTTAATAACTACAAGATTTTTTTCAACCACTAAATCGTATTCATCGGTTAGTCATTACAAATGTAAAAATTTCATAATCAAAAACGCATCGCATTATTAAATGGTAAATAGAAGAGGTTTCTACTAGAACAACCAATTATAAATATCTATTTGTATTTCAAATTTTTTAACCTAAGGTTATCATAAATCTAAGCTATATACTCCAAGATCTCTCCTTAATAGAGGGGAGAAAAGCGTTTGTTACATAGAGAAATAAAATAAGGACATCTTCAAGAGTACCGGTCCAGGTGTATCTCTACATTTAAGTTGAACAAGAGATTAATCGTGAATTACTCTTGTACAAACAGCAGGGACAGTAGGCGTTATTATGTGACCGAACTTAAACTATCCGGAAAAATGGTCACATGGAATTGGGTCATGGAAGCCTTCAAAAGAAAACACTGAACAAGGAAATAGAACATACATAACTCAAACTAATGCCTATATGAACCATTACTACTACAGCTTTCTCAAGTGACTTCAGCTTGTTGGTATTGACTTTATCAGCACCGATTGATGTAGTTGCCTGAACCTTTAGGTTTTTGCTACTTGGTGATTTTTTTTTGTTGTGCTTGTGATTCGAATTGGGTCCTTCGATATATTTCCAGTTTATGATGTGGGACTTGCCAAGTCCAGCTTAGCTGTTTGATTGTTCCAGTCTGAATTTAGTCATCTAGGACTAACTCTTCGTGGTTTCTTCTTCGTTTACTATAGACTTACGACCAACGGTGCTACTGCTCTGAGAGATGGTATGTTCCAGTCATCTAATTTTTGACACCTGTCGATGGCAAGCGTCTTACAGTATTTATGGAGCGTATCGATTTTCATATACTGCCTGTTAGTTTCATTCCGGGCGAACCATGGAGCTCCTGTGATGAGACGAAGAATGGTGCAGTAAATTGCTTCTGTGCGTTGTCTGTTAGTAGTGTTCAGGTATATAATTCGAATTGCTGAAGCGTAGCTAATGATTGTTTTGATATAGGTCGTGTACATTCCAAGTCTGATATATATTGGAAACTTACCGCGGTGTTTTAATACCTAGAGTAGGACACCTTTAGTATGTCGCGCCTTTTGTGTCGTTTCTTATACTTGTTTATTGAAGTTGAGTTATCGGTCTATGAGAGCGAATAAGTATTCGATGAAGAATTTCCTCGAGAGATTGCGACTTTTCGGTTCAGGTGTGATGTCTGGAGAAGAGAACATTCTGCAATTGGTGTTGATTTAGAACAAACCTACACTTGTCAAACCTCTCGGAAAAATCGTCTAATGGTCTCTGTAGTATATTGTGGCGCATTCTGGGTAGCTACCTTTGGCCATGAACAGTATGGCGTCTGCGCAGAGGGCGCATGTGATTTCGTCTCTGCAGAGGATGTGTATGTAGACATTGAATAGAACAGCGGAAGAGTCTCCTCAGTGTGGGACACCAGCCGTCATTCTAACGGATTCGAAGAGAGACATTTCTACCCTTACTTGCAGTTTTCTGTACTTCTGAAAGCCGTCCTTTAATAAAAAACAATTAATTGGTTCCTATTTGATGATTTGCCGTTAATTTGTGTAATAATCCGATGTGCCCCACCTTGTCGAATTCGTTTTTATGTCAATAGCTATTGTTTCGTCATCTTGGTCTCGTTGGTATTTTCGACTATGTGGTCAACCGCTCTGAGTATTTCTTTGGTTGTGAAATGTTTTTTTCTGAATTTGAATTATTTTTGTCTTACAAGTAGCTGAGTCTCGAGGTGAAGTAGCAGTAACCTTCCGAATACCTTTTCTATGGTGTTGAGCTGTGATGTGAGTATATAGTTATTTGCGTCCATTCTACGTTTGCCAAGTTTGGAAACTATCAAGACTGTTGCAAGTTTCCAGGCCTCTGGATAGTGAAAGTGTCAAGTGTATGTGTTCTAATAAAATACGACAGCGTGGTCTTACTGATGTGTTGAAAATCGTTATTAAATATTTCGTCTGATCATTGAGCTTTTTTCGGTTGAGATTGACAATGGTTTTTGGAATTTCCTTATTGTAGAAATGTGATATTAGGAGTTGGTATGTGTGTGACTACTACGCCCAAGGTCCCGGGTTCGAATCCCGACACGGTCCGCTTGAAAAATGTTAGGCGAGCATTTATCATAAAAATACGCTCTCGTTCAGATGAGAGGAAAAATGAAGGTCCCGTGTGTGAGTGTTGTCATGCACGTTAGAGATCCCTACCTTACTTGAAACAGCAAGGGTTTGGCAAAATTTCAAATTTTCCAGGTAAAAAAAACTTGTTTTCTGGCCAATGTAGTACCTACCTTCGGGTAGAGCATTGGAAAATCTCATGTAAGGTATTAGGTTGGGGCGTGTTTCGGAGCTGAGCGCTGTTAGTATGTGAGTGATGGATTGAGTTACTACTTTGGTGTGTTGCTGATTGTTAGATGGATGAAGTGTAAACGTCTGCTGTAGCGTCCGTATCAATTCCTCTTCTCTCTCATTTGGGTCGTATATTAGTCTTCCGTTAGTGTTCTTAAGCACTGCGTGGGGTTTGTTTCTCATTTCTATGTTCTTGTTTAATTTGTATAAGTGGTGTTCGTCTAGAAATTCTTTGACCATTTTTTGTTGGGAATTGAGTTGGGTCTTGATAAATGGTTTCATCAGTAGCTGCAATTATTTGACAAGTCGTTTGTTTTCCTTCATTGCGTCCTGTATGTACGTCGGATTTGTTGTCTGCTGCTCGCCTTTGCTTTCTTGATATAAGTGCTGTGTTCTTTTATATCTTGTATCAGTTGCGTGATTTCTGACAGCGGCTTCCAGATTTGCTGTGGTACAATTGATGGTCGGTCTTTGGGTGCTTTCTTTCATAGTTATTTGTTGAATTTTTTTTTTGGTTATGTGTTTCATGATCTTGTAGTTTGCCGTTTTTTGAAGCTTGAAATTGAGCGTTATAAAAATGAGTAGATGGTATGGGCTTAGGTCTGGCAGTACTTGTGTAGAAATGGGGTAAGGGAGTCTAGTGGGTGATTTCGGTTTGACGAAATTCTCGTGAATTCGCTTGATTCTACTATGTCAAAACTGCGTCCGGAAACATGTGTGAAGTATGTTCATCCGTCGGTTTTCTCTACTGTTGATGCGTGTTTTGCGTTGTGGTCGCCTGCAGTCATGGTAGATGTGGTTCCAGCAAGTAACACGTCCAATTCCCTTACTCGAAACGGATCCTTAGAACTTTTGTAGGCGGAGAGTGTGATTAGTATGTTGTTGACGGTTTCAGAATGCCCGCGATGTCTATTTTTGTATGTAGCAGGTTGACTGGTAGATGGTTCATCCTCTTGTGTACCAGTACTCCTTCATGGACTATTTGCTTTGGTTAGGGCTGTCTATCGTTGTCTTGTTAAAGAAAGCATTTGATTTTGGTTTTTGGGAACACAATGCCATTTGCGTTCTAGGAGAGGATGATAATGTTTCTTCTTATTGTTATATTAGTCATTAAAGTAAGCTAGTATATCAGTTGCTGCTTCTAGACAAAGTACGATTATGGATTCTCCTGTTATACATGCACCTATTATCTGTCCAACGGATTGTAGTATTTTGATGATTTTTTGCATTATAAGTGGAGATTTATTGTTTATGTATGCAGATGATATAGCATTCTTCTGGCTAAGTTTTTGTTCTTGGGAAGGCAATTTTGTTTTTATCGGTTTGAATACTTTTATGGATGGTTGATTTCTTTGATTTCTTCTTTTCCTCTTTGATTTAGTCTTCGATGTTTGTTCTCCTTCGAAGTTGCCTTCTTTTGTTGTCGATCCGGTTTTAAAAGTCAGTCCCTTATTCTAACACATATAAGGTTATTATGACGTCCCATACCAATGCAACAAAAAATCAATAATTCTTGAATTACTTTATAGATTTTTTATTGTTCCGACCGCTTCTTAGAATAAACGTTTATTGATTAATGAGTTCAATGAAATTGGCGTATTCCCCCGAAACTTCTCTCTTAATCTCGTCTATTCCAGAAAATTACTTATTTAAATAAATTTATGTACTACAAAAGTCAATCGATATGGTTAATTTAAAGCTTTATAATACAAATAAGTTGCATTTCTATAAAAAATATTTGATTTCACAGTAAAAGGTGTTTTAATAGAAATTAAGATTAAAAATTGATGTTTTAAGTACAGAAAATTATTTATTTATATGCACGGAAAGGGCATTTTTTAATACAAATGAATGGCGTTGTATTTATTTTAGAGTGATTGATCTGTACTTGCATTTAATGCATTTTAAGGTATTTTAAAAATAATTATATTTACAGATACGGCTTACATTATTTGCTATAAATTTATAACACACCTATATGATACAGGGTGATAACCTATACACGCTGAATTGCATTTTTTACTTGACAGTTTAATAGATAAAAGTACGTTTGTATTATACAGGGCGCAACTATAAATTTTCGGAAATTACTATTTCTTTCCGGGTATTTTATATCTTGGTAGGATTTATTTGTAGAAATTGGGTTTCAATGACCTCTCGTGACCCTTTATCATATATATATATATATATATATATATATATTATAATGTCTAAGGGAGCTACTAAGAGTTATAAGGGTTGTTTAGTACAAGGTAGTATATGCCAAACAAAAATAATCCACATATTTGATCACATAAACTTAAAATGTATGTTTGCCGTATTTTATGTATACTAAAATACCATTCAAATATAGTAGTTGAAATTAAGTGCCAAAAGGCAATTTTAAAATGACTAAGTGACGTAATAAGATGTGCAGTGCTCAAGGGTTTATACCGAGTTTGAATTTTAAAAGCCTTTGAAAGTACATTTGCCGTCCAAAAGCCGGATGCGTCCATGAATGTTCACTATCAACATGCATCCAGGGTCAAGTATAATTTATTTTGGTTTCATTTTCTATAGAATCAACTTTTGGACAATATTTGTAAACTCAAAATTATTAGTTATAACAACGTAAAATATGATTGGTGGAATGTAAAGATTTAGGACATATATTAGAATTTAATGTGATTATGAAATTGTATAAAAGACATGAACTTTGGTATGTGCGACACGAACGTAGTTATTTGTTATGAACTTTAAGATGTAGTAGGCTAGTTGAGAGTTAACATGGTCGCCTTAGAGAGTAAACAAAGGGATTATTTTCGAACCAATTTTGTAAAAAGACGTGTTTTCATAACTGTGCTAATTTGTATACAGATATTTAAAAAGAAAATAAAAGTAGTTGTTTTTAAAGGAGTTTCAATTGAATAAGGTGGTAAAAAAACAAGCATCGAAAGTATAAAGGGAATAGTAGTGATTGTGCGACGGTAAATTATTGGATTTGGAGAGTGGTTATACAGATTTGAAGTTGGATATTGGAGTGCGGATTAAAGTTAGAAGGTCATCGAGAGTGGTTAGACAAAGGAAAGAAGTTGGATATTGGAGAGCAGTTTAAAGGTAGCGGGAGCATCGAGCAAAAAGATACAGGAACGAGTAGATTGGGATTAGATACGGAGAAGCGGACGGATTTTATAGAGAAAACAAGGATTCGAAGCGGAGATTAGCACAAGGGAAGTTGTAGCACTGATTTTTCTAAATTCTAAATTTGGGTTAATCATTTCAGGTATTGGGGAGCAGTTAAAATTCAAGGACACCTGGAAGCGGCACGAAAATTCAAGAACATCATTGTGAAGACGCATACGGTGATAAGGATTTTGAGCCAGCATTCAGGAAGGCATCAACGGAGTATAGACCAGGTGAGTGTTTAAAATATCTTTAATACGTCAACAATAGTCATACAAATTTTGGTTGTAATTGAATTTGGCACATATCAACTTTGATCTTATTAGAAAATTTGGCATATACAAAAGTAGAGTATCAATTTTAGTAGTAAAACAAAAGAGTGCACTTTGGTAGGACTTAGCACATCTACTTATAACGGAACCCACTATAAGTAGTTTGAACGCCCTGAGATTAAGAGCTTAAATAGTCGAGGCATTGCAATAAATAATTAATTAAAGAACCAACCAAACGGTGCAAGTACGGGGCGTGCATTAGGTGTGCACATTTTAAAAGTTTATAAAATAAAGGGTAGAATATAGGTGGAACTCAAAGTAGGGCGGTTTAATATATGTTTAAACCCAAAAGGGGGGCGGTACAATATTAATATATTAAAATATTATATATATATATATATATATATATATATATATATAGTATATATGCAGTATAATTATATATATGTTCAAACCTACGAAAAATTCGATCAAGTAGTTATTATATTATATCATAGAAGTAGTAATTATACCATTACCATAATATATAAACCACTTTCTGATAATCACAAGATAAACATTGATAATAGTTTATCTTATGAAACAAACAAAGTTCTTCCCTTATGGGTTACCCTTAAGGGTTATAGACCACTTCATCCTGATGAGATCCACTAAGATCGAAACTAGTTGATGAATGTTTATTCCTTTATGAAACAAACAAATTCTTTCATTTATGGCTATGCAAATTACTAGCTTGCTTTGTATAATTAATAACTTCCTTTCGATTTTTCGTAAAGGTTGTGATTATTTATACATCGTATATACTTGTTTCATTTATTCAAATTGCTATAAGCAATAATTTTTCATTTTATATATATATATATATATATATATACACACACATATATATATATATAATATATATATATATATATATATATATATATATATATATGTATATAAATATTTTAGTTAGTTAATTACACAAGGTAAGTTGATAGATAAAATTAAATAAAAACCCTTAACCACAAAAAATATTTAAATTACTAGATACGTATTTCGACCACTATGTGGTCATCATCAGTAGGAAACCTGTTAAAAAAAAAAATTAACTGTTGTTCTGGAACACTTCAGAGGATATTCTTCTCATCACTTAGGCTGAAGTGATCCTACCCAACCTATAATTTACTATATTGTTGCTTTAAACACTATCGAGGATATTCTCCTCACCCGCAGGCTGGTGTTCTCAACAACAAACAAGGGAATTGTCTACTTGAAAAATGTTAGGCGGGCATTTATCATAAAAATACGCTCTCGCTCAGATGAGAGGAACAATGGAGGTCCCGTGTGTGAGTGTTGTCATGCACGTTAGAGATCCCTACCTTACTTGAAACAGCAAGGGTTTAGCAAAATTCCAAATTCACTTGTTTGTTGTTGAGAACACCAGCCTGCGGGTGAGGAGAATATCCTCGATAGTGTTTAAAGCAACAATATAGTAAATTATAGGTTGGGAAAGATCACTTCAGCCTAAGTGGTGAGGAGAATATCCTCTGAAGTGTTCCAGAACAACAGCTAATTTTTTTTTTTAACAGGTTTCCTACTGATGATGACCACATAGTGGTCGAAATACGTATCTAGTAATTTAAATATTTTTTGTGGTTAAGGGTTTTTATTTAATTTTATTTAAATCGTGTCACAGTGTTCCTAAAGATTATTAAGTTGATAGATACTAATTGTATTAGAGTGAATAAGAAGAAATAATAACTTAGACTTTTATGCAAAGCCCAAATGATCATTTCAAATTGTGACCTTTTACCACGTCAATATATATGTATATATATATATATATATATATAAATAATCACATTAAATAATTTTAATCACCGTGTATAATGAATATTATTAGATAATACGCGTTATTAAAACCGTGAAGCATAAAAATTTATTAGTTTCAGTAAAAATAAGAGATTTAAACCATGTACAAGACGCTTTATATCAAAAGAAACAGTATTAAAAAGCTCTGCGTGTAATGTAATTATTCCTAAACAAATGGAAATTACGTGCAAAATTTATCTTAATTAACTCTATTTCAAGTAACCGGTATTGAACAAAACGTACAGATAATATCTACAGAAACTTGTAAAAACCCAATAAAATGCAAATCCTAGAAGTGTTAGTTAGAAGTAGGATGTTTGAACACACCTGCGTATTTTAAAAGGCAATTTCAGTTTACTTTGTTTAGATAAACATGTCGATTCTAAGGATATTGGAAACGGTCAGATGCTTTAGCACGAAATACAAAACAGGGTTTATTTAAAAAGCTCATTCGGCGAAAATTTTGCAGATAATTAATGTTTACAAAGAATCTTGGAGAAACCGGGGCTTAATATTCACGAGAAGCTGCGATACGGGGTTATTAAACCCAGATAGTCCACATGGACTAAAATATAATCGATAATAAAGAATATCAATTTGCACCAATACGAACAGGTTAGAAAAGGAAAGAAAATGCGTCAAGCAAAGACACATATAGTAAAAGGCGTGATTTAAGCAACGTCACGAGGGTCACAATTGGTTGAAAATAGGATGCAAATATCAGAGGTAGAAACAACAATTTCTGTACAAAATTAATTAGTTTTCTCGGACATGTTTGCGTGCCGTGTGAGAATTTCTGAGATTTAAATGGGGCGAGTGAAAAATTCGTAAAAACCGACGCGCGAGCGACGGACTGGGAACATAGAATGAGAAATTCTTAAGAATTGTCTGTTTTGAGGACAAAAGCGACGTGCCGGCTATTCGCTATATATACCGGTGGTAATATGAATTTCGGCCTCTTAGACTTTTGACTATTCGATGCGTTAAAAGCTCTTACATCCGCGACTTGATTCAAGATGTTAAACAGTGTATTTTAGTTTGATAAAATAATTTAAAATTTTGCTCGTATATTTTAGTGATTCAAAATAGTTTGTTATTTACGTGCTAACATGAATGTACTTCAGTGCACTTAGATACAAGGTAATAAAATTTAGTATCACTGTACCAATTAGCAAAATTTACAACGACAAATGTATACACAAAAGTAGGCAGTTTTGGCGTATATTGGTGAAAGACGCATGAATTTCTCTGCTATTTTCGGGGTGTTAATAATTAAATGGTTCAAATACGTGTCTGGATCCACGAAACAAGGGTCAGATATACACAGATGAGTTCCAGAAAAGCCCAGAAACAACTTTAAATAAATGGTGATGGAGAAAATTTTAAAAGCGTTGAGAATTAGAAGCCGTAAATATAATCCTGTTGGAATGGTGTGATTAACTAAAGGGACGATGTACATTGAAGCTACGAGGACAGTAACCTTCAGGTAAATTATACTATTTTGTTTGACATTTTTGTGTGGGTTGAATAACTTTATAATTGATTTACTTTAAATGGACATTAGTGAAATTGTACTAACCATAAAATTTTAATTTTAAGATGAAATTTGCTTGTTTAAGTAGAAAGGGTATTTAGTATTGATGTTCTGAATTATGATGAAACTTTGGGTATGTCTTTGAGCTCAATTAGACGAACCTGGTTAATTAACGTAAAGGGGTGGTAGATGCTCCCTTTATACTCAGACTCCGGTTTGCTTATATTGTTATAGTAATTAGTAGGCATCCTACAAGGACTTTAATTCTGGATGCACGTTAAAATGATAAAAAAAAATTTTTTAATCTTGAAAATTTTTTATACTGAAATTTATGCTGAATTTTAATTTTGAAATTTTAATGTATTGTGAATATTGATGTAAATAGAGGTAACGTTGATGTTTGTGGTAGGAATGTATTTGTTTTTTTTTATAATTGAGGATGAAAGCTATCTAGAGGAGCAGCCGAGGCGATTAACAGAAGAAAATCAACAGACCAGGTAATTCAAAAGGTTTCACAGCAATATATATCTATATATTGCTATGATAACGCCACACACCGATGTAATTAACGTTAGCCTAAAGTATAAATATGCCCGGACTAGCTCACTCTAATACACACAGAGCGTACAGCGTTACGATAACAAAGAATTTACCACCCTTTTTATCTAACACTTTTCTACTCGAATGAGATGAACGAATATGACTAAGATATGTATAATGACAAAATATATATATATATATATACACTTTACAGCTTGTTAATATGATTCACGATTCGACAAAATAAACTCCTAAATCAAAGCAATACTGATATCAATGTGTTTATCTCCAAAATTATAGCTCCCTTTAGTCAGTTTGAAGACAGCAAAAATGACGCTGTTATAGTGTTGAAAATACCTATGAACGTTCAATGACTTTTCCCATTTACGTAAATTTTCACGTATAAAAAGATTTTTGTTGACCTTTTACATAAATATTCTGGAGTAATTAAAAAATGTAAATTTTCAATAAAAAGAAAAGAATGCCTTATGCTGTTAGATAATGTTCTGATCTGTAGTATTCCTTGCGTGTCTTTTTCCTCTCCCTATTCTTGGATCTGCTGTTGCGTGCTGTTGACCAATACCCCTGGATTGCTTTCAGTTGAGTTCACTGGTTGATTTTATAGTACCGCTTGATCATACGCCCATTCAATGCTTAGAACAATCCTTTGTTTAGTGCTCCGATGCGTAGATGCAAACCAATGTTTTTATGCAAATTTAGATCGATGTTTATTTAAATTCGGATTTATTTCCAAATTTAGATTTATGTACCAATTTAGATGTGCTAATTTAGATTTTTACCTAGAGCCCTAAATTATAAAAATTAAAATTTATTGTTAACTAATAAGCTTTCACTTACGTTTTTCAGTTAGTGGCAAACTTTTCTCGTATATTTTCAGTATTATTTTAATTTCAAAACTTTTCTATCACGACTTCCATGAAATATAATTATTTAATTTTCTTATGTTCACTTTATGCTTTGTTATTTCTTTGCACTATTGCGTGTTTATTTTAACAAAATTAGTTTCATGATCTTCTAGCTTTCGATGCTCTTAATGCGTATTTATTTAGAATTTATAAATGCTTTGCTGGTTTAAAATAAATTTGATTCCGTACAGAGTTATTTGTCTTACTGAATGTGGTTGTATTATTGAAGGCTGAGCTCCCCTACATTAATTAAAGTTAACTGTGATCCTTATATAGTGTGTTAGATGTTTGTTTTTTGCATAATTTGCCAATTACGTACTTTTGATGATAAAATTGTTTAGTTTTCTAGTTTTTAGTACTATTTACATGTAGTGTGCAACCCTTCTGATTCTATATACTCCTAGATAACCCTATTATCATAGCAATATATATATATATATATATATATATATATATATATATACATTGAAGGTAAATCTCTTAGGTGTATTAATCAGAAAAACATCAAAAAAAGGTTAGCTTTTAAGATTTTACAGTTCTATAGTTAATTTAATATTTTTATGTAGTGAGTTCATATACTAAAGAAGAGCATAAATATATTCGTTGGAATCATTCGTTATTTATTAAGTAGTCGGAGTTAAATACATACTAAAAAAAATACTAGGCCACAGAAAACTATTATACTTCAGCCGTTAGAGATTTTACAATTAATGAATGTAATATGATTTTAAGTTCCCAGGTATGCGTAGTTACAGTTAACTATAGTCCTTGGGTGCACTATTTAGAATTTCTACTTTGCACACTAACCTATTGGAAGAATTTCATATTCGCGTAAGTATCAGATTCTATAGTCCCATTGAATAGGGTTAGCAAAATACGGACATCTAAAATTCTATTTTTTTATGGCATCTCTGAAACTATATTTGAAACTAGATATTAATGTAACGAGGCGTCAAATAGTCTACAATTGAACAAGGTGCCAACAAATTTAGCCTTTGAAACATTCGCCACCACGCGGCGTCTAAATGCACAAGAGTGAGTGGCATTTACAAGAGGGTACTCGTAAGTCATTATAAGCTGACAAAAGCAACGTTTTGGTAGTTACTTAAAATAATTCGACAGGTTTCTTGTTTATATTTATAATTTTCATGAACAATTAAATTACATACACAAAGGTCGAGGTAGCGAGGATTATTTATTCTATTTCAAGTCCTGATCTATAAAGGCGTTACATAAAATAAATTAGTATTAACCTAGTGTTAAAATAAATACATCCATGGGTTATAAATTAATAGCAAATATTGATTAACATAAATTAACAGTTAGTAACAAATAAATTAAGAGTGCTTTGATTGCTAATTGTAAGCGCGTCGAGAAATAATTAAGAAGATAATATTGTCGCTTTAACGTTTAAACTTTATTGTTAGTGCGATTAAACGAAAACTGTCCTTAGGACATTAGGATTTCACTCTAGCTACGAGTAAAAAAGCTTGTATAATCAGCTAATAAAAAAGAACTATTATTATTGCAAAGGAAATTTTGTTACATTGGCATCAATGTATGAAATAGTTGTCTTATACGACATTCGAAAGATACCTATCGTAGCCAACAAGTAAAATTATTTTCTATTAATAGAAACGCACAGGAACAAAAAAGCACCTTCAAGCCTTACAAAAATATTACAAGAAATTGCGGAAAAACAACAACGAAACGCAAACGCTGCAAACCTGGCAGATAAACTGAACAAGTTCATCGTGAATCTACAGGAAAATTTTACAGCACAATTGATCAGAACGCTTAAGCGGTTGAACAAAAATTAATAAAAAATTGCATCCAACTGAGAAAGGAGCTCGTAGAGAAACTGCTGCCGAACAAATGTAGAAAAGTCTATAAAGCACGTTCGGTAAGATAGTCACACAACAGCTGTTAATTCAGATCTTGTGTAAGAAGCTTAAAGTTTTCTAAAGGGTTAAAGGTTCTGAATTTGTTCTATAGGTTTACGATTTCATCCCTATGTACTGTGCGCTTTTGAGTTAGTCTAACCTTAGAAATCGTCTTATGGGTTAACTTGCTGGTAGTAACTGCTTACCAAGCTCGATTATTCTTCCAAAATCTTGTCCTCAGCATGTAACTTTGAAAATAGCATGATCTACTTTTAAACCCAAATTGTTAAATGCTTGACAAAGTAAGGGAATTCGCTGTTGCTTTTCGTCAATGAAGCTTTGAAGCGTGCAATGTAGTATTATAAAACCTTCTCTAAGGGGTGTTTTTATTGTAAATGCGCTTCCATTAAAAATTCCCAATCCCGACAATACAAAGGGAAAAAATAAAACCGCTCCCTGCTACGATGATACTTCTGCAAATGTTCGATTGGAATTTCAACAGATGTAATCATTCAAAGTCAATCAATCAAAAGAGGAAATGTAAGATGGCGTCCAATCTGATCGCGAAGGTAAATGAGATGTTTGCTTATCAAACAGGAAGCTCGAGGCAGATAAAATTCTCCGCAAAACTTTCATCGGGTAATTTAACTTGGGAAATGTGCTTCACTGACTTGATTATGATTGATAAAGATGTTTTCTTTATAATTTAGTTTTAGATTCGGCTAAGTTTTAATTGAGTACGCAAAGAAGGGTAGAATTTAAAATTTGTCTACCGGAGCGTTGCGTTATTGATTACGTTTCAAATACAATTTGGAAAGTAGGTAAATGTTATTATATACACTCGCACTCGCAATCCTAAACGAATTGCTGGGTTGCTCAAATATTAGGCAATAAATTATAACTCTTTGGGAATGTTTGGCGGAACTAACAATACCATAAATCATCATAACTACAAATAATGCAAATGTATGCGGTTTTGTTATAAAGAATTTTTATTATAGTTCATTCTTTGTATATTGAATGATTTCTGCTTCTCTACAGCTTCTAATTTATTGTAAGCAGTAAAGTATATATACGGTATAAAATTATTCTCGTATACGAGCTAAAAGGTTTCTCTTTAATATTTTATATATTTCTATACAGAAATGCATGTCTTCAGTTTGCAGAAGACACGATGCTTAATTTAAAATGTTTAGTTAAAGAACCCAACGAATATTAAAGCCTTTGCTCGACAATACCCATCACATAGGTAATTCTATTCAAAAGAGAAAATCTAAGTAAATGACATTACATTACCGAAATAATATACTATTTAAATACATTTCATGCAAACTGCATAGTATATTTAGAAGTATTTAGTTATCTCAGAAATATAGTGTGAAGGATATACAAAATTTGTACCAAACTGCTTGTTGCTTGAGGGCTTTATGGATTTGAATAAAATTACTGATTTTGTTTAACGCATACCAAACTTCATGAGGTAGAACAATTAAAAAAATTCATTAAAACATGTTTGGAAAACAATTAGAATTTAAAAAATATAATAATTGGCAAATAATAAAGTCGTTATATGATTTACCCAAAACCATGGTTCAACGGATTTGACCCTCAGAATATTTTTTTAAACATTATTATTTTCACTAAAGCAATTATCGGTTCATATTACCTTTATTTTAAGAAAATAATGTTTAAAACATATTTAACGTTTTTGGACGTAATTTATCTCATTTGCAAACCCTATTACGGGATTACCTGCAGACAAGAAATAGTTAAGCACACAACGAAAATTGCCCGCACCGAATACCACAACAAAACCAGGCGAATCCGAAGAATGCCGTGCTAGCTATAAAATCGGAGAGTTGGGTGAGTCATAAAAAAAGAAATAGAAAACCTCAAGAGAGTAAATTTATTTACACCTTTAATAAAAATGTGTTATAAAAAGGAAAGTTAACCCCTGAGGAGAACAATATTTATTCAACATATCCCGGAGGATTGCCACAGCACAAAAATCTTCCCAGAAGTAATTAATACACCTTTTAATTACCTCAAACTAACTTTTAACCTCAATTGTAGTATTCACATAAGACAGAAATTGAAAAAATATACATATATGGATTGTCCTCAGTCACTAGTTTAATACAATTTCTTAAATACTAGTATTCACAAAAATAATATATACACAGGGTGGTCCGGTTTTCATTAGCCAGCGCATATCTTCTGAACTATGCAAGATATAGAAAAATTTCATGGGAAAAAGTTTTTTGAATATATTTTCTCTACAAATATAAGGCATTAAGTATTTTTCATGGCCTACTATATTTGAGCAATAATATGTCACTTTGGTTTTTTAAATAGAATACCCTGTATATTTTTTTGAAAAAATATTCTACTTGAAATTGTCTTTACGGCAATATGCGACAATCAATTATTTCTATTCAAAGTGTGCTAAATAACCTAAATAATAGAATTTCAATCTGATTATTTCTGTTAACAAATGCCATTGCAGTATTTCAGTTGTTTATTCACAATTATTTGTCACATAAATAAGTAAAAGTATTATTGCGTTCTTAATAGTTGTTTCGCGCAAAATAATGGAAATGAATTATTCAAACAATAAAAAAGTTGATATGTTATGCTGTTTTCATAGGTCAAACAACAATAAACGTCAAGCTGCAGTTTTATATCGAAAGGTATATCCTGACGGTAGACAACCAAATATAAATACATTTAAAAATCTACAAAATTCTTTGAGGTCTAATGGTAGCTTTTCAACTATCACCAGAAATCAAGTACAACATAAATTGATTATTTTGGCCTACTTTAGACCTTATCCTAAAGTTTCTCGAAACAAGCTGCAGCTGAACTAAACGTTTCGACAGATTTTTAATGTTTTGAGGCGTCATTCAATGAAAGCTTTTAAGATGCATTTGGTTCAAACATTACATCCCAATTATGCCAACAGCCGAGCTGGTTTTTGCATATGGATATTGAATGTAAAGGAAGAGAATTTTTTGACAGTATAACTTGGACTGATGAATTTAACTTTCATAAAAATGGTATTTTTAACAGAAAAAATACACATTATTGGAATGATAGAAATTCCTTGCAATTTGTTGAAACCCGTTCAGAAGTACGATTTTCAGTGAATGTGTGGATAGGTGTAGTAGGTGACTGTATACCGGGTGCGTATTTCTTTAATAGTATAGTTTAACCCAAAATAGATATTTTGCAAATTTTGTTTCAAGATTTCTTAGATGATATTTTCAGAGTTATCAGGCCAAACTTATGGTTTCAACACGAGAGCGCTACAGCACATAATGGAATCAATGTTACAAATTATTTAAATAATGAGTTTGGTCAGAACTGGATTTGACTTTGTGGCCTCTCCCTGATCACCTGATTTGTCAGTTCTTGATTTCTTTGTTTCGGGGTTTTTAAAAGATCGAGTGTAATTCTAATTCTACCCCTTTTCAAAATCTTGAAGAGTTAATCGCAAAAATAAGAACATCTTGATTGCTAATTACCCCGATCATGCTGCAAGATGCTAGAAAAAATTTAATTATTCGAGTTAATGAATGTTTAGAATGTAATGGTGAACAATTTGAACATTTACTAAGATAATTACTTTTCTTGTTAGTTATTTTCAGATGTATGTATAAAAAAATTTGCAATTTATTAATTTATACAGTAAATAAACAATAATCACAGTTTCCTATTGGAATTCTATTATTTGAGTTATTTAGTGTATTCTGACAAGAACTCATTGGTTGTGGTATATTGCCGTAAAGACAATTTCAAGTAGAGTATTTTTTCAAAAAAATATACAGGGTGTTCTATTAAAAAAACCAAAGTGACATATTATTGCTCAAATATAGTAGGCCATGAAAAATACTTAATGCCTTATATTTGTAGAAAAAATATATTCAAACAACTTTTTCCTATGAAATTTTTTTATATCTTGCATATTTCAGAAGATATACGCTGGCTAATGAAAACCGGACCACCCTGTATATATATATATATATATATATATATATATATTACTCATATTTAGACCAGGGTACAAAATTAAATAATCACATCAAATAATTTTAATCACCGTGTAGAAGCTTTGGGAAAAGGTACGCGTTATTAAAACCGTGAAGCGTAAAATTTCATTCGTTTCATTAAAAATAAGGGAGTTAAATTATTTACAAGACGCTTGCTATAAAAAAGGAAGCAGTATTAAAATGCTCTACGTGTAATTTAATTATTCCGAGTAAAGAAACAAATGGAAACTACGTGCAAAAATTTATATTGATTAACTCAATTTTAAGTAACCAGTATTAAACAAAATGTACAGATAATAATTAATATTTGATTAGGAGTCACTAAAAATTAAAGGGTATTATTTTAATTGGAGTTAATTGGACCATTAGTAACATATAATATGTATAAAAGCTAGTAAAAACCCAATAATATTCAGATCGTAGAAGTATTATGTTTGAACACCTGCGTATTTTTAAATGTTTTATGTTCTGCGTAAAATTTGCAGATAACAAATGGTTACAGAGAATGTTGGAGAAACCGTTGCTTAATATTTACAGGAAATGCTAATAAGGTGGGTTATTTCACAAGTCCACATGGATTGAAAATAACCGATACTAAAGAATATAGATTTGTACCACTCGGAACAGGGTAGATAGAGACAGATAATATGCGCAAGACAGAGACACATATAGTAAAAGGCGTGAGTGGAGCAACGTCACTGGGTTGCGATTGGTTGAAAATAAAAGGCAAACTTGAGAGGTAAAAATAACATTTCTGTATAAAAATTAATTAGTTATTTCCAGACGTTGCGAGCCGTGTCGAAATTTCTGAGATTTAACTGGTGCGAGTGCAAATTTAATAAGAACCGACGCACAGGCGGGCGAGATGGGAACATGGTATACGAAATTCTAGAAACTGGCCGTTTTGAGGACAAAACCGACAGACAGGCTAACCACTATATATACCCGGGTTAATATGAGTTTCGCTCTCTTAGATTTTTCGATTTGATTCAATGCGTTAAACAGTGCTTTTTAGTTTTCCGATTTTGATAGAATAATTTAAACAGTTTGCTCGTATATTTTGGTGATTTAAAACAGCTTGTTCTTTACGTGCTACAATGAATGTAATTTAGTGCACTTAGAAAAGAAGATACAAGGTAATAAAGTCTAGTATCACTGTACCAATTAGTCAAATTTGCAACGACAAATGAATACACAAAAGTAGGCAGTTTTGGCGTATATTTGTGAAAGAAGTATGAATTTCTTTGCTATTTTTCGGGGGTGTTAATAATTAAATGATTCGTAAACGTGTCTGGATCCACAAAACAAGGTTCAGATATACACAGATGAGTTCCGGAAAAGCACTGAAACAACTTTAGAGGAATGGTAATGTAGAAAATTTTAAAGGCGACCAGTAATCCGAGGACCTAAACATAACCCAGTTGGATTGGTGTGATTAACAGAGGACGATGTACATTGGGGCCACGAGTGCATTAACCTTCAGGTAACTTATGCTTTGTTGTTTGATTTTTGATGTTTTGGTGTGTGTTGAATAACTTTATAATTGATTTACTTAAAATGGACAGTAGTGAAATTGTACTAACAATAAAATTTTAATTTTAAGGTGAAATTTTCTTGTTTAATTAGAAAGGGGTATTTAGTATTTATTTTCTGGATTATGATGAAAATTTGGGTATGTCTTTGAGCTCAATTAGACGAACCTGGTTAATTAACGTAAAGGGGTGGGAGATGCTCCCTTTGTACTCAGACTCAGGTCTGCATATATTGTTATATTAATTAGTAGGCATCTACAAGGACTTTAATTCTGGATGCACATTAAAATGATAATAAATTTAATCTTGAAATTTTCTGATACTGAAATTTATGCTGAATTTTAATTTTGAAATTTTAATGTATTGTGAATATTGATGTAAATAGAGTTAACGTTGGTGTTTGTGATAGGAATGTGTTTGTTTTTTTTATGATTGAGGATGAAAGTTTTAACTAGGTGAGCAGCCGAGGCGGAAAAGAGTAAAAAGGCGATTAACAGAAGAAAGTCAACGGAACAGTTAAGGTAATGAATAGATTTTTGTAGGTTTCACAGCATTCTTGACGCCCAATTCGTGAGGCTCGATTCTAATACAAGGAAACACAGCATACACGACGCCCAATCTGTGGGCCACGATTCGAAAACCGTAGTTCCCGGATTTTGGTGGAATCACAGCAATATATATATATATATATATATATATATATGCTGTGATAAGGGGTTTTTAGGGGTGTATTGAGTAGTAAGGGTCGTGTAGTAACTGTAAATAGCAATAGGAAACAGAAAACTGCATTTATTTAGCAGAAAAATAAGTAATTCGTACAATATGTAAATAGCAAGCATTTAAGACCCTGTATATAGACCGTAATTAACTTTAAGCGATGCCAGAAAGCAAGTCTTTCAACAATAGAACGCGTATTCAGCAGAGAAATTATCGTACATGTAATTAAAACTGCGTTGAGGAGTGTTTTACAAATTTATAAAATAAAATACGCAGAAGATAAGATGAAACCTAACAAATCTTCATGCATGTACGCTTGTGATAAAGATGGTACAATAAGCGCTTTGATAAAAAAACGCACTTTCAAAAAAATAAATAAATACGAAAACAGTACTAGAGTTACATCATTTATTTTTCTACAATTATCCAAAAGCATTATCTATACAAAACAACAAACGTAAGTTAAAAGTCTGGCCACGAAAACAAATTATAAGGTATCAAAGATCGCAAATAAACACCATGACACTGAAATACAAAGGAGTTTCATTAGAAAACAGCTTAATAATACAGGAAATATTCAAGACAAAAGCTGGTTGGTTGAAACAATCTGTAAAACTGCTTGGTAACCCAACCCACATGTAGTGGGAAAAGCTATTTAACACCCACCGGTGATAAGGTAAGTCAGTCTACACTTGATGCACGTTGAATCCACAACACTTTTAACCAGGAATTTACGCGTCAAATAAATAAAGTTATAATATAGGGAAAATAGTGCTGTATAAAAATTGTGTTACGAATATATGAAACGTTTTTGCCGTTTTTTTTTAGAAAACGTGAGTAGAAATTGGGTAATTAATTTAAATTAAATATTTATAATCATATAAGGCTTCTAATCGGCTTCTGCACTATTTCTGGTTCACTTATAGAACAATTCTAATTGGTTTCCAGTTAAATTCTGGACTATTTCTGGTTCACTTATAATTCAATTCTAATCAGCGTCGAAAATAATTCTGGTACAATTCTGACGATAATTCTAATTATGGGGCAATTCTAATACACTGCGAATTTCAAGATGTATTTAAGGGAAGAGATTTAAAGCACATGCAGAGAGATATAGAATAAAGCACGAGGTGATTTTTAAAAAGCAAGGGGTAACTGTACTCAAATATTGGTTCAACGAAGCAGAGTATTGGTATACGATTGAAGACAACAAGGGGGTGTTGATTCACAACACGAAACAACATATCAGCAGATCACAGATCGGATCTACTTAATTTTAAGATATTTTTCAATATAAATTTTAATACTGAATTTATTCAATTTATCCAAAACTTGTAAAGAAGTCAACAAGAAACATTGCATACGTTAAACTTACGTAATAAATCATAGAACGTTCCAGATTTTTTTGTTAAGAGATCGTTTTTGATCACTTTATTTTAAATTAAAAGTATATAAATTTTGGGATAAATAATCTATATGATATTTATTGATTGAAGGTGTATTTAAAAAATTTCAAAAATTGTAAATATTATTTCCTTTCATTATTGAATGTTGATTGATTTTATTTCATCAATTCAAACAGGTAATCATAAAGGGGTGAAAAAGGAAAATTGATCATCGTAACGTTGTGCACTCTGTGTAAATTAAAAAGGGCTAGGCGTGGCATAATAATAAATTAAAAGATTAAATTGTAAAGAGTAATACACAGGGCGGTGGGGTTAAGTAGAATATATATATATATATATATATATATATATATATATATATATATATTGCCGTGGAACCTATAAATAATCGTAGCCTCAGTAACAAAAAACATTCGAAGATTTTTGTTAATTTTCCAAAATCGTCATAAATTTAACACAATAAAAAAAAATTAACAAAAATAATTACCTCTTATCCAGATTCCTCTCTTCATCACCATAATTCTTCTCCAGTTCCCAGGCTAGCTCAGTTAGGCCTCCTTTTGGATGCTTAGATTCACTACTATACTCTGTATCGTTCACGCACACTCTCAATAATACCACAAAATAATACAACCATCATACAATATTCATTTAACACTATTTACAAATAAAATTCAAGATGATCCACATTTCAGAGATTAAGTTACACCTCAATAAATTCTATTTTTGTACTGTCCTGGATTGTAATTTGAAATATCAAACACATTGAATATACCCGGAGTAAATGGGCCCTGAATAATACCTTATTTTCTTTCTTTATTTATAATTTATTTTAAATTTGTATACTCTGGAGTATGGTGAGCTCATGATAACCCAGTTAATTATGAATAATGTATGCTTTTGTACTTCGCATACTCTTACAACAAATAAAAAAAACAAACCCATGTACTCGTAACAATAAAATTTTTAAATTCCTGATGGAACGTTAATAAGCTTTATATACCTTTAGATTTCTATTTAAATACCATAATAAAGTTAGTTATACGTATTATTTTTAATACGCAAGATAATGCACAACACCTTCAAAGTTTACTTTCACACGTTACACATAGTTTCATCGTTTATAACAACAACAATTTTAAAGCGTTACCTAGAATTTCTTGAAGATCTCTACTCCGTGGATGATGCCGTCAAGTTGTTTTGCTCTGCTCTGCTGGCCGCTTCTAGCTATTTGTAGATGACCCCATCTAGGTTGTGCTGTTTGCTCTGCCTTCACGGTGCATCCAAATCCACCTCCAAATTAATTACACTTCTTTCATATTAGCGTACTTTCGTTTAATTTAACTTAAATTTTCGTTACTTCACGTCACTTCACGAGCTTGTTTAAGATATATGTTGCACCTAAAATAAAAATTTAGACTCGTCACTTTTCGCGTATCAAATTATGAGGCCAACACTGTAATATTTACTTTAAAAATATTTATACTTACAAACTCGTATTCTGAAGCGGTGAAACTACTAAGCGATCGAAGTTAAAAGAGAGATCGAAGTTAAAAAACTGCGATGCTAATACTCTTCCAGTATTTATGATTCCAACGGCCACCTCTAGGCCGCTCTTTCCGTGAAAAATCTAATTCAAAATAACACTTCCTCAAATTTTGTTTCAACCGTTTTCGAAATCCCCGAAATTTAGCGCGTCGTTACGATATTTTTCAATAAACCCGACTTCAAATATCCCCGTGTTCGTCTGTTGTACAACTAACGATATCGATAAAATAATATATCCGTTGACGTCTTAAAAATCCCGCCTATCTTAATGCTGTCCCTTTCTTATGCATATTATATGTTTCCTTCTAACCTTGTTTGAGTGGTAGAGAATCGATATTACTGTCCGCGTTTTATTTACTCCATGTGGACTGAATACGTGCTTTTTAAAATGGACTGTCATTATGTCTGTTTCATTCCAACGTATTTCATTGACCGTCTATCCTTTCTGCACTTTAAGGAAACTTTTAGTTAACATTTACGCGAACCCTCCAACCGTTTACCCGATATACTTGGAATACTGTCTTTTTATTTACACAAATAAGGGGAACCTGACATTTCAAAAACATGCAGGTGTTCAATTAACCGACGTTTTAACACAACACTTCTAAAAGTTGGATTTTCAAGGTATTTTATATCCAACGGCTGTTCGTCTGTTAGCAACGCGTTTCACCTTTGTATTATCGATTTTTCCTACTTTTATGCGTATTATACGTAATTACCCGTTCAATTAAACTCCATTCAATTAATAAATAAATTGCATTGGCTTCTAAAATTTATTTTCTTTACGAACCTAACTAAATTTTATTCATTAATTGTAAAATTATGTTAATACTTGTTACTTTAAAATGAACTAAATGAAATAAATTTCGCACGTATATTCTGGTTGTTTCCTCTATACAGGGTGTTTGATATTGCTTTGTTTATAGTTAAATTTAACTTTTTAAAACCACTACAATATATATTGACGTGATAAGGGGTCACAAGAGGTCATTACCTAATTCTAAAAATAAATCCCACCAAAATATAATAGAATCCGGAAAAGATGTAATTTTCCGTATTTCATGGTTACGCCTTATATAATACACACTGAATAAAAAGCTATGTTTTTAAACCTAAATTACCTACGAAAATGGAATTATAAACTACAATGAACAAGAAAATTCTTCAAGGCAACGCTACTTTAACGATTTTGTTAAAGAATCGAAAAAAAGGGTTAACCAAAAAGGTACTTTAATAATTACTGTTGGAAGTTAGAAATGTTGATTTCGAGAACTTGCAGCTGATTGGACATTAATTTAAAATGAGAGGAATTTAATTACGAAGTGTTTTTGTGGATTCTGCAAGTATTATTTTAGATTTATTTTTGACTGATATTAGAGTATTTATATATAGAGTTTAAGATAGGCCTAATAATTTTTTTTGTGTGAGGGATGTTTTTACCAGGAGTTTATGTTAAGAGTTCGAAATACTCTGACCTTTAATAGATTATATGTCAAGGACGTTTTCCGGCCAAAACATTCATACCAGCGTGAAAAAAATCTATGACCAGGCAAATGATCCTCAAAATGAGTAAGGTTAATTCTGTAAATATAATGTAAAGTAAGAAACAAGATTGACTTCTTAGAAATTATTCTATGTTTGAAAGAAACGATGTTGTTGTTAATGTTTTTGTATGAAAGAACATATTTCGTATTATATAAATGCTTTGTGATAGTGCTGCGTTATATTTCATTTTGAAAACTGCGTAAATTCCGTTGAGCTAGCCATGCAAAATTAAAAACGAAGGTAAGTAAACAATTTCAAGTTTACAAACCACAAGTATCTGTTTCACAATACCTTTTTTGTGACGCACCAAAGTAAGGCGTTATTACGCACTCTTTCAGTGACATCACAACGCGAAGTCGTGTCACAGCACTCTTTTAACGACGAACCAACGAGTGGCTCGAGTAATTCGTCTGTAAATTAGAGTTTCTTGTCTCGTAGAACTGGTTTTGGATTTGCTTTTGTTCTCTTGGAATATCTGATTAATTTTCCAGTATCACTGATAGAATGAAAGAAGTTCGTGAAAGTTTGGGAGCCGAGGGAGTAAAAATTAGTTCTTATGAAAGTGTTTATGTGGAACAGGAGAATCCAGAGGTCAAGAGTATAGGAGAGACGCAAGAATCAAAACGGTGGCTCTTTTAATAAGTCTAAATCAAAGCATGCAGGAACAAAATGCAATGAAAAAGTTTGCAGGAACAAAAAGAAAATATACAAGAAATGTATGACAAATTGAATAAAAATACTCAGTTGTAACGAGCTGAATTTGGGGGAATATAGCAAAATTGGGGAATTTAAGATTAGAAAGTGAAAAGAATAAAAAGGAATTTATAGAGATTAGTGAAAGAATAAATTTGGGTTTAAAAGAAACTAACAAAACTATTGAGGAAATGAAATTTAAAGTTAGAGAAAAAGTAGTACAAACTTTAGAGGATTTGGAGGCTATTAAAGAAGAAATTGTTGAAATAAAGGCGAATCAGGATGCAAGTAAAAAAATACTAATGGGAACATTGAAACTTTAGATCAAAAAGTAAATAAAATTGAGGAAAAATGCCAAGCTGGTTTTAAAACGTTTAGAAATGATTTGGGGAATTTTAAAATAGACTTAGGAAATAAATTTGAGAATTTAGAAGACAAAGTTAAAAATATTCATGTTGGAGAACCGATGAGATGGAGTCCAACTAGTGTTCCGTTGGAACAACACTCAAAATTTTATGGGTATAATAAACTTAACTCTAAAGTATTTTTAAATAACCTAAAAACTTTAATACAAAATAGCTGCGATAAACAAATGAAGTTAAATATTGTGAGGTCCATGTTGAAGGGTATTGCCGAAATTTGGTTTGGACTGATTGAAAGTGAGTTGAATTCGTTTAAAGATTTCGAGGTTAAATTTCTAAAGCATTTCTGGGGAGACAACCAGCAATTTAAAGTCGGAGATAATTTACAGATGGGTAAATATAGTAGCGATTTAGGCATCACAAGAGAGTTGTGTGCGATCTAGAAATTTAGCGTTGCTAAACAACTTGATCTTCCTTTAGAGAACAAGCAAATTACAAAGTATTTAACAGGTCACTTCGAAACAGAAGTAAGGCAATGCATAGCCTTACAAAATATGGTTGATAGAGATGTGTTTTAAGAATATCTTCAATGTTGTGATGATATAGGTCATCAAGAAAAATGGAAACCAGGCCAAGGTGCCAGCCCATGAACACATTTAGATTCCAGAGGAATAATGGGCAGGGGAGGAGTCAAGGCAGGCCATTTGCAAGAGGAAATAGCCAAAGAAATAATTAAAATAGAGGAAATGCTATTAGGAGAGACGGTGGATGGGAGAATAAGGAATCACGGACCATTCAGAAAAGAACCGTTACCCAAGAAAGGTAAAATATAGCAAAAGTACAGCGAAATAGCTTGAATAGTAGCAACGGAAATAGAAAGACAAGTGCAGAAATAGTTAATCAACCTGGAACGTTGAGTAGGCAGGATTTTTAGATGCAGACAAATCAAGCGACGAAAGTATAAAAATTTAAATATGAACATGCGCGTGAATTTATAAAATTTCAGTTGGAAAATGATGAAAAAGTTATTTAAAAAATGATTTACTATCTAAAATAAAATTGCGAGTAGAGGAAAAACAGATAAAATTACCAGTAGATACATAAGCTGAAGTAACATTAGTAAGTGTAGGTTTCATTAAAAGTAATGGGGAGTTTATGTAGGAAGTTATCCCTATTAAAAGAAATAATTTAGTATCGCCGAATAATAAGAAGTTTGCAGTAGTCAAGAGTATCATAATTCTGAAAGTTAAATTGGGAGAGATGAAAGTTGAGCAGGAGTTTTTAATAGTGCCAGGATTAAGAGTTGATGTCATTCTGGGAATGGATTTTATAAGTAAGATGAAAGGCATAATAGATACCGAGAATACGGTGATAGTTATGGGAGATTAAAGGATTAAATGGGACGATGAAGTCCATATAGAGGTACAAGGAGATTGTATGAATTTGAATAAATTTGAGAAGCAGATAATAGGGGAAGAAGATAAAAGTTTAAATATTAAGTGTCTTGGTGAAGTTAGAAGTGAAGTTGTAGCGTTTTTAGAGAAGAAGACCGAATTATTGGAAATTACAGAAGATGATGTTGAAGAAATGAAGCTAATAGATACAATTGATGAAAATAGTATGATTGTAGGTGTTGATAATAGAACTTAATAATTTGTTTGGGATAATTGTGATTAGAGAATCTTATCGATATTTTAAATGGCGCATGTATAAATATGGAGGAGTAGCGTTTGGTTGGTCGAAACTTTCATTTAAATATGCTAATGTAAAAAAGAATTAGAAACGTAGGAGAATGAAAGAGATTATTGGAGCGAGTGAGAACGAGAGAATTGAAAGTATCGAAATAAACCAGTTTGAAAGAGAATGAAGGAGGAAGTAAGAAGTGCTGTTAAATGTCCAAGTGAAGTTATAAATTAAGTAGAATCATTGCTAAATAAATATTCTGATTTGGTCAATCGAGAGTCAATAATGTCCATGAATAATGAATACAAGTTAGAAGTTACGACTAATGAACCATTTAATGCTAAAATTTATCCAATACCAACAACATATAGAGAAAAAGTCAAGAATGAAATAGAAATGATACTGAGTGAGGGCATAATAGAAAGATCAAACACACATATTGTAAATCCTTTAATTGCGGTAAAGAAAAACAATGGCAATATTAGAATATGTTTGGATGCAAGAAAGATAAATCAGCGTACAGAACCACAATATAGTTGTCTGTCTTCAATGGACAGTATTTTGGCAAGAATATGCAATAAGAAGGTCCTTTTGAAAATTGATGTTAAAAATTCGTTTTGGTTAATTCCACTTTCAAAAGAATCAAGTAAGTATACAAGATTTTCGGTAGAAGAGTTCATCTACCAGTTCAAAGTTCTCCCATTTGGTTTATCTAAGAGTACCGCGGCCCTAGTTAAGGCTATACAGTGCATTTTGGGACCACATGAGGAGTTTTGTATCCACTACTATCAACAAAGATCGCCTATCGGAAATTCTAGAATATCCCAGATCTAGAAATATTAGGACATTAAGAGATTTTTTGGGAGTGATGAACTTTTACAAAAATTTTGTTCCCTCCTCTCAAAAAGCGGCTCCATTATTTGGGTTATTGAAGAAAGGAGTTAGATGGTCATGGGACGAAGTCCACGAGCAAGCATACTTAAGTTTTATTGAGCAATTTTATTATTAAGTCATATTGAGACACCTGGATTTCTCCAAAGAATCTATTTTACGTACAGACACCTCCGATTGTGCCTTAGCAGCAGAATTATACCGAGTTCAGGAGAGGATGGTGGTGCCCATCTCATTTATATCGAGAACGTTAAAAGCAAATGAATTGAACTACACTATCAGTGAAAAGGAGGTGGCTGCGGTGGTATTCGCTCTGACTAAAATAAAATACTACCTCATTGACAGACACTTTATTGTAGAAACAGACCATTCGGCCTTATGTTCGTTGCTCAATACAAGGTTTGCAAACAACAGAGTATATAGGTGGAGTCTTCTGTGGTAAGATTATGATGTTAAGATTCAATATGTAAAAGGAGGAGGTAATCTAGTTGCTAACGCCTTAAGTCGTAACAAGGAAAATAAAAACATAAAAACAGAAGACATTTTCATTGCAATGCACAATCTAAGGCATGATAGTACTGTGTATGCACATGAGAGGATCTTGGAGATGCAAGAAAATACTGAGAATATTCTAACACTAAAAGAAAAGGTGAGGAAAAGTCCAAATTATAAAGGTTTGAAGATGATTGAGGGCTTGCTTATAAAACATCTGAATGATAGAGAGTTTTACGTGTTGGATGGGACACATGCTAGGTTAGTTATTTCAGATTTACATGTTAAACATGGGCATATTGGAATTATAAAATTATGGTTACTATCTTGGGAAAATTTTTATGCTAATCGAGATTTGAGGATCATCAAGGGGGTGATCAGTGTGAGTGATTTATGTATACTAAGAAAGTATAAAAACTATACTAGTGAAAACATAGTAAAAGTATTCAGGTAGATAACCCTTTGGACTTGATAGCTATAGACTATTTAAGCAATTTGGTACCTAGTAGGAAACGAAAGAAGAACATCTTGGTAATAGTCGATCTCTTCGCAAATATACAAAATTGCTTTCTACAAAGCATTGTAGTACTATAGGTACCATAGAAAAATTGAAACAATTTATTCAGGAAGTGCGAAAATTCAAGAAAATTTTAGCTGACGATGCCACATATTTCAACAATGTAAGATTTATATCTCACTGGGAAGATCAAAAGATAGGGGTCGTCCTTTGCCGCATTTGGTATCCGCAAGGCAATCTAGCGTAGAGATTCATACAAGAGACATGCAAATTTCTAAGGATGATGTCATTTCAAGATCACAGAAGTTCAGAAAATAATCTGGCTAAAGTGGAGAAATACACATTCATACGCCTCATACGGTTACTGAGGAATCTCCTATTACATTAATGAGAAACATTCATCCGGAAAGATCATGGAATGTTCAGTCTCAAGATGAAGACTTCGAAATTAGATTGAATACATCCCGAAAGAGCTTGCAGGAAAGGGCGCAAAAGTATGTGCGAAAGATGAATCAAAGTGTGAAAAAGAGAACAAAATACAAAGTTGGAGACAAAGAGGAGAGTCGAAAAGAAATATTTGTACACCTGTGCAAAATTACAATTGCCATATATGGGTCCATATGTGATTGAGAGAGTGATAGGAGATACTACCTATGTGCTGAGAGAGGTGGATTCCAATCAGATAAGGGGAAAATTCTACATAAACTTAATTTATCCATATAATGAAGAAGACATGCTAATCTTATTTTCTACTTAATACCCAAACAATAAACACCTGTTAATAGCATATTCAAAACCTTAAACCAGAGCAATTAAAACTTTCGGATTGCTTCTACACAAATTTGTTTATCTCAGTGTGACTTGAAAACAATCACCTAAACACATTTTATACCTAAACTATACTTTATATTTAGTATTTAGTTATGCAAAATTTCTCACACAGTGACCATATGTTATAGCAAACTTATTTTACGTTAGCTCCAGCGTTGGATGCTAACGTTACAACTGTTCTCGCGGCAAGCTGGAGGCCGGTTCGAAAGTTTGTATGAGTGCGATTGCATTAAAAGACGGGTTCAACAAATGTATCTTCTCCTAAGGTCATAATTCTATAAAGATGAAACTTTAATCCGTAATAAAAATGAAACTTGTGATCTAACTCTGAACCCTAGTTGCCTATTGACGCGTGTCTTTAACGGGTTGTTTAATCTTTGTTTAGAGAGGGACGTATTTCCACGTTGCCAGAAAGTCCATAACCTGAAGTTTATCCCTAAACTTAAAAAGGCGGATGCGTCATACCCGGGCAACTAACATCCAATTAGCTTGCTACTGGTACTGAAGAAAGATTTAGATCGAGTCAAGACCACGCAAATTGAGTATGCGGTGCGAGACAGTGGTGGTTTCAATAAGCGACAATTTGGTTTTGGGGAAGGTGAGTCGACTGTTGACGTGGCTTTGGATATTCCAGGTGCATTTGATGCTGCCTGGTGGCCATCTATCGTTTCGGAGTTGGAATGCAGGGATAGTCCGTGAAACCCGATGTCATTGTTCAAAGTGTTTTCTCGTGGCGATTGGCAAAAGTTGAAGTTCCAGGAGAAATTGTATCGCAAGTAGTGGAAAGGGGACGTTCACAACTGTCATGTTCTGGTCTCGCGTTTTGAAAGTTGTTATATGACAGTATTTTTTAGGATCAAATTACCCAAAGGATGTACTGTAGTTGGGTTTGCGGATAATACCCTTTTGATTATCAGGTCGAGATTGTTCATGAGGATGCGCACAGGAAACTAGCTGCCGAGGTGCTAGAATGACCCAAGAGCCTGGAAGAAGTCCAAAAAGTGACTAATCAAAAGGCGTTCTCGGTAGCCTTGAAGGAGTTTTGCGAGAAGAGTCGCAAGACTGAACGCTGATAACTGGATGTAAACCACGCTGGTGGGGGAGAAGTGTTTGAATTTTGGGGTAGAAAGTAGTTTAGCTTAAAAAACTTGGCGTAATTTATTTTATAGTACGATATAACTTAATTTACAAAAATTAAAACAAAAGGAAAACAAAAACAAAACACCTAAGTATGCACGATGACATTTACAGTAAATCAATCACTCTCTTACCCAAACGCGCGAAACAAAACACTGGGTATTAAATCAAAACTTTGAACATCGGACTAATAAATAACAAAACTAACTCAGGGAACTTATTTATCTCAAACTAACCACACTAAGAAACTAAACTTGAGTAAAACCGCGCAACTTCCAAGGACTAAAATTGATAATTATTGTGACCCCCTCCCCCCTTTAGGACACTTAGTGCATGCCCAATAGGACTTTAGCAGTGCATATCCATCTTTCCGTAACAGGAAGATAATTCGATGCAAGCAGACGACTAGACTTTCGGATCCTGGAGAAATTTATATTTGATGTACTTATAAGTATGACGGTGGCTGTATTAGCATAAGCATGGGTTTATGTTAATAAATAGATTTTGTAATTAATATTTTAGTAGACACGTTTCAGTGTGATAGCGCTAGACAAAATAATGCCTATGCAAGTGATAATTTTAGTTTTGTTTTTGCTTTTTGCTATTTATGCACTGTTATATACTTAATGCTTTATATAGATATTTTTATTCCAATGCCTGTATTATACATTTATGTATTTTATTATTTTGTGTTGTCGCTGGTTTTGTTTTGTTTGGCGTTATGCCTGTTTTTTGGTCGTAGTATTTATAGGAAGGAGGATTAAAATTAGAACACAGGTCAGTTAGAGAATAATAAGGATCGTTTGGGGGGAATTTAGGCTGAAGTTAGAATACATTACTTAGACTAGAGAGAACGTTATTGTAAATTTATAGAGCAGGAACAAATAGCTAAATTCGCTATTAATAAATTAGGCGTATGATTAGAAATTCGGATCCATTTGGATAGTTTTAAGTAGTCCTTTTTGGTCATGCAGGTAAGCTGAGCTTGCGGCTGCTATCCGGTTTTACGCTTCACTCCCTTGCACAATATCAATTTCTTTGTTACTGAGGTATACAATTATTGTCTGTCTAGGTTGCTCAAATTAATATTTTGACATTGTTGAGCTAGCCCAAATTCTGATTATTTTGGAGTTCGATTTTGTCCTTGCGTTTTGTTGCGGTATTCAGTGTAAGCAATTTTATACTAATTACTGTGCAAGCGTTCTTTCTTGTCCGCAGAGGATACCGTAACACGTAAAAAGATATGTAAAATTACCGCAAGATAATGCTTTCCTAATTGTAATAGGCATATATGATTTGACGTCGTTTGTTATATGTGGAATGAGTCAATTTGCAAACAAATTTTTACTTTTTAAAACGATTTGAGCGATTGTTGAGCATGAATTGGTATTTATGTACACGTCAGTTTAATTTGATTTTAAGGATTTGGCAAACCTACAATACAGATTTCCGCCATTACACAAGACAACAATTATATTTATTTTATTTATTTATTATAGTCTTTATTATTATTATTATCAAATTATTAACGAAACATAAAAGATATACAAACTAGTAAAGTACAAAAAATATAAATAATTGGATAACCATGCAGTTATTGAAGTAGGCCACAGAAGAGGCGAAGTTTAGCTGTGAGCTACTCTTACACTTAACCTCTACTGAAGCTAAAAATTAAAAATAAAGAAAGGCAGCGGAATAGGCTGATGGCATATAAATAAAACTAAACACAAGTACTAAAAGGAAAGTAAGAATTATAAAAGCAAACCAGTTGAGTTATATAATTAAAACTATTTCTAAGCTAACGAAGTTAGTAGTACATATTCTCTTGTCCATGAGAAAGTGATAGTTATAGTTAGAAAAAAATGAGATAGCTAGATAATAAGAGATAATAAGATATACAATGAGTGAGCATGCAGAAATTAGCGTATTGCGCTGTAACATAAAAACAGGGCTAGTTCAAAAGGCTACTGTGTAATGTGGATTTGAATTTTATGAAACTAATAGAGCGATAATCGAAGGATAAAGAATTAAATAACTTAACTGCATTATAAGTAAAACATTTCTGAAACATGGCAGTACTGTGTCGAGGCATAGTTAAACGTTCATTATATCTCACATTTACTGAGTGAACGAGACATGTAGGAACTAACTTATTCTTTAATGTAACCGAGGATGCTTTAAATAGCAACTTAAAAACGAAGCAACCAAGGTGAAGGGTTCTACGATCATCTATTTTTAACCAAATGATTTCTTTGATCTTAGCGGAAATATGATCGAACTCTCTAAGACCGAACACAAAACGACAACAAGAGTTTTGCAGTATTTGAATCCTTTTTTTATGAATGATATCGAGACAAGAACCATAAACAATATCGCAATAATTTAGATGAGACAACGAACTGAATCTATATAAGTTTAACGCGGTTTAAAAATGGGCCATACTAAATTACTTGACTCATAGAGGTAACTGTTGTACACATTAAGGGAGATTTAACTATGGAGTTGTTAAGAATGAATTTGATGTTTAAGATTTGTTTAGAATAAACGAGTTATCAATCTGGTTTTATAGAGGTGTTCTGAACTTTATATATAGTATGTAAGATATGCGTTCAGAGGAAGTTATCTTTTATTAACTTTATAGTTGAGATATTGTTTGTAAGAGAAAGTTGTTGCGGATACATTATCTTGAATTTGATAGATTATTTGTAAGAGGTGTAACGTGCATTTTTGTCGTTTAACATTTTACGCTATACTCAATTCTTAAAATACATCGTTTTTGGATCGCTGTTTGTATCAAGTAAATACTTCAGAATAATTCAGAATTTTATGCAATTGAACTCGTGGGTATTAATTAAAGATAGATTAATTGAAGATTGATTCTCATTAATAAATAAATTCCAAGGAATGAATGTTAAACAGCTTGTAATTAATTATAGATTACATCGTTCTTGTCTTGCCGTAAAAATAAATTTTGTTCCTTATGTGGATATACAAGTCTAGATAAGAGACGATAAGCGGTTGTAATAGCGAGGAATTGATATAAACAGGCGAGGAGTAGAGCTTTGTTCTGTGTTCCGATATATTAAGTACATTAAAAATACTGATTCTTTCTGCTTTTGACAATAGTGAGAATTAATGCGGGATTAATTTTCGTATTGTTCCTGAACAAGCACGGCATGCTTTTAGTTGATTTTCTGTTGGAAATAAAAGCGATAAAGCTTGTTAAACTCGAGGCACGTGTGTTTTACGGAACATTTGACGGACGGTTTTATTGCTTACGCGTTCTTACTAATTGTTTTCAGTTGTTTTTCTTGTGAGACAAATGCTTTAAGGAACATTTGACGGACTTACTTTCGTGATACGCGTACTTTACTAATTTGTGGTTTTAGTTGTTTGTCTTGTGAAATAATAGTCGTAGAACTTGCTAAACTGACCGATTCTTTCTTTAGGATTAATGTGCGTGCGATCTAGTCTAGTGTCCCTTTGTTTTATCCGATTAGTGCATACTTTGGATTATTTAAATACAGTGGATACTGTAGTTTCTGCATTTTTCTAACACCAAAGAATCTAAAATAGATCATCGCTTGCGCGAATTTCGTTATGCTTTTTGGAGGTTTATGAAAATAATATACATTTGATCCCAGTTGAAATTAAACTAGTGCTACAAAATATTTCGAAATTATTGTCTCAGGAAATAGAATTAACAAGAAATTTATCAATGCAACATCGTTCCGTCGCGTGATGGTGTCTGCTGCTAACCCCAGTGAAATGCGTAGGTGTGATAAGTGTGACGTGTGATAAGTTCCATCAACACCCTCACAGTGCAGGGTGAAGTGCTTCGTTAGTGCAGGACATCGTGAATCTCACACTTCCGTTGCAAGGAAGCGTTGCTGAAGGACTTTTGTAAGTTGAACTATTTCCTACTTGTTATTACTTTAAATATCTATCCGTTGCTTTACCATATCTTTGTCGTTCTGATACCTTTTACAAAAGACTTGCATGATATTTTAAAACATAAGAAAAAAAAGAAAGAAAGATCAATATTACTGAATTACTCATATCAATTGTGTCTTACCTATTTATTTTCTTTTAACATTTTGTCTGATTTATGTTTAATTGGTGTGTGAGGAAACGTTTCTGCTACTCCCCAATGTTACCTCACTTTGTATTAAAAATTTTTGTACTGCTTTTACCGTTGCTATATTATATAGATTATCCAAACAGTTTTTTTTTACATTCTACCAATTTCTAAAAGGAAATCCAAATTTGATCATATTAAACTCAGACAAAGGCAACGTGACAGTAGCAATGTCAATTTTAGACTACAACCAGAAAATAAATGAACTCTTATGTGATCAAACAACATACAAAGAGATTAAAAAAGACCCCACCTCAAACTTGCAAAAACGAACTTTAGATATAATGAAAAATTTAAAAAATCATAAATATATTACTGAAAAATAAGCCAAAGAACTCACTAACTACTCCAGTACATTACCAAAATTATATGCATTACCCAAAATTCACAAAGACGGATATCCGATGAGACCTATAGTAGCATCAAACAACTGCGCTACCGAAAAATTATCCAAATTTATATCCGAAATTTTAAATAAATTTATAAATAATAACTTACATTTCGTAAAAAATTCCTTCACATTTTCCGAATTCATAAATGAATTCAAACTACAGGATATTTATGTACTTATAAGCTTGGACGTCGTCTCCTTGTTTACAAACATACCAAAAGAACTCGCTCTTAAAAAGATCGACAACATTTGGATTGAAATTAACAAAAATTGCAACATCCCAAAAAAGACCTTTTTAGAGATTATAGATTTCATCTTCAGCACAAGCTTTTTCTTATATAAATACAAATATTATTGGCAAATATCAGGATGTCCAATGGGTTCAAATATAAGCCCAGTTATAGCAGAAATTGTAATGAATTCACTTCTTGACAATGTCATACCATCTCTTCCTTTTCATTTACCATTTATAAAGAAATTCGTTGATGATATAATAACAGCTGTACCTGAAGACCAAATACATGAAACTTTAGAAATATTCAACAAATACAATCCAAACATACAATTCACAATTGAAATTGAAAATAACAACACGATCCCATTTTTAGATATTTTATTAATAAGAAAAAACAATTGAGTAATTACAGATTGGTATCAAAAACCAATAAGTTCCAAACGTTACCTAAATTATAAATCAAATCATCCCTTTAGCATGAAAACAAACTTTATATTAGAATTCAAAAACAGGGTCAAAAGGCGATCACACACTTCTCAACATACAAAAAACTTATTACTTTTCGAAAACATATTATTAGATAACAATTATCCAAAAACATTGATCAAGAAACTTCTATATAATCACAGAACAACACCAACAAAAATAATCACAATACACCAAAATCCAGTACACCTCAAATTTGTACACCCATACCATTTATTCAAAATTTAACTACTAAATTAAGCAAAGCATTCAAAAACTTAAATGTCAAAATTGACAAAAGGTATTTACTAACAATAAGAAATCTACACTCCAAACTTAAAGATTCAACACCAGTCAAACTTCAAAGAAATGCCATCTACAAAATTAACTGTTTAGATTGTGATCAGTGTTACATAGGCCAAACGTCACAAAATATTGGTCAAAGAATTACCCAACACAAAAGTGACATTCGAGTGAAACCAGAAGCTTGTGCATTAACAACTCACACCCTCTACCAAAATCACAAAATGGACTTTTCAAATCCAAAACTAATAAAAGTGGAACAAAATCTTTTCAAAAGGACTTTCTTGGAGATGTGCTACATCTATAAAAGCCCAAACAACTTCAACAAAAAAACGGACATTGACAACCTAAGCGTCATATATTCATATTTATTAAAATTTAAACATTAAATGCCTTCAATAATACTCAAACCCCTAACCCTCAACCACTTTTTATTTTTTCCTTTTTTTGTTCTGTTTATTTTACATTTATATATACTCAATAACGAAGATTCCAATTAAATAACTATTACAACACACACACAGAAACACACACACTCACACACACACACACACACACACACATACACACACAATCATACAAAATTACACAAACACATTCATCCTCAAATGCACACACACACACACACCTACATGCACATACACTCACAAACCAACAATGTCGTTAAAAACAAGTAATAAACTTTTATCAAAAATGACACTGTCATTTTACTTTCACTATTTACATTAATATTTATTCTATAAAAAACATTATTTTATTCCAATCACTGATGTCAATTTCAACCATCCTCACTGTAAGTTTTTCTTATCTTTATTCATCCTTTATAAAGTGTTAATACAGTTGTAGTCTGTGATCAAGCATACAAAAAATATATGCGAAAATTTAGGCCATAAAAAAGAGTATTTATTTAAATCCAGCAGACCTAAGAAAACCTACAAAGAAAGTGTATTATATATATATATATATATATATATATATATATATATATATATATTGCTGTGCAAACACCTAAAATAACTGAAACATTTTTTAAATCGAACAACCTTAATTTCTAAACCCAAATGCTAAATTTCAATAATTTTAAAAAAGAAATCTGGGCACATAATTGGTAAGTCATACTCTTGCAACACTCTGTACATGCAGAATTAAACCAAAGAACTAATATTTAACCAAAATTATGAAAGGCATAAAGAGCTTTTCAGTTTAACTTCAAATAACATTTGCAGGTAATAAATTTTATAAAAATTTTAAATTATTCGTACAAGGAAAGCATGAATGTTAAATTCAGGTTTCCCATTCGCTTAAATTAAATCTCAGAAAATATCATAATAAAATAATTTCGAATGTAGGAATAATAAAGTAACCTTCAACAGTTTTAAGTATTAACGTTCCCGAAGCTCATTTGTGAAAATAACAAATTGAAAACGGCAGTTAGGGAATAATATGGAACGTTTGGGACGAATTTAGACTGAAGTTGGAATACATTAGACTAGGGAGAACGATATTTGTAAATTTATAGAGCAAGAACAAATAGCTAAATTCGTTATTAATAAATTTTGCGTATGATTGGAAATTCGGATCCATTTGGATAGTTTTAAGTTTACCTTTTGGTCATGCAGGTAAGCAGAGCTTGCGGCTGCTATCCGGTTTTACGCATCACTCTTTTTTTACATTTTGCCAGCGTCTTGTTGATGAGACACACTCCAAAGTCAACGCTAGGAATACCAGTATTTAAACCCAAACTTTAGTTTTAATTCATACATTTTATTGATGATTAATTAATTTTGAAGTCAGATTTATTTGAAGCACGTTTTTTAACGTTTAAACCCAATATAGTACCTTCGAGTGGATCATTGTGGACGTGGCCGCAAGTGCAGCAGTCCTTAATTACATTATACTGCATATTCTGCCGCGATATCTTCTAGACAAGAATAATCCAAAATTGTAGCTATGCGTCTCGAAGCGTCTGGTACGAACAGAAAAGACGCAATGTTACCAGCTCTCGCTCAAATGAACTGTCCAGACTTACAGCTTTATTTTTATATGGGATTAAATAAAATTCATACCACACCAAAAACCTACATATTTACACCTTTTTTAATTTTTGATTTGTTTTGTTCAATTAGGCTGACTAATTATGGAACCTTTGCAATATTTTGTTGCGCCCCTGTGGAATAGATAATGCATTGCGCTAATTCTATTTAACTTAGTTCTTAAACACTATACAATAATGTAAGTTAAAGCAAGAAAAAACGGCTTAAAGGGTGTTTTAATAATCTCCGTGGAATGAAGTCTCGCGCTATTTGTAAAAAAAGCGGTTCTTATTTTCTAAATAAGAGCGAAATTTCCTATGGGCGAGAAGTTCACACCGCATCAAATTATTAATCCGACTTAAATAAATCTATACAACTCTTAAGATATTTTAAAAAAGTTGTAAAGAGTTAATGTCAGTGTATGAACAAAAACCGTTAGTCTTATATGCAAAAAACAATATGAACAAAAAATGCCAAATCTGTGTTTTGCAGAAGGAAACAGCTATAATAATTCATTTGTAAATGTCAGTGTATGCACAATATTCAATATGGTAGGCGTTTTGAGACCGCACAACGTACTTGATAAATGATCTTTAGTTCCTAGTATAGTTCTGTTTTTGAACACCTTTTTGGAACTGTCATTGAAATATTTGCAGCCATTTTGGCTCCCGCAGGAATACTTCCGTCTTTAAAGATTACAATTACATGAACTAAACGAATAAAAATAAAATTTTACTTGAAAGATTTAAAAATATAAACTATTCATTTGAATCGCAAACGACAGTTATTGACAACAATAAAAGTCTATACTCTATAGCTATTAAACCATTATTAAACCTGTAAGAACTATTGTGATCTTGATATTTTTAATTATGCATATTTCGCTTACGAAAAATGTTCCAGCTGTTCATACAACATGCGCTATTCGATGCATATAGGTAGAAAATTATTTATTATAAATACCTAACATTCTAAACACCCTATTTGTACAAAGTGTGTGGATAAGCAAGACAGTGACAAATTGTCAAGCAAGAAACTTTTATAAAAGTGCATAAGGATGTCAACATAGTTCAAACCATTAGTATTTGTATGTCCTAGAAAGTTAAAAGCGCTTCCAGAAATTAATTTAATTGCGCTTTCTGAATACTCTACTTGTACTTAGACGTAAAATAAAATAAGCTCTTCCAAATGGGTTGTGATTTATAAAAATTTTATATAAAAGAAACGTATCAATACCTGTGCCGTAGCATTAAATCTGATGACACATTTGACACTGCTGTCTAAAAAATATACAATGATTTATTGATTGTCTTATACGAGTTCTGTAACAGTATATTCTGAAAGAACAATTAAAATCTAAGTGGATAAATACGTTGTTTCCAAATATAAAAGTCTTGACTAACATTTGCTTTGCTTCGGAATCTTTGTTAAGCTTGTTTTTAGATTGTGAGGTATTTCTAATAATTATACAAATATCATGTTCGTTTTACCATATTTTAGTTAGTAAAAAAATACAGATGTACGAAATACGTTATGTTACATATATTCAATGCACCTCTTCTCAAATTAAAAATTATTGTTGGTGCTCTCAGATTTACGAGAACTTGAATTATTTTATTAGATTTCAACTAATTGTGATATTGAAACTCGTGATAAAAAGTAAAAGTTTTTACCTAATTGTAGTGACAAGTATGCGTGGATTAAATATAATTTCCTGAAAGATGAAATATTCTGCCAAATTTGTGTGGAGCAAAAGCGACATTAAACGATCAAGTTTTGGATCTCTAACCCACGTGTTAACGGTTTTACGAAAAATCACTGTTGAACGTCTATGATTTGTTTAGCAGCAGTTTAGCTAGACGTAAATGTTGCAAACCCTAACTCTTAAAAATACAGGAAACTGAAAAAGGAAGAATAGTGCTGCTGAAGTTTATTTTAACTATGCATTTGAAAGGAAACTTCAGTTATTTTTGTCTTCTGAGGACTAGATCTAAGAGTGTATCAGAATTAAAAATGTGTCTAAAAAGAAGTAAATATAAATGGTTTTTTAAAGATACTGCAAATGAGATGTTAGACATAATGGCAAATGATGCTAGAACGAAAATTGTTTCTCAAATTAAAAAAGCTTCATATTGTGGGATTATGAACATTCATGAACAAGTCACCCTTTTCGTTCGTATCATCATCATTAGTTCTTTAATCCTAGAATTGTTACGTAAACATAATACAATCGACAGAAAAAACAGGTATCGGGCTCAGTGGGAGAGTACGGGTGGGTCGTAGGAGACGAGCGACAGCATTCGATGCTCGAATGTAAAAAAAGTCGTATCGTAATAAATATCTGATTTATAATAAATAGTAAAACAACATAATAATCATGTAGGATATCACTCCTACTACTCATAAAAGTAATAAAAAAAATATCAACTCAAGTACAATATATATATATATATATATATATATATATATATATATATTGCTGTGGATCGTGGGGTCAATCTCTGGATCTCCCTAAAACCTATTCAAATTTTAACGTTCGGCTGTCATAAGATTACTGTGATCGGACTTATGAGTTTGACATCTCCCGTGTCAACACTGATTTTCAAAAAAAACAAAAAAAAAATTATAAAACTATTCTTACCCGTTTATTCTGCTGCAGCAATCTTCAGCAGCTTCCCTGGCTAGCTCAGCTGTGCCTCTTTTCGGATACCTAAATTTACAATCATTCTTCCTTTCCATTCACACATCATTTAATAAAAGCACAAAATAATACAACAATCATACAATCTTTATTTACCGCTATTTACAAACAATTATTCACAGATAAGTACAGTTTGGTACTCTAGTTACAACTCAATAAGTGCTATTTTTGTAAAGTCCTTGTTTTAAATTTTTAATTTCAAACACATTTAATACAATAGGAGTAAATGGGCCCCAAATAATACCCTATATTTATTGCACACTGGAGTATGGTGAGCTCATAAGAACCCAGTTTATTAATGTATGCCTTTTACCTTGCATAAAATTACTACAAAACAAATAAACCCATGTACCCTTAACAATCCAATTTAAATTCGTAATGAAATTTAGTAAGCTTTACATACACCTTTTTTTCAATATTTAAAATACCCTCATTATTGTCAAGTACACGTATCTTGTCCAATATGTTATATAACCATAAATGACACCCAAAGTTCACTCACACATCACAAATAATTCCAACAGTTTATCAAATAACAGCAAATTCAAATGAGTTACCTGGAAAATGCTTCAAGACCCATCTCCTTTGATGATGCTTTATCCTTCAGAACCCCTTGGCTTTGTAACTATGCGATATGATCCACCAGATATTTATAGATGATAACCTCAGCATACGCCGAGCTACGTGCTACCAATTACCATACCATCCCAGCATCCAAATTCACGTACATTATACTTTTGTTTATTGCTTTATTAGCTTGTTATGGTATTAGTTGGATCTCGGTTATTTTAATTCACTCGACACTACACACGTTAATAACTACAAGGCCTCAACTTACCACGTTTCAAGTGCTAATACTATTTTTACTGAATTATACAAATTTTCAATACTCACAAGCCTCTACTATAACCTCGTTTGATTCTTATACCTAGTCTAAAGCGATGAAAATACAAAGAGCCATGTGAATACAAAGAGAGCCCTATTAATTTTTTTTGAGTATTTATACAATTCCAAATGCCACCTCTCGGGCCACTCTTTACGCGAAATACTTAATTAAAAATAATACTTCTCATATTTTAATTTAACTGACTTAAGGCTCCCAGAAATTTACCTCAGACATTTTATCCGAAAAATCGCTTTCACCTGTCGCGTGTTCGTCCGTTGTAAAACTATCGATTTCAACCAATGATACAGTCCTGTGTCGTCCTAAAACTCCGCCTGTGGTGTTTTTATCCCTGTCATATGCATATTAGATGTCGCGTTGCAACCCCACTTGAGTTATATAAAATCGATATTACTGACCGCGTCGCCTGACTCCACGTGGATACGAACGTGCGTTTTGAAACCAATGCTTTTATACCCGTCTTTATCTGTAGCATATTATTGATCGCGCATCCCTTGCGCTTTTTAAGAAACCTTGTTAGCTTGTTTATTCGAAGCAACTGACGGTTGGAAATATTTTCTTTGAAACACGCGTTATTATGCATATAAATTCGACGAAGGTAACCTTTTCAAACATGCAGGTGTTCTTAATTATTGACCGTTTAAACAACAATTCTATGAGCTTATATTTCACGGTATTCGATACAGTTGACGTCTTTGTCTGTTACCACGAACCCTTTTGTCTTTTAATTATTGATTTTCTATACCCTGGTGTGTTTCTTAATGCTATTACACGAGTTAAGGTTCGTGGCTTGGAACGGCTTTTATAAAAAGACTTCAAACTTCTTAACACATTTATTTATTTGTTATACAAAAATTAATGTTGAATTTAGACAATCTTGAAATCATTACTCTAAGTTCGAAACTATTAATTAATTGTACAAGTGAGTTATCTAACGAACTGCAATTTTAAAGCTGAACAATGGATTAACTGACTGCGAGTGGAGCTCCCGGGCCTTTTATTATATCCCTACCCCCTCACATGTCTGTGGGAACTTGTGACCTAATGTCTGCTTTCATTTGACTCTTATTCATAATACATTGTTGCTATCTTTAATCTATTCATAACTACTTTGTTGCGAGCTTACTTCTCGTAATCTCGGTACGTGACTGTCTACAACCGCCTGTGACCTGACATCTGCAGTGTCACTTAACTCTGTCAAACAAAGTAGCGTTTTCGTTCCCATGAACGTTAATAAACTGAAATAAATTGTCCTTCAATTACATTGTTGCACATTTTCTAATATTTCTAATAATTCCTAATTATTAGTTTCTTTATTTATATATATAACAAATGGGGGATTACATAACTCACGTTGAATCAAAATAAATTAAATTAAAGGGTGTCTCACAATATTTTTCGTTTTTGAATTGACCAATACGCACCAACCGCAGGTAGCAGGAGGAGGGGAGTGAACTCAAATGCTTGGCCGTCTTGTTAAGTTTAGTAGCTATGAATCGTTTCACGGGATCACAGCGCGCGTTTTGCGTGCGGGCATTTTATAAAAATAACGATTCCTACACTATTGTTCGTCGTCTCTACAGGACACATTTTAATTTAAGCTTAAGACATGTGCCAAGTGCCAATTTAATTAAGCATTGGGTGTGCAAGTTTGAAGAGACTGGGAATACAATGCCGGACAAATCGTCTGGGCGCAAAAGGACATCAAGAACGACCTTAAACGTCGACCGCGTTCGCCAGTCTGTTATGGACGACCCACGACAGTCGTTGAGATTGCGCGTAGCTTCTCTTAATTTGAACAAATCTACGGTTCATCGCATTATCTCGAAAGATTTACATTTTCGCCCCCATAAAATTGCAATTGTTTAAGAAATGAAGCCTGATGATCCTGATAAACGAGTCGAATTCTGCAGGACAATGAAAAATCGTTTTAGGAGTTTCAATAACATCTGGTTCTTCGACGAATCGAATTTTTACATCAACGGTCATGTGAACAAACAAAATTGCAGATACTGGGCTCCCGAGAATCCATTAGAACTGCATCAGAAGCCCTTGCACTCGCCAAAACTTGTTGTTTGGGCTGCCATATCAAGTCAATGAATTATCGGCCTTTATTTTTTGAGGATGACCGAGGTCGAACTCAGACCGTTAATTCTGATCGATATTGTTATATGATCCGGTCTTTTTTGGCTACAGAAATGCAAAACCAGAACGGCTATAACAGCAACACCTTTTTCCAGCAAGATGGAGCCACTTCTCATGTTACAAATGACTCATTGGCTGCTACTTACGAATTATTCCCTGGAAGAGTGATAAGTCGCCGAGGAGACATCAACTGGCCATCGAGGAGCCCTGATTTAACGCCTGCTGAGTTCTTCCTATGGGGCTACCTAAAAAGTAAAGTTTACAATCCATTGCCACCCAACCTGAATGTTTTGAAGCAAAGAATCACTGTAGAAATCAACTCTATTCCAAGAGCGATGCTCCAGCGAGTGATTGAAAATTTTAACTCCAGGTTAAGTGAGTGTGAACAAGTGAATGGTGCGCATTTGTAAACGATTGTTTTTCATATATAAACTTCAGGAATTGCTCTTTAAATAAACCATAAATAAAACGAGTTTTAATTGATATTGTTGTTTTTTATTTAACCTAAAAACGAAAAACATTCTGAGACACTCTTTATATATATATATATATATATATATATATATATATATATATAATATATATATATAAGTCACAGGAGAATAATACAATTAAAGTACTCAAAATATATGGCAATTTTTGGTCGGCAAAGGAAAACGTTCTTCCCATGCACCAAAGGGCCGTAATTCAAAGTAAAACTAATACTAACTATTTACATATACGAGTACGCATTTGTAGAATAAAAACATGAAATTTTTATGTAATATTTTATCAGTACTAATGGAAAGTTGAACGAAGAAGATAACCGCAGACTTGGCAAGTAACACTACAATGAACGGTATAAAATTTTTTCAAATGCAGAAGACATATACTAAAATTTGTAGAACATTCCTAGATAGGCTACTCGTTTCGTAGCGTCGTACGATAAGACGATTCCCTTGGAATAGGTTTAATTATATTTACCCCTGAATTTATGAGGTAGCAAGATAAATAAATTCTCGCTGTAGTTTCTTTGCTGCACGCATCGATAGGACGGACAGCCGGGCCCATTGAAAATCAACCATCTATACGGTGGTGTAGCATCCTTACGGTATCTTAGACATTACGCCCACAAAAGAAGCTACGCCCACGGAAAAAGCTGAAGTGCAAATATGAACAAATTAAGGAATGCACAATTAAATTTACAATTTATAAACTGCAAATTAGCTTACCACATGAGAAAATTATCGCTCGAAAGACACTCACAGCGTCAACTTTACCATGTGCAAATCCGACAGATAACAGCTGTAGGTTTCATCACACGCAAAGTCTAATTCAACACGTTGTCAAAACAGGTGTGTGTAGAATTCTTATCAATTGATAAAGCCAATCAACATTTCGAAGAGCTGAATGCAATCACGTAACGGAAGTAAACCATTAGGGATGGCCACGGGCCCGGGCCGGCAAAAATTTTTTCGGGCCCAAGCCGGGCCAAGCACGTGTCGGGCCCGGGCCGGGACGGGCCAGACTGCTCAAGCTTTTCGGGCTTTTCGGGCTATTCGGGCCGGCCCGAAGTTTATATAACAAAATATACAATTTATTGATTTAGTAAAAAATTTCATTTAATGATTTCTTTAGGTGCCTCTTAAACAAAATTATAATTAACGCTCTTCTTAATATATCACCCAGGTATAGTTACACACATATTGGTAAGTGTGTCATAATGGAAATAAATCGAAAACGAAAATGATTTGATTTAAACCGATTTGTGAATTTCGATTTTTTTTTCGATAAGTAATATTCACTTCTTTCCACTTTTCAAGAACTTTGAAATAGAAATTGTCCGTGTTATATTTAATTAATATGAAGGAGTATTGCAACGTATGTTAATTGAGCTGGTTTAATTTATTATACTTATTAATTAACTTATTATTGTGGCCTCGCACTAAAGATTATTTATGAATAAATCGAAACCACTCTGTATATGTAAAAATATTTAAAACTGCCCGATTACAAAAAAACAGCTTAATTAGATTTAATTATTTGAATGTATCTTTTGTTGAAAACCATACCGAATACAATGCGAATAGCTTTCTATAGCTTTAAATAACAAATGGATATAGAAAATTAAAATGTAAATACTCAATAATATTCTATGTTGCGGCATTTTTTTTCCATAATAATTAAAATTTCCAGTAAAGCATGCGACAAAAAAATATTCATAGACAACAAAGTAATGTCTATCTGATACGAGAGACTTGAATAATCAGTTCTCTGAACGGATGCTAGCACATTCTCGAAATGCAGACCTATACACCAGCAATCTGTAAAATGGAAAATGACAACGTTCTTTGTTTAGAATATGAGGAAACAATATTCAGTCAAATTTTGAATACTTTCCTTGAAATATTTTACTATATACTAGTAGTAGTACATGAATTCTAAAATGCATTTTGTTACTTAAGGTTGAAGTTTGACGCAAACCACCTTCTATTTTGGATTGCCTGTGCAAGTGTGCATCATCTCCAAATACCTTTGAGATTCTTCGAGGTTAAAATGATACTATCAACTATAATTTATTAAGGTTGATATATTCAACTTTTGTAGAAAAACATAATAATACTAAAGAAGTATTTTTATACAACTGAAAATACATATATTAACAAATGATACGTTCCATTTGGATGTTCTATACATCACTTACGGTTTTAGTTACATTCCGGCCCGAATCGGCCCGGCTCGGCCCGAAGCCCGGCCCGAAATTCAAGCCGGGCCGCAAGCCGGGCCGATGCGTTTTGGTTCGGGCCGGGCCGCTGGGCCGGGCCGGAGGTAATTATTTCGGACCGGGCCGGGCCGCATCTAAAAGCCCGGCCCGGCTCGGCCCGAATCCATCCCTAAAACCAATACAAAGTATATTAATGCAGCTTTTATTAAACAAGGTACGGACTACAATCATTTTAACAAACTTTCAAATTCGCGACAAAGCTAGTTTGAATAACACAATCAGTAACGTATCATATACGAGGTCGTACTTGAATACAAAGAGCGAAATCTATACAAACAGATACTCGAATAAAGTACTGTACAAACAACTACGTCTTTGGTGGCGGCACGTAACAAATCCTCACCAGCAAAATTAAAATCCCCCCAGTCGGGGTACGGAATGAGAAGCAAGGAATCAACCAATTGACATAACAAAACAAACCTCGAAGAAAACACAAAAGAGAAAAAAACTGTATCCGGCTCGAAGCAACAAGGTACCGGACAAAGGCAAGAATGTAGAGAACCACAGAAAAACACAGGCACATAGTAGCAGTCGACGGGGACAAAGATGAAAAGGCATCAACATTGCACAAGTTGTCAAAGGACGAAAGGTTTCTTATAAGAAACAGTAAAGTTTTCAACCTTTAGAAAAGTGGTTTCTCGTACGCAGAAACCAAAAGTAAAGAAAAGAAACGAGGAAGAAAACTAACAGCGACAGCCAAATAACATGTCAAGTCTCAAGTATGCTAGGGAACCACAAGAGAAGGGCTGGTAAAAGAATATATGTCCTTCAAAATGTAGTAGCAAAAAATCGTCTAAATCGAATAACCAAGAAAAGAACTAGCTAATAGATCCAAAAGTCGACTAGGTCGAAAGGAAGAAAGGAAGAAAGGGGTGAATTGTAGAACGAAAAAAACGAAGAGGAAAAAAAATCACACCACCATACTAAGAAATACTTCAAATTCCAAGTAAAAATCAGAGTGACCAAAATCCTTCATACGAAGTACGGAGACGAGAGGATTACGGATGGAGTCTGCGACGCTTGCGTCGCCAGAAGGGAAACAGAGCGACATCGGCAGCGTTAGGATTGTCAGGATGAGCAGGTTTTAAATCTTTGACATGCCAAATGAATTTGTTACCGGAAGGATTGATGAGTTGGTAACTCCAGAGAAAAACAACTTTAGAAATGAGAAAAGAACCAATCAATTTAGGAGCAAGTTTGGCGTTAAAATGACGTAAAGCGTCAGACAGAGCAAAATTACGGCGCCAAACGGAATCATCTACTTGATAGGAGACAAGATGGTGGCGAAAATTATAGCGGCTGTGAATTTTTCGATAAACGGCAGAAGATTTTTTGAGAATGTGGGAACGGATATTTTTAAAATGGTCAGGATATGGTGAAGAATGTTCAGGATCAATATACATGTCGTTAATTTCGGACAGTTTCCCAAAATAATTGCCGGAAAGGATATGCTCACGACCAAATAGAGCGAAAAACGGAGTACAGTCTATGATGTCTGCGGAGTACATAGGAAGCAATCATGGTTTTTAGGACACAGTCAACTCGTTCAGCAGGATTGGCTTGAGGATGGTAACGAGCGATATAAAGGATCTTGGTGTGATAATGGGCACATTGTTACGTTCATTTTCTGCCGGTTGACAATTGGTCTACTCCTAATTAAATATCACATTCCTGCTATTTTTTTGCTTATTCTAAATTCAGGATACGTTGTAACTAGGCAACCATTGCTAGTACTACATTTAATTTTGTGTAGATAACTATTCGACTTTGTTCTGATAGTTGTCATACGAAAAATAATTTGACACCGTTTTTATACTTTACTTGGCGTTTCGTCTGCACATGTAATGTATTTGAACTTTAAGCGAACCAATTCCTATTCAAAATTTCTTCCTTCCGGTTAATTAGTAAGTAGCCGTCAGTTGTAAAGTTTCAAAACTTAGTGCCTGTTTCTTTTAGCACGTCCACGGTTGGGTTCCCGCTGTAGAATAAAGAGCAAATCCGCTTTAGTAGCCCTGTCGAATATGCTAACTTCGACTGATCTTCAGGGGGATGTCTGGAGGATAGCGCACATGGCGCTGGGCTTCCGAGATTTGAAGTTCCACTGGGTTAGGTCGCACCAGGGGTGCAAAGGGAACGATAGGGCCGACGAGCTGGCCAAGGAGGCAGCCACAGGAGAGTTTCGATTATCGTATTCACGCATACCAAGGTCGTTAATAAAGAGGAAGTTGCGGGAGAGATCGATTAGTCAGTGGGAGGAAAGGTGGAATAACGCCACCACAGGCAGATTGACGCATAGGTTCATCCCAAGCATAAAGGCTAGGGACAGAATCGGGATTAACTTCAACCATAAAATGGTGCAACTTGTGACGGGCCACGGGGCGCTGAAGGCATATCTGAGGAGGTTCGGTCTTTGATATGACGACGGCTGTGAGTGCGGCGGGGGATCGGAGCGCGCTACACACGTGCTCTTCGATTGCCCCATCGAGGTTTCTAACAGGGGGTTAGCCGACAGGAAGTTAGCCATCGAAGGCCTAAGGTGGCCTAGGAACCTGGAGGGGGTCCAGGAAGTGGCTGACCAGAATGCGTTCTGGGTGGTCCTTAAAGAATTCGCAAGCAGGGTGGTTAGGCTCGACGCAGATAATAGGGTGTAGGGAAACGGCGGGACGCACACGCGGTAATGATAAACCCGGCGCGGAGACCAACTTGGCAATGTTACCGCAGCGGACGGCAGGAAAACGGTAAATAATATAAAAAGGTAGAACGTACCCCCACTTAATTGCAAAAAACAGATAAGTCCGAGCAATAAATAAATAAATACACAAATAAATAAATAAATAAACAAATAAATAAATAAATAAATAAATAAATAAACAAATAAATAAATAAATAAATAAATAAATAAATAAATAAATAAATAAATAAATAAATAAATAAATAAATAAATAAATAAATAAATAAATAAATAAATAAACAAATGAGCAATAAACAAATAAATTGATTAAAAAACCAAAATAATAACGAGTAGCATAGGTACCCGAGGCAGAAGAAGAAGAGAGTACAATTCCCGAGCGCATAAAGTGTTTTAGGCATAATTAATTTTGATTAAACTAAGTTAAATATCTTAGAGCAGGCGATTAGCAATTGTTTATTTTTGGTAAACTAAATGGCGTAAGACCAGGGAATTAAATTACATGTCTTAATTAGGTTAGCTATAAGTCGACCGCAAGGTCGCAACGGTAACCAGAACTGCAGCTCACGTCATTTTCATGGCGTTTATTTTCGCGTTTTGCTATTGCTCTGTAGCTTCGAGCATTTCTCTTGAACTAAACTCAAAACTTATGGGAGCCAGCTTGATATATGATAAATTTATCGGGCGATATTAGCCCTAGCGTCAGCAAATTGATCGCGTCTAAACCCGATGTAGTACCGTCTAGGTGGAGCATCGGGGAAATGGCCGCAAATGAAGCGGCCCCTTATTCAAATTATAATGTAGAATAAAGAGGCGTCGCCGTGGATCAATGTAGTAAGAGTAAGACAACGGATCCCAAGGTCCCGGGTTCAAATCCCGACACGGCCGACTGCTTGAAAAATGGCAGGTGAGCATTTTTCACAAAAATTACGCCCTCGTTCGGATGAGAGGTTAAATGGAGGTCCCGTGTGTGAGTGTTGTCACGCACGTTAAAGATCCCTACTTTGCCTGGAACGGCAAGGGTTCGGCAAAATTCTAAATTTCTAGGCAACAAAAAAACTCGCCTCCTGGCCAATGTAGTACCTACGGGTGGAGCACTGGAAATGTAAATGAACTGTAGAATAAAGAGTGAATACTTTTCTTTATACTCGTACTATTACTACCTACCTGAGGTTTACCTCCTGGTATATATTTTACCACTTTACGGGAGTACTAGTTACTGATGTTGGAAATTTGTTGCCGTGCGAGCTGTCAAGGATGAGTTGCAACTCCATTACTCCCAGGGCAATCCGAACTTGGTGGTGCTGCGTCTGTCCCGCATTATTTTGTAGTGAGATCTTCCTAGTATAGTTTTTATTACGTATACATGTACCACTCAAATCTTTAAACGTACTACTATATATTACTAAATGTTTATAACGTTCCACGCCTATATCACTGCTAGAAGCCGATTCCCGTGGGTTCACAACCACGCTATATACTTATGAAAATATGTCAGATCTTAGCAATTAGAAACTAGAGCTTATTATAAACAGTTATTTTCCCGTTATTATGTAAGCACCAATGAAAGTTTGTAAAGCTGTTGCTTATCTGGAAACGTTTCTAAATACGCAAACAGCTATAGTAGTAAATAGTTACTTACGAAACTTTAATAGGGGGAATGTATTTGGTAACCTATTCGTTTATGTTAAGCATTAACCCTGTACTTTAAAATAGTAAAGACAACGATTACATACTGTATGAGTTGGTTCATATGCAGTAATTGAGCCTGTAGATAATTGTCATTACAAAGTCCTCAAATGAAATTTTCAGAATAAAATATCTATTCACGTTATGTTACTTTTATCTTTATATATACTATTACCAGACCGACGAAAGTGGAGTCATTGTCGACCTTTGGTACTTATATTAACTTTTCTATTTCAGCTGATGGCTTCGGAATTGTACACCATTATTAATGATCAGGAATTGAGGGTCACCAAAAAGGAGGAGGACTTGGTCTTCTAGGATCTTGGTGATAGACTGTGCAGTGGCTTTGCGTAGAGAGAAGAAAAGAGAAAATTTGGTAAAATAGTCAGCCACTACACAAACATAGGAATGACTTTTGGTAGAACGAGGAAGGGATATAGCGAACAACGTCTGCTTGAAGACTGGACCTAAAGTAGGTTTGTAGGATACAGGCAGAAGTTTTGATCTAACCACAATAACCGGAAGCAGGGGGATGGTGGTGAAAAACAATCAGGGGTTTTCGCTGCACGTAAGGAACGACAATTTTCCAATCGCCCGGAGAGTCGGCAGCGATAGAAGTTTTATGTTTCCGGAAAGGTTATTGTTTATAGCGGACCAGAAAGGTTAACGTCTAGGATGTTCGAAAACTTTTTGGATTATGAAGTTTTACCAGGGATCAGGAGTAGGGAAAGTAACTTCGAAAGAAGAAATAGCCGAAACAGAAACAGGGTCAAGTACGGGGACAGAACGGGAAGGGGTAACGGGAACAACATGACCTTGAACTTTATGGTAGAAGATAGTAAAATCATATTATTGGAGGCGGAGAGACCAACGGGCTAAGCGACCGGAAGAACTTTCGAGTTTGTTTAGTCAGAGGAGGGAGTGGTGAATAGTAATCACTGTGAAATGGGAACCCTCGACATGAGGGCGGAACTTCTCAATCGTCCACAACACTGCCAGGCACACCTTTTCAGTAACGGAAAAGTTGCGCTCAGGCTTAGAGAAGGAACGGCTTATGTAGCTAATGACCTTCTTGCCTTCCGAGGAGGTTTGACTGAGGATTGCGCCCAAACAGAAATGGAAGGCATCTGTTTGAATGGTGATGGCCAAGGAAAAGTCAGGGTAGGAGGGTATAGGGGCGGAAACCAAATGTTGTTTAAGGGAGAGGAAAGCAGACTGACAATCGGAAGTCCAGGAGAAGGGGACATTGTTAAGGGTTAGGTCAGAAAGAGGAGAAGTAAGAGTAGCGAATTAGTGGATAAAGCATCGGGACCAACTGGCCAAGCCAATCAGGCGACGGACTTCAGACACAGAAGTAGGAGGAGGAATGTTAATGATAGCAGAAACTTTAACGGGATCGACAAGGAGACCATCCCGGTTAATGACGTAACCGAAATAGCGGAGTTTAGGACGGCAGGAATGACACTTATTCTGACGAAGGGTAAGGCCAGCAGTGAAAAGACATGAAAGGACCAGGTTCAGAAGACGGAGATGTTTGTCTAAGGAAGGGGTAGCTATGATGATATCATCGATGTAGGCAAAGCAGAATTGTTCCAAGTCAGAAACGATCACCTAATCGATAAAACGTTGGAAAGTGGCAGGAGAATTATGGAGGCCCAAGGGTATGCGACAAAATTGAAATAAATCTCGATGAAGGACGATGAAGGCAGTGCTGGGTTTGGTTTCTGGGGACAGAGGTATTTGCCAATAGGCCGAACGGATATCTAGGGTGGAGAGGTAACGAGCATCGCGGTGCCGGTCAAAGATGGTAGAAATATGAGGGAGAGGATAGGCACCTTTTTGTGTGACTTGGTTGACCATCCGAAAATCGATACAGAACCGATAGGAATCATCTTTCTTTTTAACTAGGACAATGGGGCTAGACCATGGACTAGTAGAAGGTTTGACGACCCCTAGGCGGAACATCTCGTCAAGTTCCAAATGGGCAACCTTAAGGTGAGTAGAGGAAAGGGGATAGTATTGCTGTTTGATGGGTTCTGCTGACGTACGGATGTAGTGTTGTACTAAGGAGGTACAGCCGAAACCAGGAGGTTGTTTGGAGAAGAAGGAGGAAATTAAGGAGTCGAGTCGAAATTGTTATTTGGAAGAAAAGTCGAAAATAATAAGGGTAGGATCGGAAGTAGTCATGACCGAGGACAAGGAAGGAGCAAAGTCCATAGGTAATCGTAGAAACTGGTTACGCACTGGCACCGAATTCCAGAACTCGATGCCTAGAGAAAGTTGGTGGGAGACGTCAGGAATAACAAGGATGTCAAGGGTAATAACGAAATCTTGGAGAATGATGGGAAGGGAGACGAAACTTAAGATGTTGCCTTCTGAGTTGTCGGCAAGTCTACAGAAGGATGAAGAACAATCATGAAGGGAAATGTTCAAGGAACTTAAACGATGCCAACCAGGACCACCAAGGATTGTTCGAGGGCTCCAGCGTCTAACAAACCAGTAAAGGAATCCCAAGGAATAGAGCAGATAAATATGGACGTTGGTCGCCACGGACAGTAGTACACAGATAGTTTAACACAAAGCGAGATTGGTCCTCGAGACCAGAAAAGGAGAGAGGCCAGAGAAAGCACACGGTCTTCGCATCGATCCAAAAACCCTAGCGACAGTTTAAAGAATTTCCACATTGACGTGGGCAATCGTGTCGGGTCACGCCTTTGTAACCGCACCCATAACAGTATAGGATCTGCGGGCGGGAGCCTGGGGCGAAACATGCTCCGTTTTATCACAGTTCCAACAGATGACTTGTTTATTCGTGGTAGGGGTGATAGTTTGGAAAAATTAGGCCGGCGTGGCTGGACCAAAGAAGGTTACGGAGGGTTTAGTTTATAGGCAAAATCGGGTTCTACATATAAGCGCGTATTTTCATTAGGAGGTACATAGCTGTCAACCCTAAATTCCTTTAATTTTAATCTTTGACACTCTCCCACTAACTCTTCTCAACAATGTACGGTAGGCAGCTGAGTTAAATAAAAAAAGAATGGATTACAAGAAAACTATATCGAATTGAACATCAGCAGGTATACTACCATGGCGTCGGAACATTGCACTCATGCAAGACAAATATTCAATGATACCTTCCGACGGGTTTTGAGTTCTTATTCATAATTCATAAAATAATCGAGGGTAGTATCAGGGGTGCAAAGTTGCATAACAGCAATGAAGATAAAGATGTCCAATATCGGAACAACGGTGGCGGTTACCCTGGAACCAAAGAAGCGGTTTGGACTCAAACAAATCTACTGCAGACTCAAATAATTCGACCTCAACGATATTTTGGCTCTTCGGAGCTCTTCCGCTCTTTCAAGAAAATTGTGTACTGTTAGTACCTGAGAATCACCTGAGAATTTTAGTTCAAGTTTTGCAACTGTGTTACGTTTGGAGGAAGTACTGCATGACTTAGAACAGACTAACTCGGACTGCTCTTCCGCTTCAGAATAGGAGGTATATATATGGTGTCCATCCGGGTCCACATGAGGAGTTGGAGAAAGAACAACACTAGAAGTAGCTAATGGGATACCGGATGTGGCAGTAGGATGTCGAAATTTTTTAAATTTTTGATTATAATCGCGTCGAAGGTTATTTACCGTAAGTAATAATTGACGTTGTATTGTCTGTTCAGCGTTTTTTGGGAACAAATTCGCACAACGACGCTTAAGATGTATCCACAAGGCACTAATACGTTTAAACATGTCTGATGACTTATCGCCATCAAGGGAAAGAAGAGAGGTTTCTTACTCTTGGATAAAGACTTCGATAGCCCTACATTCAGAAAGAAAATCCGCTTTCACTGGGATGAAAGGAAGCCTTTTCTCCCGTTCGATGCCGAGAGCGCTTCGCACGGATTTACGTAATTCTTCAACATTGTCTTCAGGGTCGTAACCCTGAAACATCTATAGTAAGACCATGACGAACAAAGGATTTGGTTTTATAGAAACATGAAAATTGTTCGTTTTATAGCTTTAGTAAAAGAATGAGTGTTCTTTCATCACTAACAAAGTCTAATTCAACACGTTTTCAAAATGTGTATGTAAAATTCTTAGCAAGTCTTTATCAATTGATGAAGGCAATCAAAGACCTGAATGCAATCACGGAACGTAAGTAAACCAATACAAAGTATAATTACGGATTTTATTATACAGGGTACGGACTACAATCATTTTAACAAACTTTCAAATTCGCGGCGAAGCTGGTTTGAATAACTAGTTGAAGTATACAATCTTTATAGTAACGTATCATATACGAGGTCGTACTTGAAAATAAAGAGCGAAATCTATACAAATAGTTACTTGAATAAAGTACTGTACAAACGACGTCTTTGGTGGCGGCACGTAACAAACTTGTTGGACGCGTATTACCATTGTTTCCTATTCTGAGCTTACTAGGTTGGTCTCGAGCTCGAGCTTACCTCGAAGCTTGGCTCGAAACCGAGCCGAACTTTGTTATAGAAGTACGAGACGGGCTTCATTTTAGTCGAGCCGAGCCGAGCTCGACATGTGGTCGAACCGAGTTTTTCGAATGTACTCACGGGCCGTAAACATTTTTTACTTCTCACATCATACGTAGTATTACTTAAGAGGAAGTTTTGTAATATGGCAAAATTTTGATGTAGAGATTTTTACGTTATGAGCCTCCCGCATTCCGAAAATACCGATTCTAAAAAATGTCGCTGTCTGTATTTCATAGCCGAAAAATGTCGACTGCCACGATTTTAGTTCGAGGGATTACAATAAAATTGTTTACCAATCTTGCGTTATAAAATTTTAACAATACACTTAACTTTTAATTGAGATCGCTTCAGTGACGAGAAAGTAATATGGATAGTTATTTTGGGAGCAGTTTTTCAAAACTTACTAGAATAACGAAGTTTAGCATATGGCACTAATCAAGAGGTGTATTTAGAATTTGGAAAAAATTAATCCAATATGGCGACTGCAACAGCGCATTTTACATTTTTTAAAGAATGCTGAAAATCTCGGAAATTTCAAATCCATTCGAAAGAGGCAGTCTAAAAGAATATTTTTTGTTAACATTCATGTCTTCTGCTTTCAAATTTTGACTTTTTAATCAATGCAAAGATTTTCTAGCTGTAGATGACCACTGTTTTGTGAAAATTGAACAACCGCAAGTCGGAAATTTAACGACAGAAAAGCTGTACCGTAAAGCTATTCTTTAAAATCATTTCTCCCACGCGAGGGAATTTAATATTTAACTCATCATCATTAGGCCTTCAGTCCTGGAACTGGTTAGACGCGTACCATCATTGTTTCCTATTCTGAACTAACTTACACATTTCCCTGAAATTTGCACAGTCTGCATCTATCACTACCTGATCTAGGTCAATATCTACCTCCTTTTTCTTATCTCTGCTTGTAATATATCCCATACTATTCCCCAAAAATCCCTTAGATCGTATTCTGCCCTTCTATTTCTCTTATCTTTTTCCCCAGATATCCTTGTTCCCCTACTATTTCTATAACCTATTTGTTATTATCTTTGTCAGTCCATGCTATCATCCTCATACATCTGAGGCACAGCATTTCAAAAAACTGCTACCGTTTATCTGTCTGCGTTTCAGACTGCCCGTATTTCATAGGCATACTGTGCTGTGCTCCACACATATGCTTTCAACAATTTTTTCTTGTTCTGTGTTTGTTGTCTTTCCTCATAGGCGCTGTTCTTTCTTGTTAGATGCCGTTCGGTCACTTTCTATTGTTTTACAATTATATACCCTATTTCTCCGAACTTCAGTGGTTTTGAAGGAAGGTAAGCAACCTGTGGCTGCCAAGTTCTCCCAGCACTTGAACTATTGCCGATTTAATATATTTTTCAATATATCTTTTCACACAGTCAACATTAGTTGCAGATATTTCGCAACCAACAACTAGTTGTTTATACTAATCATCAGATTTATCGGCGCTTATTTTTTTGTCATTAGGTTTTCCGTCTCAAAATTGGTTGGACACGTACCTGCACTTATTTATATTCTGAGCTAGCCTACATAGTTCCCTGAAATTCTCACACAGCATGTGTATACAGCTCGTTCCCCTTCTATTGTTTTCTAATTGTATGCCCTATTTCACCAAGATGCAGTGAAGGGGTTTAAGCAACCTGTGGCTACCAAGATCCCCCAACAGATAGACATTTGCCGAAATAATGGTTTTCCAGTAAATCCTTTCACACACTTAAAATTATTCGAGAATATTGCCCTACCAATTCTTGTAGTTACTTATAATAATCACCATGTTTAAGCACAGTTATTTTTTCGTCTTTAGTTTATCCATCTTGGGATTGGTTGGATGCGTACCTCCATTGATTTCTATTCTGGGCTAGCCTACACATCTCCCTGAAATTCCTGCAGCCTACATCTTTTACTATCTGTGTGCAGTAGTCTAACCTAGGTCTGCCACTTCTTCTCTTTTTCCATATCTCTGCTTCTAATATATTCCGCACTATTCCCTCACGCCGTAGTACGTGGCCTATCATCCTATCTCTCCTATTTTTACCGTTTTCCACATATTCCTTTCTTCCCCTACCATTTTTAGTACCTCTTCGTTCTTAACTTTGTCTGTCCAGGATATCTTCTTCATACGACTGTAGCACCACATTTCAAAGGCTTCTACCTATTTCTTGTCCGCTTCTCCTACTGTCCAGGCTTCGCAGCCGCACAGTGCTGTGCTCCACACATATGTTTTAAGCAATCTTTTCCTTGTTTCTATGTTTGTTGTCTTTGACTACAGTAGTTGCTTTTTCTTGTTAAATGTAGCACGACCTTGTGATAATCCTTGTTTTATATCTTTTGTGCTTTTCCCATCTTGCGTTATTTGGCTTACTAGGTAGCAGAAATCCTTAACCTTTGTGTTACATACTTGTATCCTTGTTTTTGATTTATTTTCCCCACCTTTGCATACTAGAACTTTAGTTTTAGTTTTGTTAATTTCCATCCCGTTTCTCTCTGTTAGAACCGTTTCCATTTCATTAAGAGCAGCTTCTAACTCTTCCTTGCTAGAAGCTAGTACCGCTAAATCATCTGCAAATCTAAGCATATCAATTTTTTGTCCCTGCGTAGTAATTCCAAATGTCTTCCTGCATTTGACAGTATTCATTGCCTCTTATATGTACAAGTTAAAAGTCAATGGGGATAGGGCACATCCCTTTCTCGCCCCTTTCTTAATGTTTACATCTCTACGTTCCTGCTCTAATTCTATTACTGCTGTTTGCTCTTTGTATAAGCTATATACTATTCGTCTATCCCTATATCTCATTCCAATCTTTTTGAATATTTCAAACATTTTTTTCCATTTTACATTGTCGAATGCTTTTTCCAGATCTACAAACGCTATATACACGCGTTCCCCCTTTTCTATTGTTTTCTCCATTATCACTCTCAGAGCTAAAATAGCCTCCCGTGTTCCCCTGTTTCGCCTAAACCCAAATTGGTCTTCTCCTAGTATTTCTTCCGCCCGTTTTTCCATTCGTCTTTGCACAATTCTAGTTAATATTTTTGACACATGTGCTGTCAAACTTATGGTTGGAAAATTTTCACATCTATCCGCGACTTTCTTTTTTGGTATAGTTACTATGATGCTACGTTTGAAATTTTTGGGTATCTCGCCTGTCTCATACGTATAGCTTACAAGTTGGAAGAGACGTTCTGTTGCTGCTTGCCCAGCGGCTTTTAGAGTTTCTGCTTGCACCTTATTCGTACCCGGCGCCTTACCATTGTTCAGACTCTTTAATGCTAACTCAAAACTCATGTCTAAGTATCCCAAGTATCGCAAGTCATCATTTTCAATGTCTGATTCCTGTTCTAATGCAGTTAGTTCCTCTCCTGCATATAAATTCCCTATATATTCTTGCCATCTACCCACTTTCTGTACGTTTTCTATGATGACGTTTCCTTGTGCGTCCCTTATATTTTTGCTATACGGTTTTATATCCCTAAAATTCATTCTAATTAATTTGTATGCTTCCTCTGTCTTTCCTATTTCCATCTACGTTTGTATCTCTTTGCATTTTTCATCAAATCCAGTGTTCTTTAGCTTTCCTGCATTTTCGAATAATTTTCCATTTTATGACTTTGCATCTCTGTATTCCTGTTTCGTCTAATTTATTTTTGTATTTTCGTCTTTCTTCTGTTGATTTCAGGTTATTCTTTGTTATCCATGGTTTCTTATTTTCTTTTTGTGTATACCCCAGAATATCTCTCGCCGCCATGTCTAGGCTGGATTTAATGTTATTCCATTCTGTTGCTACTTCCTTAGTATCAGATATTTTCCCGATATCTTTGAGCAATTCATTTGACTTTTTTTCGAATCTTTCTCTAATATCTTTATCTTTTAGTTTCTCTAAGTCCAAGTGCTTTTTTCCGTCTCTTTTTTTCACATTCTTAAATTTAAGTGCGGTCTTCATAATTACGATGTTGTGGTCAGTATCTATATCTGCATCTGGGTAGCTTCTACAGTCTTTTACTTGATTCCTAAACCGTTGTCTAACAAGAATGTAATCTATTTGATATCTTTCTATATCTTCTGGCATCTTCCACGTATATCGTCTTCTAGCATGATGTTGAAATAATGTGTTTGTGATGATTAAATTATTCTTGTCGCAAAATTCTACCAGCCTATTTCCCCTGTCGTTTCTGGTGCCTAAACCAAATAAACCTACTATCGCTCCTTCCCTACCCTCACCTACCACGGCATTAAAATCCCCTGTAATTATTAAATTTTCATGTCTTTTTACGTATCTTAATATGTCTTCGATATCTTTGTAGATGGCTTCTACCTCTTCGTTACTGTAGCTAGAGGTGGGCATGTATACTTGTAATATTTAACTAAAAATTATATAATTAATGGATTGTCATTTGCAAAGAAAATCGAAATTACTCGGAAACAACCAATTTCTGACAAATTATAGAAAGTTCTTAAGATTTTATGTAGAAACTAAAAATTGATTAAAAAATATAATGTTCTATTTAGAATAAAGGGTGGTTACTTTCGTTATAACCCGAAGCGAGATATTGTCGTCAATATTTCTGTTGCGCTCTCTCAGATCAAAATTTAGTTGCGACCATTTTCAGATTTGTAATAGATGTTGATATATATTAAGTTTTTGTTTGATTATTTCCAGTCTGTATTCACAATATAGTGAAACCTATATACAATATTTAGACTTGTATTGTTACAGACAAGCGAAATATAATATAAACCATGTTTTGAAAAATATTGATCGATCTCTAATTGTGACGCACAACAGAACCTCAATAGTCAATTTTATTGGTTTCGCAGTAGGAAACTACAACAACAATCTTTCTTTGGATGATCGAACGACAACCCTTTGGAGTTGATAGACGTTTTTTCATGCCAGTAACCATTCTTCAAAGTTGTCTTATTTTACCTCGCAAGTCAAACGCTAAGCCGTTATTTTAAAATTAGCTTTTATAATTTAGTATATGTGAAAATATTATTATAAAAAGAATTTAAATGCGAGTTTTTCTATTAGTATGGGAGCTAGCACATACCAAAATAACAAAATGCTTTATGTAAAAGCTAAGTTTGAATCACACTTGAAATAAAATGGTACTTATTTAAATTACTGATTTGAAAATCCAAATTATACATTTTAAAATGTGCCCGAGAGTTTTAGTTCAGCAGAAATAGGATAGTAAATAAAAAATATATGGTGGGGGTGGCGTACTACCAGCTTCACCCCAAAAGTTATTCAAAAGATGTGATGGTATGTACATTCTTTTGCAAATGGAAAAGAAATGGATGCCACCACCTAAGTAAAAGTAAAATACGTAAACCTGTATAAACTTTTAGAGAAGATTCAATTTCTTATTTAGATTTTCAGTCATAAGACTGGTTGGAACAGCACCTCCATTCTTTCCTATTATAAGCTAACCCACCTATACATTTTGTTGAAATTCCCACAGCCTACATCTTCACTATTTGTGTGCAATAGTCTTATCTAAGTCTACTTTTAGCTCTCATTTTTCCTTTCTCTGCTTCTAATATTTTGCGCACTATTTCATCATGGCTTGGAACGCGTCTTATCATCCTATTTATTACTGTTTTCCACATATTTTTTTCTTCCCTTACCATTTCTAATACCACTTTGTTCTTTACTCGCTATACGTTTGAGGCACCAAATTTCAAAAGCTTCTATTTTTTATGTCCGCTTTTCCTATTGTCAACGTTGCAAAGCCATACATTTCCGTGCTTTACACATATGCTTTCAGCAATTTTTTCCTATTTTTCATGTTTGTTGTTTTTAAACATTGTAATTGCGTTTTCTTGTTAAATGCAACACGACCTAGTGCTAATCTTTCTTTTATATCTTCTGCATCTTTCCTATCTTGAGTTATTTGGTTTCCTAGGTAGCAGAAATACTCAACCTCGTTTCCTATTTGTATTCCGGCTTTTGACTTATTTTCCCCTTCTTTACTTACTAGTACCATAGTTTCATAGTTGTTAATTGTCATACCGTATCTTTCTGTCAGTACTGTTTCTGTAGGGATAAAGGGATGAACCAATGATATGGAATTCACCTACCTTTAATGACTGCGATCTTGATTCAACGCTGGTCGATCAATGTAACGAAACTGTTAATTAAATGCGGACTGTAGTAATGTTAATTAGCACACGAACCGATTGTACGGCACTAATTACTGCAAAATAACCACGACAACATATTGCGTACATGTGACGCTTGCTACGACTTTCGAAGCACTGGTATTTCTGTCCTTTCTCACCATTTAGTCCCTTTTCTTGTAGGTAGGTAGTGGATAGAACCGGATTATAGGAAGGGGTTAAGTACTGTTAGGTTAAAGGATAAGCGACATTAATTAATATCTATAAGCTTAAGGTAAAACGTGTAAATAGGGTAAATAAGCCTAAACATACCGCCCACCAAAATAAGTGTGAAGCAACTTATTTTAAAAGTAAACGGCAACAAATACTTATACGTATACACTTACGAAAAATACTAAAACTATTTTTACAAAGGAAGAGGACATAGTTTAACAAGTGGTGTTTTGAGAAAAACTTGCATTGTTTTCACACCTGCCACGCGGCTAATGTTGTCTGAACCAACATACAGTTCTTCTATGCGCCCTAATTTCCAATGTAAAGGTGCGACTTGATTGTCATGAATTAAGACTAATGTTCCAATTTTCGCCTCAGAAGTAGGGGTAAACCATTATTTGATGTAATTAATTAATTTTCTACCCTGGTCTAAATTTGAGTAATATATATATATATATATATATATATATATGTAAGGATAAAGGGATGAACCAATGATATGGAATTCACCTACCTTTAATGACTGCGATCTTGATTCAACGCTGGTCGATCAATGTAACGAAACTATTAATTGATTGCGGACTGTAGTAATGTTAATTAGCACACGAACCGATTGTACGGCACTAATTACTGCAAAATAACCACGACAACATATTGCGTACATGTGACGCTTGCTACGACTTTCGAAGCACTCGTATTTCTGTCTTTTCTCACCATTTAGTCCCTTTTCTTGTAGGTAGGTAGTGGATAAAACCGGATTATAGGAAGGGGTTAAGTACTGTTAGGTTAAAGGATAAGCGACATTAATTAATATCTATAAGCTTAAGGTAAAACGTGTAAATAGGGTAAATAAGCCTAAACATACCGCCTACCAAAATAAGTGTGAAGCAACTTATTTTAAAAGTAAACGGCAACAAATACTTATACGTATACACTTACGAAAAATACTAAAACTATTTTTACAAAAGAAGAGGATATAGTTTGACAAGTGGTCTTTTGAGAAAACCTTGCATTGTTTTCACACCTGCCACGCGGCTAATGTTGTCTGAGTTTTTCTATGCGCCCTAATTTCCAATGTAAAGGTGCGACTTGATTGTCATGAATTAAGACTAACGTTCCAATTTTCGCCTCAGAAGTAGGGGTAAACCATTTTGCCTTCTGTTGCAAAGAATGCAGATATTCATTACGCCAACGCTTCCAAAATGATTGTTGGATGCGTTGAATAAGTTGCCACCGATCTAATTTTGATATTTCCAACTCAAGGAGAACTGGATCGGGTATGACAGAAACAGGCTCTGTATTCAAAAAATGGGACGGACTTAAAAATGAAAAATCATTCGGATCTGAGCTCATGGGGCACAGAGGCCTTGAATTTAAAATGGCTTCAACCTGAATTAAAACCGTGTTTAATTCCTCGTATGATAATATCTGGTCGCCAATCACTCTTTTTAAATGTGTCTTGACAGACTTAATTCCAGCCTCCCACAACCCTCCAAAATGAGGAGCTGAGGGAGGATTGAACACGAATTCAATTCCTTCAGCATGCGCTGATTGAGTCATCAGTTGCGAGATTTCGTTCGATGCTACAACAAAATTGGTACCGCAATCGGAATAGAGTTTTAGGCATTTACCCCGGCGGGCTATAAAGCGTCGTAACGCGGCTATAAAAGCATCCGCCGACAAACTTGACACAAGCTCTAAATGAAGAACCTTTGTGCTGAAGCAAACAAATAAACAAATGTAAGCCTTTAGTGACCTTACACCTCGATTACGGTTCATGAGAATACAGAAAGGACCTCCAAAATCAACTCCCGTGTGTAGGAAGGCCTTTACAGAGGTAAACCTTGATGCAGGCAAATCACCCATCGGAGGACAGTAAGCAATTGGTTTCACTCTAAAACATCGAATACAAGATTTTAAACACTGACGTATGACTCTTTTTGCTGACAAAATCCAATAATTTTGGGTTAGTAAAAATTGTGTGGCTTTAAGATCAGGGTGTAAGTATGTTTTATGGCAGTCCAAGATGATTAATTCTGTTAATCTGTGAGTGCGAGGAAGTACCAATGGAAATTTTGTTTCATATGGTAATTCCGAGTTTCTGAGCCGACCGCCCACCCTCAACAAACCACGCGAGTCGATAAAAGGGTAAGAGGTCGAAGATGTTTACTAATTACCTTACCCCGTTTAATATTTTCTATATCCTGACCAAATGATTCTTGCTGAATTCTCTTAATCAATAATTCCATAGCGTGTTGCTGAGACACAGACACGTTATCCAAATTCTCACCAACTGCCTGTCTAGCAAATTGTAACTTACGAACAAACTGGTAAACATATGAAACAATTCTACATATTTTTGTAGATTTGAAAATCTCTAGTAATGAATTTAAAAAATTATCTGTCACAACAACATTTAATACCAATGTACGTTTCTCCACATCTATTGGAGATGTATCGATTAACTTTGGCATGTGGGTAACCGGCCAATTTTCTTCTGGAAGTGACAACCATGGAGGGCCTGTCCACCATAACTCATGATTGACTAAATCTTATGCTAACATCCCTCTACAGGCGCAGTCTGCGGGGTTATCATGTGACCGAACATGGTTCCAAGATGCAGGAGGAACGCGATCCTGAATATGCGAAATCCGATTACTTATAAAAGTTTTCCAGTTATAAGATGGCGATCGAATCCAACACAGAGCGACTGTAGAATCGGACCAAGCAACTATACGATCTAACGACAGACGAGTTTTATATGTATTTTGAACAAATGCCACTACATCAGACAATAACACAGCACCGCACAATTCGAGTCTTGGCAACGATATGCGCTTTGTGGGCGCAAGTCTAGATTTTGCACATACTAAGGCAACCTTTATATCACCCTGTATGTCAACAGTACGAAAGTAAATCACAGTAGCATACCCTGCCTCAGAAGCGTCACAGAACGCATGCAGCTGTAGATCTTGAACATCATCAGAAATAATCCACCGAGGAATTTTAAGGTCTGATAATTGCGACATTTGTTGCAAATAAATTTTCCACTTTGAACTTATGGTCAACGGGGGACTGTCATCCCATTCAAATCCTAAAATCCATAACGATTGTATTAAATGCTTGGCCAAAAATACTAAAGGCGCTAATAGCCCTAACGGATCAAAGATCCTGGCTACTTCGGACAACATATTTCTTTTAGTACATGGTCTGTCTATGATATTTGTATCATAGAAGAATTGATCAAGCGACGGTTGCCAACGCAAACCTAATACCTTTTGGGTAACATTGTTAGATTCCTCGAAGGAAACAGCTTGTTGATAACGATAAGATTCTGGTAAATCATCAATGATACTAGCAATGTTACTATTCCATTTTCTCAATGTAAAACCTCCAGCCTCACAAATCTGATTTAATTCAGAAACTAGACGTTTAGCTTCATCAGGTGAACTGCACCCGGTAATCACATCATCGACATAAACATCCGACAACAAAACCTTGGCAGCGTTTGGATATTTAGGTGCTTCAGCATTCGCAAGCTCCTTAATAACACGCATTGCCAAGAACGGTGATGAAGTAACCCCGTAGGTAACAGTATTCAATTGATACTCGACTATTGACTCTGACGACGTTGGTCTCCAAAGTAATTTTTGATAAGCCCGATGATTCGGAGCAACAAAAATCTGCCTGTACATCTGTTTAATATCGGCAGTTAATACAATGGGATATAAACGAAAATCCAACAACAAAGCAAAAATATCTTTCTGAAGCGGAGGTTCTGGCATCAAATGTTCATTCAATGAACCACCACTGGGACAAACCGCGGATGCGTCAAACACCACTCGAATTTGTGTAGTAGTGCTTTCCGGTTTCATAACCGCATGGTGCGGAATATAATATTCCGGAGATGGAATATTGCTACTCATTGAGGCATTTACTGGTGTCATATGCCCACTGTCGGAATAGTCTTGCATAAATTGTTTATACAAAGTGTATAATTCCTGATTCTTTTCCAAGCGACGTTCTAATAATAAAAACCGATTAAGTGCGACATCCCGAGACCCAACAAACAACGGTTCAGGACCACTAAACGGCAACGATACAACGAAACGACCTGTTTTGTCTCTCGAATAATTGCTACGAAAGTGTTTTTCACAAATTTCCTCTTGTGGGGATAACTTGTGTGTTGGAATGTCTGGAATGTTTTCCAGTTCCCAGAATCTAGTGATACTAGACTCTAAGGGTTCTACGAACGCACACAATGACGTGCCACTTGTCACTGGAGACACAAACTTGCCTGTCAGTAACCAACCAAATGAAGTGCGAATTGCAACTGGTTCATCAGGTGAACCCGAACGAGTTTCATTACCCAACGTGCGGGCAAAAATATCTGCTCCCAACAACAAGTCTATATTACCTGGTTTATCAAAAGAGGGATCGGCTAAGTCTAAACCTTTTATATGTATCCAATTTTTCGAGGAGATTGGAACCGTTGGTAACTTTCCACAAATTTCTGGCAATACAAATGCTTGAACTGAATATTCTGGCATTTTGTGTCCAACGGGTTTAATTTTACAAACTACCTTTCCGGTAATATGAGATGACGCTAACCCCAACCCTTCTACCTTTAATGCAACCTTTGATTTATTTAATCCAAGCCGTTGACGGCATTTTTCCGTTATAAAAGATTCCATACTTCCACAATCCAATAATGCTCTTACGATTTGCGCTTGTCCAAACTCATTGCGAATAGAAACTTGAATTGTTGATAACAATGTAGAAGCACTTGACAATTTCGACGAGAACAATGTACTACAATTTGAAGTAGAGGCAACGTCTGAAACATCTGCAGCAGCAGGGTTTGTTTCAACAACAGCAGCAGAATTTTCAAAATAAAGGAGGGTATTGTGACCCTTTTTGTGACATTTTTTACATACCGATTTTGAAGGGCATGTTGCAATTTTATGTGTATCTTGAAGACAATTGATACACAAATTTTATCCTTTGCAGTATTATACCTTTCTTGAGAACCTTATCCAAAAAATTTGACAACGATAAATCTGATGATTACCATTGCAAACCAAACATTTTACCGCGTTTGAAGTTGTAAGTAATGAGGTTTTAACATATCACTTCGGATTAAAAGAAAACGCTTTTCCTTAATGTTTGTATTCAATGTGTGTTTTGAACTTGACTTCGATGGTTCGGACGAAATCATACTACTAATTTCCAAAGCTTTACACTGTTTTTCAAGAAATGATTTCAATTGCTCGTATGTAGGTATTTCTTCATTATTTTCAACCTCAAATGCCTTTAAAAGGTCAGCATCAACCTTTTGCTCAACAAATTAAACAATATTAAATTAAGTAAATCAATTTTTATTTGACGTAAACCTGACAAATTCTCTGTAAAACAATTCAACAAATCCCTAAGTTCTGTATGTGATTTTGCTTTCACCTTAGGACAATTTTCAAGAGCTGACCAATATGTATTGACAATCAAACGACGTGAGTCATAGCGTTGTACTATAACGGAGTATGCAATTTCATAATTGTCATTATTTATTGGTAGATGACGAATTAAATTTCTGGAATCTACATCCAACGCTTCAGTAAGAAATAAAAACTTTTCGATTGGTAATAACTGTGTATTTAAATGAATGAGATTTTTATACAAACTATGAAACGATTCCCAATGCTCTATGCGTCCAGAAAAGCTCCCAATTGCGACCTTTGGAAGTTTTAAATTACTGGTGATACTTATACCAGCGGTATCATACGACGATCTACTTGTAGAAAACGGTTTCGCTTCCTGCTTACTTTCAACCAAACTAACAAATTTTGCCCCAATAACTTTAATTGATATTAAAGTTTTATCCAATTCAATTCTGATTGCTGTAATTTGACTCAAACTGTCCGAATCATCCTCGTATAACACACACCTTTTGTAGGATGCATCAAATTCTTCCTTTATCTCTACAGCTGACTGTACCATCATCGAAGCGATTGTTTGGTTTTCAAGATTATATTCCAACTTTGAAATACTTTCAAACAAATTTTCTATTCTATTCAAACACCCTTTTCCATCTACTATAAGACGGTCCATAAGCATCTGAGTCATTTCGAACAAAATAGCTATTCCCCTAAACACGAGTACCCTTGTCACAAAAATAACAAATCTTAAAGATGTAAACCCAAACTAATGATGAACATGTAACTACTCTACCAATTTTCAGAAACTAGCAATTATGTAGCTAATCCTGAGTGACACTTTAATTTAACGTTAAAATGAGACTTGTGTTGACCACAACCCTTAAGATACCTCGAGGAATAACGGTTCTTTAAGCTCTTACCAAAATAGATTAGTGCAGCTTCAGGTATACAATGCAAGTTCTTAGAACAGGGGTATCGCAATGATGTTTTTCCTATTTGTATACGCTTAATTTAAATTAACTGCCTTTTTTAATGCACTTAAATTTTAAGAAGTAACTTTTTAAAATGCAACGGCATGCACAAATATTATGAAATAAGCCTAACTGCAATTACTATTAATGTATAAAACTGACCTGATTACTCTAATTGTTTGATTAGATAATCAATTTTTATATGCAAATATTAATTAATCCGGCTCGAAGGACCAAAATGTAGGGATAAAGGGATGAACCAATGATATGGAATTCACCTACCTTTAATGACTGCGATCTTGATTCAACGCTGGTCGATCAATGTAACGAAACTATTAATTGATTGCGGACTGTAGTAATGTTAATTAGCACACAAACCGATTGTACGCCACTAATTACTGCAAAATAACCACGACAACATATTGCGTACATGTGACGCTTGCTACGACTTTCGAAGCACTGGTATTTCTGTCCTTTCTCACCATTTAGTCCCTTTTCTTGTAGGTAGGTAGTGGATAGAACCGGATTATAGGAAGGGGTTAAGTACTGTTAGGTTAAAGGATAAGCGACATTAATTAATATCTATAAGCTTAAGGTAAAACGTGTAAATAGGGTAAATAAGCCTAAACAGTTTCCATTTCATTAAGAACTGCTTCTGATTCTTCCTTGCTAGATGGTAGTTGCTAACACCACTATAACATCTACAAATATAAGTATATCAATCGTCGTCTCTGCATGATAATTCCAAACGTTTTTCTGAATTTGACGGTGTTCACTGCCTCTTCGATATACAAACTAAAAATTAGCGGGATAACGCACATCCCTGTCCCACCCCTTTCTTAGTATCAATTTATCTACGTTCCTACTCTAATTGTATTTCAATCAAAATGGGAGGTTGCATATTTTTTCATAGAATGGAAAGGTAAACCACTGTGTTTGATTTGCAATTAAGTAGTTGCTGTTTGTCAGGAGTGTAACTTGAAGGGACACTATGACACGATTCATAAATCAAAATTCGATTGTTACACTGAAAAAATAAGAATGGACATATCGTCATCTTTAAAATCTAAACTTCAAGGTCAACAATCGATGTTCACTAAAGCTAATACTGAGAGGGAAAATGCCCTGAAATCAAGTTTTATTATTGCACTAGAAATCGCCAAGAGATCAAAACCTTTCACTGACGGTGATTTTATTAAAGACCGTATGTTGAAAGTTGCCGATGTTTCATTTCCTTTTCGCTGTCAAGAAACACTGTTGCTTTAAGAGTAAATGATTTATCTCAAAATTTGGTTCTTCAACTGAAGGAGAAAATTAAGAAATTTACAAACTTTTACTGACTGTTGACGAAAGCACCGATACTGTTAACATAGCTTAACTTGCTGTTTTTATACGAGGTATTAACAGTAACTCTGAAATAACTAAAGAACTGTTAAAATGCGTTCCATTGACAGGTACTACAACAGCAAATGATATTTATTCGGCAACTGATCATTTGTTAGAAGAATACGAAATGGACTGGAATAGACTTTGCAACACAACTACGGATGGCGCTCCTGCCATGGCTGGCAAACATTCGGGCGTTGTAACTAAATTAAAACAGGAATCATTGGCGTCCAAACATTTAAAAATCGACCATATCATGCAACCTATAATTAAAATAGTAAACTGTATAAGGAGCGAAAGACTAAATCACCGACAGTTCAGGCAGTTTATACAAGATTTGAACGAAAACTTTTCTGATGTCCTTTATTTCACCAAAGTTCGTTGGCTCAGTCGAGGAGTAGTTTTAGAAAGATTTTTTGCATTACGTGACCTTATTCAAGTGTTCATGTTAGAAAAAGGCAACTCAATTGATTATGAGAATGACTGGTGGTTTGATTGTGCGTTTTTGATAGATACGAATAAATACTTGACTGATCTAAATGTAAAGTCACAGGGTAAAAATTTGATTGTCACTCAAATGTATTCATGTATTCAAGCCTTTGAAACAAAGTTGAAGCTGTGGCAAAATCAGGTAAAAAAACAAACTTTGGATCATTTCCTTCATTTAAAACCATTTGGCACAGTGAACAAAAAAATTGGATCAATATTCTCAACTTCTGCAAAATCTGATCATGGAATTCAGCAATCGTTTTCAAGACTTCCACAAAATGAATGAAATGGAATTATCAATTTTCAACAATCCATTTTGAAGCTTCACAGGCACCAGTTCATTTGTAAATGGAGTTGATAGATCTTCATCCGGACAGTATTTTGAAAGAAAAATTTAAAGAGGTTAACGCTCTTACATTTTATACACAATATTTCAAGAGTTTGGAAAACTACCCGGAATTAAAAAAGCATGCAGCACGCATTCTGTGCATGTTTGGTAGTACCTATTTATGTCAGTAGATGTTTTCCGTCATGAAAATAAATAAGAACAAACATCGCACAAGGCTTACGAATGAACATATGCAATCAATTCTTAAAATAAGTACAACAAATATGATACCTGACATCAATGAGCTTGTCAAAAACAAGAGAAGTCAGGTATCTGGATCCTCGAACTCAAAATAATTACCATCTCTTATATAACTTTGATATGATTTTTAACAACCGTATATCATACTATAAAATTAAATAAATAAAATGTTATAATAATTCAGTAAATTTTTTTTTATTTGTATATGGGCTACCTACACATTATAAATGTAATATATGGCCCTCTGCAAAATTGAGTTTGACACCTCTGATCTAGAGCATCCATTACAATTTGTGCAATTATTGGACCTCAAGTGGAGCCCATGGGGTAACCATGAGTTTGTATATAGTATTTATTTTTGAAATTAAAATAACTATTATCAACTGTGAATTCAAGTATAACTAAAAATAATTGCTTGGTAATACTGCGTATGTTTTTGATATTAGACCAAATGCTTTTAATGTTGTCTAGTGTGAACGGTTTTGGAATGTTTGTAAATAGAGAAACTACATCTAAGCCTATTAAAACTAGGGATGCACTCGGGTCGGGCCGGGCTGGGCTTTTAATAAGCCCGGCCCGGCCCGACGCAGAAAGTGACCGGCCCGGCCCGAGGCCAGACACGAAATATAAACTGACGGTCCGGCCCGCCGGGCCGGGCCGGCCCGGCCCGAAATTTCGGGCCGGCCTGACTTTCATTCGGTGAATGAGTAGATATTTTTTTCAGTTGTGTTCAACAAGTAACTATCACTCTTTTGTTTAATTTAAGAGTATAATGATTTTGAGTTGCAATCAAGATACTTGTGGAACATACCGTTGTATTTTGTTAGATTTTAGATTCTTTAAAAAATCGTAGAAGTATGTAACAAAGGTACAAAATGTTTAGCAATTTTCATGTTTATGAAATGTTGCAGACGGATTTTTATAGCCTTTTTTTACTTTGAGAAACTGAAACTTTTGAAGAGAATTGAATTTGATCTATAATTTGATTGTCTTTGTTCTAGTTCGTTTAAATCTTTATTTGACCGACTGACAAATTGTGCCAAAGTTCAAGATTTAACACTTTTGGTGAATTACTGAATGCTAAAAATTAAATAAATTGTTTATAGGTTACAGTATAAACGGTACCACCCTTCATCGGTTAATATCTCAAGCGATTAAAAATTGGTACCTAGCATTAATAGAACTTAAGGAACTTGAAGGTCAAATAATATACTGAATGTTTACTTAAAAAAAGTTGGATTTTCAAATTGTGGTATGTAGAGGATACCTAATTCTTTAGAAATACATATTATCTGATGGAATAGAAGTAAAATGAAGTAATTGTTTTAGGTTGAAAAGTTTTTTAAAAAATTATTACCAATAAGATTTTATTTACTTTATCCTTTTTTTTATGGTATGAGTTAGATAATGGCATCATTATACATTTTTCGGCAGTAAATAGAAAACTATATGCAGCCAAATTCTACTATTCAACAATAAGTTAAGTAATAATCAAGCACATAGCTAGGGGATGAGGACTTAGCCCCCCCCCCCCCCAATGTTCTAGCCCACCCCAAGAAGAATGATCAGAAAACTCTAAAAATATTGTTGTATTTAGAAAATAATTAATGGCTGTTTAGTCCCCTTTCCTCCCCATCAAAGTATTCAAAGTATGAAATTCAAAATTTCAAGTACCCTAGAAGTGTCTTCTATAACTATAGTCTACGAATAGACGATTAACGTACTGTTTTCGAAAGTTTTATTGAAATCGTTATTTTAAAATACATGCAGCAGTATAAGAAATCTAACACTAATTAATATACTACGTGGTAGCGTTTATTTGTATATCAAGACCACGAAATTGCTTTTTAGCGTACCGAAAAAGAGTTTATTGCATACATCACTTGCGACGGAAGCAATATAAGTTTTAGGTCGCTAAAATAATTTCGTGGTCAAGGTACAACTGTTTGCATGGTTTTATTACACAATTTTTTCACTTAACTGATTAAGCTATTGCTAGAATTTAAATGTTTATATACTGGCTTTACATCACACCTTGCTATGGAAATGATATATTTAAAACACCGACAGTATTCTTAAAAATTTCTGAAAGTTTTAGGCTGCGCTAGTACTACATAGTTCAATTTCCTACACTATTTCAGAGCTCAGAGTTTTATAAACTCAGCTTTCTAATTTACTATTCAACACCTGAAAAATCTTAAAGCCGGTGCGAAAATTTTTAGAGATATGTATTTTACTTAATAAGAAGTAATTAACCCTTTCTTGTAATATCTTCGCGAGAATCCTTAAGAGATTTTTGTAATGTATAAGTGTACTGGGATAAAGTAGTAAAATTTTCGTACTTAAGTAACTAACTGTTGGATTGAAAGTCAACCATATTAATAGAAGTAGTAGTAGCTAACCTAAATAGAATTTCAGTCTTCACTTTTACGTTCGGGGAATTAGGTATTAGAGGATAACGACCTAGATAGTTTTGACCCAACCAACGTGGAAAAACACCTGCAGAGTTATTTGTATACCGAAGGATATATACCTGTAAGAACAACAAAAAACATACTGTTTTTAAACCTTTAAATTGCTTTAGAGAAATAGAGACTACTTTTAATATTCAGGGAAATAAACTTCATTGATACTATTTCGACCGTTGACCTATTTGTATTGCTTAAAAACTTGTATTTTTTTATTTTGTACCGTTTAACATTTATTTGACAATAAAATATAGTGGGTGCTAAAAAATGCTTTAAAAGCACTTATAAACGAATGTCATACGCTTTTTTTTAATATATATTGCTGTGTTAATCGCGCCCCTCGATTGGGTCGTGCATAAAATGCTGTGTTACTTTTGCCACACGGCTTGGGCGTACATAAAATGCTGTGATACTTCACCAATCCCTACGATGGGCACCATAAAATGCTGTGTTATTTTCTGTAGGAAAAGAAAAACCTTTGTTATTCTCGCCCCACGAATTGGGCGCAATAAAATGCTGTTATTTTCGCCCCACGGTTGGGCAGACCATAAAATGCTGTGATATAACCCTTTTTTATTAATCAAGCACTTGTAAAATGTTAATTTATAGATCTCTTTGCCACAACTAGCTGATTCAATTAAATAAAGCAATTTAAAAATACACAGCACAATGATTAAATATTTACAAGGTTTTAAATATCTTCCTCCTTTCAGAATATTTACAACTGCCAGATTTTGAGAAATTGAAGCCATCAAAACGGGTTTTTTGTTATATTTAGAGACTTTATGAAACGTTTCAAGATGCCTATTACCTTTCATAAATTCATCAAAGAAACCCTAGTTTTGTCGACTCGTACATTCTTTGAAAAATTATCGAATTAAACAGTTTACAAAATAAATTATATCAAAATATCTAACCTGGAGTGATTCAGTTGCTTCTCTGCATTCCCAAGAGTTTTCGTATCCAGTCTGAATGTTCTGAGTCGAATTTGAAAGTCGCCATCCAACCAAAATACTATCCAAATCGTTATTAATGAGTTTATTCCAATAAAAGGTTTTTCATCTCCGTAATTAACGAAACAGTACTAGAATATTTACCATGTCAGTAATAAATTTAACAAGCAGTAATCTCCAGAGTCTTCCTGACTCGTATCCAAAACTCGTACTCAAGAGCCCTGTTTAATTTATTTTTAGAAATGGTATAATTTTACTAAATCTGGTTTACTTACGTCTGTAGTAGAACGGCTCGCTTACACAATTTTTACACTCTTATAAAAGTGATTTTTACTTTACTTTTATTTTACTGGTTGCGTGTATAATTTAGCTCTTTTGAGTATAGGGATTGCCCAGTTTCAAATGTATACTCACTCGTTGCTCGATTCTTATCATATTTATAGGCCTTACCCCTTTTGTTTTCTATTCGTTGATTTCACGTGTTGGGCGACACCACTTGTTTTATCTCTTATTTACTTCGGAAATTTTACCAATTGTGTAGTTCAATTACTTGGAAGAACGCTCAAGTTGTCACGTAATTCATTCACATAACATCACATTTAATTCAGAATTCCAGGAACCTTCGTTCATCAAATCACGTATTATTGTTGTTTGCTTATTTTAATCTAAATAGAAATAAATTTGGTGTTTGTTTACTTCCTAGTTAAATTAGGTTTTTGAACAAATGTAATGCTTTTCTATAACGTACGCTTTTCAAATAATACATAATTTCTGCCTGCGTATATGATGATATATAAACGCACTAGTTGAATATTTATCTAGCCAATTCATACACGTTTTCTCTTGATTTAATTTCGATGCATTTTGTTACATTTTTAAATTCTTATCTTTGCTCGTAGCTACTCTTCGATATGCGTTTAATCGCTTGTACTGTTATATACAGTGTGCTCTCAGCCAACAATATTTATAATGACCTGTTTACTCTTCTAATATCTGTAATTATGTGCTATTGTTATTTGGGAGTTTCTTTTGTTTATTCTACGACCCCTATGACTTAACCTACCCCTAAATTAACCCTATAATTACAGCATTAAATATTGTGATATATATGATATTTGAACCTTGACGCATTGAAGAACCACTCAGATATAGACTTCTAGTTCAAAAAATGATTGATGAAGAAGATGGTGAGGGCAGTTACTTGTCAAAAATATGTAAAATGTTATTTCGGAAAATGTAGTTTTAAGATTTCAAATTGGGTGATGGTGATTTCGTAAAGTAAATTAGAAAAGTATGTTCCAATAAAGTGAACTGCTGTTGCTTGTATATCGTAAAAGTTTGTTTCAATATTTAAAAGGAAACTTCACTGCCATGTGAATATGTATGTAAAGCTAAAATTTTAAAGTCAATTAGCATGTTTTTATTAGATTTAAGTTAGTTATAAGATGTAGAAATTTTATTTACTTTTCAGTATATAGTTGTAAGTCCATTATATCATTGAAGTTCACTTCTTGCAACTTTATAGACATCCAACTCATCTAAAAAGAAATTATTTAGCACTTGTTGTTAGGATTAAAATATTAAAATATCAATCAAAATTTGTAAATTTCCGGCCAATGACATTTGTGTATTAGTTTACTCCAAATTAGAATTTGACAAGAGCAATAAGATCTGTTAATAAAAAGATGGATCATAGAATGTTAGTTGGGAAAAAATTGTAAAGAGTAAACTGGTTTAATGTTTTAAGAGGCATCTCCAGAGAGATGAAAAAAGACAGTTAGTTGTTGAATTTTAAAAAAATACATAGAAGTTTTTTGTAGAAAAACTTAGAAAATTTTAAAAGAAATAGTATAGATATAGTATATAGATATAGTATATTTTATTGTTAACGAAAGTTGTACATGACAGATACAAAACTGAATTATTTTGAATACATTAATTTACCCGAAATTGAGGAAATTATTGTTTGTAGCAGTAGTACTAGAATACCCCGTGATTTAAATAAGCACCAGCAAGATTTATGTAAAGCAGAGTCATCAGGAAGAGAGAAACGAACAACCGACAATAAAATAAAAAGCGTAAATTCTGTATTACACAACTTTAAAACATACTTATCTTCAGGTATTAAGAACCCGCATCTGTTTCGAGTCGTTGCTGTAGGCAGTGAGGCTTCATTGTTCAGCAGCAAAACGTTTCATTGCAATTCAGATATTAGTTTTATCAGTGTCATATTTTGAACACTTAACCCGTTATGCTCGATTGAAATCTTAATTTATTAATCAATATGAATTGTTTACTGTTCGTATTTTCAAGTAATTGTTTACACTGTCACATTTAGGAATAGCTTATGTAGAATTTACTAGAAGGTCATTTGACTGGCACTGTCACGTTCAGAACTCACGCTGTATGCAGATATTGATTTATTCACAAAATTAACCTGAGATAAGAGTTTCATTGGTCGAGGCGCAGATCAGTTAAAAAACCAATAGAGAAGTTAGTAATTTATTAATTAAAGAAAAATTTCATACATACCTGCTATTCATTATAAAATTTCATATATATTAAGCGTTCGCGCAAAACAGGGCTAGAAAAGAAATTATAATATATATATATATATATATATATATATATATATATATAATAATATATGAGCAAATTAGCAATGCACCAAATCCCTTTATAATTTCTTTTCTAGTTGCTTTGAAACGACAAGTTTATGCAACAACTAAATAGTTATATCCTGTTTCAGGTACCCGTTATCTTGGTATACATCACGACCGCCTATAATAATTTTCTCTATTGTTTCAATGTCAAAACTTGTTGAAATAAGGTAGCACACTATCTGATAAATCCCGGGTTTTCCAGTTTTATTCGCGCTTCGATAAGCAAGGATTTGCAGTTGGAATTCGTATTATTTGAACCATTGTTAAATTTGCTTCTACAGCATGTGCGTCGACATATTTTCTACATTATTCGTCACCGTATTTCTAAAGCAATGCACGTCTGTTTATTTTCGGTTCGACAACTAGGAGGTGTCCTACGTGGATTGCTTTTTTTAACTGGAGGCCAAATGGGTTTTTCATTTCTGCTTTTGTGCGTAGGTCGTTGCTGTAGTTACGATGCCAGGGTGGATGGATCCTGAATATCGCGGCGTTTCTGTGTTGACTCACTTTCGGCGGTTTCCAAGCTAAGTATCCGGACACCTACAGGTATGCAACTATTTTCTTTTGTGTGGGATATTCCGTATCAAAATTTGGTGTAGTTATGTGACAAGAAACGTCACATTGTAGAACTATTGCTCGTTGCTGCTAATCGATATTATCGCTCTACTTGTGTGATGTGCCTGTGTTAAAAGTATTGGACAGACACACGCTTATTCCTTTGTACTGATTAGTTTATTTTACAAGCGGTATTATGTACGATTTAAAAGATATCTGACAAAAGCTCCCACACGTTAATTCTTTCCTACTAATTAGTTATTTTTCAAAAAGTATTAGGTGAAACTTTAAAAATGCTTGACAAAAGCTCTCACAGGTTTATTTACTACTGATTAATTTTATTTTGTGTAAATACGAGATGCGCACTTCGTATCTAATATACTAAATTGTTCATATCACCTAACTGTTTGCTTTCAAATAGTAACGCTTAATTTATTGCTCTTGCTCGTTTGTACAGAATCCGTTATTTATTTTTATTTGTTAATAGATCATCGTGGGCGATGTGTTTTTTGTTTCTTTTTGGTATGTAGGCGAATCCCCTCACTCTCCGCGTATAATAGTTATCCTGGTACTTACTTTTCTTCCGGCTACGTCTAGGTACGTAACAGAATCAAAAATCAAATGATATTCTACGATATGTTTCACAAGTATCTTGATTGTAATTCAAAATCATTATACTCTTAAATTAAACAAAAGAGTGATAGTTACTTGTTGAACACAACAGAAAAAAATATCTTCTCATTCGCTGAATAAAAGTCGTGCCGGCCCGGCCCGGCCCGGCGGGCCGGGCTGTCAATTTTCATTTCGGGCCGGGCCTCGGGCCGGGCTGGTTACCTTGCTGCGTCGGGCCCGAGTCCATCCCTAATTGGCATGGAAATAATTATAGTTTTCGATTAGTTTGACAGTACGTTTGATTGATATTTTGATCATAGTTAAAAGATTTACGTTTGACATAATATGTAATTTGACAAACAAATATCAACTTGTAGATGTCGTTGCTTTGCAATCTTTAAAACCCTAGTGCGATAAAGATCAATTTACGCACGCCAATTAGTTCTTTAATAGAAATTTACGTAACTAGTTATGAAAAGACTAATTATATTTTACGAATTTAGTATTTGCAAAACGAACGAACGCGGTGAGCAAGTTTTGCAAATTTTACGCGTCAAATAAAATTAAGGATTTATAACGTGTTAAGTACAATATTTTATCTAAGTCCGCTTTAAAACATAACGAAAGGATTGTGCGGTTCCAAATGTAGTTTAATCGCTTTATCTGAGCGTTGCTATGAATTGATATTTAGTAAATACCTATTGTCAGTGCTAAATTTTTTATTCCAAATTACGCTGAAAACGAGCTATTCTGATTTAAATATTGTTTCCTAAATAAAAGCTAAGGATTAAGTTACGTAAAAGTTCAATATATCACTAGTGATGTAGTGACTGACAGTTATAAAAAATGTGACGTTTCATAACGTCAAAAATGCATTTAAAATTTGACATATCGTAACGGAGTTAAATAAATTAGTATGTACCTACGTATTATGGTATAGGTAAATTAAAAATCTTATAATTCAAATTTATTAATACTTATTATTATTAGGACAAGATTAAACCAACACCTTGTACTGATTTAATTATACATATTAGACAAATAATTTAATTAGATTTAAATAATTGCTTTGTTCCTTCCCATGAATTTAGACATAATAAACTCTTAAGCTGATTCAGAACTTAATCTATTTCTTTGCTTTCTTATTACACGAAATACACTTCGAGTTTACTTCAAGACACTGTTTTTAATTCTTCCCAAGCATATAGCATATTTGTTTTCAAAAGGATATTTACACCTTACTTCTAGGAAAAACATTACAAAACAGCATCCTCATATTTAGAGCGTTGACATTTTATATCTTTTTCGTGTTATAAACTTGGACATTATATCTCTAAATTTAATTACGGAAACAACACTACAAAAAGTCATTTAATTTCACAATATTTATACATAAAGCTGACAACTAAATGTAAGTTTGTACGTTAGGCATTTGGTATATGTCAAAATTAAGGCGCCTTAAATAAAAGCATTCCTTCCCTGTATTTAAATAAAACAAAGGTGTCCTGTATTTTAATAGAGTACAAACACTAAAGGTGTGTTAATTGCGCATGTGTAAAAGTCAAATAAGGGAAAACTTTATTAAAAAATTGGTATAATGAACGCTGCAGTAACTCTCTAGTGTTTTAGGCAGTAGACATAAAATATACACGCGATTGATAATATCGACGTTTGCCGCTTGATTGAAATTTGAAGTATATATGTTACCGATAATGTGCGAAACTCAGGTAATCTTCGAATCAATTAAGTAATCTGCAGATTACCTGAGCAGATACGTTAGAGTGCAAAACTGTTGCTTTGTTTCGACATTACCTAGGCAATCTGTAGATTACCTAGGTAGTCTACAGATTACCCGCCGATCTCTGGTTAATGTGCGAAAATGTAATAAAATATGCAATAGTAGTTCAGATATAGACAGGTCCACCGCCGCTATAATAATAATCGGCGTGGTTAAACAAAACAGAAATATTCTAAATTTGATATTTATTTATTTAAGCACAATTTTAGACAGCTGGTCATAACAAACATCTGAAAAAGAATTAGCTCCAAATTGACGTAACTTAAAAAATAGGTATTTAGTTACTGTTTGTAGTGTACTGTATTAATGCAATCTTTATCTATAAGCACTGATAACACTTAGAGTTACAAATTATGTGGTATCTAATTGCAACATACGTACGGCAGATTGTTTTGTAATATATCGGAACATGAAATAGAGTGAGAAAAAAAATGTTACATAATTATTTAAATAAAAATTTTAAGAAAGCTAATTACGACACAGTTTAAAACCTTAAAACAGAAATTATTTATTTGTACAATCTAAGGACTGGTGACACTTTGAATTACACGGTAGTTTGCTATTACGACACACGCACTTCTTTGCAGCGCATTTAGTTTAACACTCACACTTTTTAAAACCTTGACCAGAACCAAGAGACTGGCTTGTTGCAGTAGTGCGCAAAGACACTTTGACGTTAGGAACGTCATCTTTTGAAATAAATTGTTCTTTACAAACACTGAATTGGGATCTAGTGTACAATTGCTTTAGAACACCAGTTCTAGTGCCAAGTTTGTAAAATCCGTCGTTTGTTTTACTAAGAACTACAGCTAGAACTGAGCGGGCATCAGTTTTTTCTCGATTCACATCTGGAACATTTACTCTTACGGTGTTATCGTCCTTAGCAGCTAGGTGATTGGCGTCAGACATTGCTAGCATTTTTTTCACTTGTACTTCCAAGCCTTCTTTGGCTTTTACTCATTGTATGTTTTGATCAAGATGATTTTTACAGATTCTGCACAGTAAGTTCTTGCGTAAACCTTCTTCCAAGCCATCGGTTTCACCACAGATGGCATGCAGAAACATGTTACATTTATAGCAACTATATGCGCCTGATGTTATTTCGAAGCAAACACTGCAAAGTATAGTTTCATCTGCCGTTGAATAGTCTTGAGGAGGGTCAGTTCTATCTCCTTCCTGAATCTGTGATCTAGGGATACAAGTGGATGTATTGTCAAAGCGCTCTGTTGCTGCCACTTGTTGTTGAGCACTGAGTTCCTCCAGATCCTCTTCACTCTGCACCGTGTGAAGTACATCTTGCGATATGAATGATGAAGGCGTCGCCGTGGATCAATGTAGTAAGCGTAAGACTACGGACCCCAAGGTCCCGGGTTCAAATCCCGACACGGCAGACTGCTTGAAAAAAAGGCAGGTGAGCATTTTTCACAAATATTACGCCCTCGTTCGGATAATAGGTTAAATGGAGGTCCCGTGTGTGAGTGTTGTCACGCACGTTAAAGATCCCTACCTTACCTGGAACGGCAAGGTTTCGGCAAAATTCTAAATTTTCAGACAACAAAAAACTCGCTTTCTAGCCAGTGTAGTACCTTCGGGTGGAACATTGGAAATGTAAATCAACGGTATGAATGATGAGGCGTCACCGTGGATCAATGCAGTAAACGTAAGACTACGGATTCCAAGGTCCTGGGTTCAAATCCCGATACGGCCGACTGCTTGAAAAATGACAGGTGAGCATTTTTCACAAAAAATACGCCCTCGTTCGGATGAGAGGTTAAATGTTAGCCCCGTGTGTGAGTGTTGTCACGCACGTTAAAGATCCCTACCTTGCCTGGAACGGCAAGGGTTCGGCAAAATTCTAAATTTTCAAGCAACAAAAAACTCGCCTCCTGACCAATGTAGTACCTTCTGGTGGAGCTTTGAAAATATAAACGCACGGTATGAATGATGAAGGCGGCTCCGTGGCGTAGTGGTATGTGTGTGACTACCACTCCCAAGTTCTCAGGTTCGAATCCCGACACGGTCCGCTTGAAAAATGTTAGGCGAGCATTTTTCACAAAAATACACCCTTGTTTGGATGAGAGGTAAAATGGAGGTTCCGTGTGTGAGTGTTTGCACGCACGTTAAAGATCCCTACCTTGCTTGGAACAGCAAGGCTTCGGCAAAATTCCAAATTTTCTAGGTAAAAAAAACTCGCTTTCTGGTCAATGTAGTATCTTTGGGTGGAGCATTGGAAAATCACATGTAAGGTATGAATGATGAGGATAAGCCAACTTTAGCAGGGCAGCCAAACATCGCTTCATAAGGACTACGTTTAATTCCAGAACGGTAAGCCCTATTCTTCATGAATTGTACAAATTTTATTCCCTCGCTCGATTTATCTGTCTTGTTGTCAGTCATCCAGGTAGTGATAGTGATCATATTCTCGATATCTTGGTTTGCTCGTTCGACACTGCCCTGGCTTTGGCAATATCTCGGCTTGCCGTGAATTATTTGTAGTTCTGGCCACATTTCTTTTAGACTTTCCAATACCTGATTGCAAAACTCGCGACCATTGTCAGATTGTAAAATAGATGGAGCCCTCAGGAGAAGAAAAAGTCTAGTACATTGTATGCTACTTCGTCGGAACGCTTAGATGTCAAGGGTTTCAAAACCACAAATTTTGTCAAGTGGTCTTGGTATACAAGGAAGGACAAATTTAAGTTTTCCGTCGGGCTGGGATTGATAGTCTATTAAATCGATTTGGCATCTGCTGTTAAAGTGAGGGTATATCATTGGTTTTACAACAATTCTCTTTTTTTCGCTTCTATGTTTTTTTTGACAAGACTCGCATAAACTTAGATACAATTTTATATGGGTCTGGGTTATATTTTTGTAACGCTTATTTATTTCCTTTACCATCCTTTCCCTTCCGCCATGACCAATTGATAAATGTGTTGCATATAATATATCAAACAACTCATCTGTGTGGACAAACAGCTTAACGTCCTTTTGATTTTCAGTTAAAGGTTCGATAAGTTTATCACAACCTTGTAAAGTCAGTAGCTCGTACCGTTCGATGATCCGGTAATCCCGGGACGATTCTTTCTTTGCCGTACTTTTAATACGCTTCACATCTTCTATTATTGCGCAACAGCTATGCTTCGTTAGTAAAACACTGTTATATGTCGATTCTTTACTCAGAAGTAACGCGTTGAATTTGTCTCTCATGCGTACCTGCTCTCGACTAGTTGCTTGCATTGTGACTGTAATGTTTTAGCGCACTGATAACAAACGGAATGCCAAACTAACAGTCAATGTTACAAAAGAAGAAAAAACCCGAGCACTACGCCAACGCGATGTACTAGAATGCAATGCAAACAAATACTGAGGACCTAGATAAGCACGCCGCGGGACTGACGACACAAAGCCGTACATAAAGGTGAGAAGTGGGATGCAAGGGCGAACAGGAAGCTTCATTTTGAATCTCGCGCTAACTATATAATTATAATTTCGCAGTTTATCTGGCGGCAGGCCGTTATTGTACACATTACCTAGGTAATGTGTAGAAGAGTGTGATTATGTAGGAGATTTCGCACTTTAACTGAGTGGTTCAGGTAATATGCACACTACCTAGATAATGTGGACATTAACGGTTTGTACTAGGGATGGACTCCGGCTCGGGCTTTCGGACCGGTCCGGCCCGGGCCCGGCCCGATTTCGGCCTCGAACCTGGGCCGGGCCGTTGATTGCTTTATTCGGGCCGGGCCCGGGCCGGGCCTATCTTTTTTGCTATGGAAATGATATATTTAAAACACTGACAGTATCCTGAAAAAATGAGGTTGCGTTAGTACTACATTCAATTTCCTACACTATTTCAGAGCAAGTATTTTTTCCTTTACTTTTTATTTTGACATATATAGGTTATGTTTTAAAAATGAATAAAAAATTAATCCCTTTTGTGATAAGGTGACCTATAATGCATGTTTAACTATATTGGAAAAAATCAAAAAAATTCTATTCACACAAAGATGAACCTTTTTTTATTGAGTTGTTCATTTCCCACTGATTCGATAACATTTGTATGTGTTGTCAAAGTGTTTTTACGGAATACTCTTCGAATTTACTTCAAGACACTGTGTTTTACTTCCTCCCAAGCCTATAGCATATCTGTTTTCAAAAGGATTTTTACACCTTACTTCTAGGAAAAGCATTACAAAACAGCATCCTCGTATTTAGAGCGTTGACGTTTTATATCTTTTTCGTGTTATTAACTTGGACATTATAACTCTAAATTTAATTATGGAAACAACCCTACAAAAAGCCATTTAATTTCACAATATCTATACAGAAAGCAGACAATTAAATGTAAGTTTGTACGTTAGGCATTTGGTATATGTCAAAATTAAAATGCTTTAAATAAAAACATTCCTTGCCTGTATTTAAATTAAATAAAAATGTTCTGTATTTTAATAAAGTACAAACATTAAAGTTGTGTTAATTGCGCATGTGTAAATGTCAAATAAAGGAAAACTTTATTAAAAAATTGGTGAAATGAACGTTGCAATAACTCTGGTGTTTTAGGCGGTAGACATAAACTATACACGCGATTGATAATATCGACGTTCGCCGCATGATTGAAATTTGAAGTATATACATATATCGTGCAAACTATTGAATTATGAATAAATCACCTAGTTCGATGTTCCTGGGCATTTTTAACTTGCCTAAAGTACAATATGAGGGACATTAAATAGGACTAGAAAAAATATTCGGGATAAGAAGTGAGTTATAATATCACGTCTCCTTTGCACTAAACAAGACGAAAAACTGATTATTAATGGGTTCATGAAGACACTACGTGAAAATATAATTAAGAACGTTTACTTACTCAATGTGAGATACAAGTAAAAGGACAGTGGAGTATCTACTCATGCGTTTTTCGGCCCGAAAAATTCGAGCCGGCCCGAATCGTTTGGCCCGGCCCGCCCCGAAAAAAGCTAGGCTCGGCCCAGGCCCGGCCCGAATAAAGTAGTCAACGGCCCGGCCCGGGCCGGCCCAAAAGCCCGAGCCCGAGACCATCCCTAATTAAAACATAGTTACTTAGGAGATGAAAATCATTTATAAATTTGGTTAAATTAAAAAAAATCTCTGACATTATAATTATTATTATTCGTAGTTTTTAAAAATTTCTCCGAAAAATTCGATTTTTCAGTAGGGGTGTTTATAAATGCTGCAGTGGGTATTACTGGTGTGTAATTTTTACGAACCTTTGGTAAACCGTTTAATTTTAGTGATTTATTTCTTAGATTTTTTTATTAATTATATGATTTGCTTGAAAATTTGGTGTAGGAAATAAATTAATTTTTTTATACAAGTTGAGGAGGTCTCTATTAAGTTATATATTCTATCGTTAAAATCATTTTCTGAAAACCAGCTATCTGCTTCAATTTTCTTTGCCCTATCGCAAATTTTATTCTAGTCACGGCCCTGCTTGGATAATAACACAAAAACCAACTGAATCTTATAGAATTTAATTCACTTAGCGTGTTTTGTTCAAGGTTTAAGAAATTAGATGAAATCCTGCCTTGCTTAGGTCTATAATTTACAATACATTATAAATGAATATGAGAGACCTGAAGAAGCTCTGAGAGAAACGTTGGCCTTTATCTAGAATTTTTTCAAATAAATGAAATGGGCTATCAAACCTTTCGTGACTCTATTTTCATATTTGAAGTAAATAAAGATAAAAAGGTAGCTTAAGCTTGTACCTAAATTTGTAGTTATTTGTATACAATTTTATTAAATTGAAATAGAATAATTATATTGAAAATTATGCAGCGCGCGCTGATGAATACTTTACAAATTCACTCTCCGACACCTAAGTTACAACGGATTATTAATAGAAGAGAGCAATTTATAATTTTAAAGTACAAGCTGTGCAATCTTCATCAAGGTCTCGTTAACGTAAAGCTTCAGTTCGCTCGTTTACAAGTTATCATATTTATTTGAAATTATAACTTACATTAAACGAAAATAACGTGCTGTAACCTTCAAAGCTATAATTACATCTCATACAAACTTTTATATGAACATAGTCCTGAAATTCTTCGATTCGGTAACTGTTAGATTAAGTGCAATACACATTTGCAGTTTTCCACCTCGTAAATATTTCGAATAAGAAAATCTCGTGGGGTTAAGGGTGTCTGAATGATGACGGCGCTGAAGAGCGCATTTCTCGCTCTTCCTCCATCCCATGGGACAATACGAATCTAAGTGGAAGTCTCACTTTGACAACCTTTAACATATAGAAGTGGTGAACAGCAATGGGAGGAGTAACGCTTGTAACTTCCAAGTAGGTAGTACATTTCGAAAGCTCTCTCGGTTCTTACGTTTTTCAGAGACAAAGCATACTCCGATAACTAAAGCGCGAACGTAACTGTTCTTTCGTTTAAGAACGCACTCAGTACACCATAATTATCGTGTAATTGTATAATTAAAGCGATTGTGATGTTAGATAACAAATATAAACTAGACAGAGCGCCTGTCTGCACAGTTGCCGCTAGTTGGCGTTGTTTCACCGCCATCCATCATGATGCATGACGCACGATTACCCTATTGGTTGTATGTAAGTCACGTGGATTGTTAATTGGCTACTGTGGGCGTCTACGTCGGTCTTTAGAAAGGAAATGTAATGTGTAGTAGGGGAATAGAAAAAAGTATCTAGTGCATTGCAAACCTGAACTACTGAAGTTCCAGTAAAATTAATGATCATGAGCTCGTTTTTGATGAACCCGGTTTCTGCTGCTGCTTCTTACCAACATCCACAACACCTTGCATCAACTGGCGGCGTTGTAGTTGATCCGAAATTTCCACCTAACGAAGAATATAGTCATGGTAATTATATTTCAGCTACCAGTGCGGATTTCTACCACCACCACCACCATCAACCCCATCATCAAATACAATATGGATACAATCATCATCAACCCTACGGTACGACAAACAATTACAGTAATTATGGTAATTATTATCATCATCCACACCACCAGCTGCACTCGGCAGCGCAACAACATCACGCGGCGGCTTTTCGGATACAAGAGTGCAGTGAGCTTCAAACACATAATAATTTACTACAACCGCATCAGCAGCAAAATATACCTAGTGATATCGCGAGTAATAACAATACAAGTGACGTTAGTAATTCGGGAGTGTGTAGTCCGGCGTCAACGGGACATCAAAATATGCAAGAATCGAGTGATTCGCCTCATAATTTACAAGAATTGGGATTGCGGCTAGAGGATAATTCCGACGAACAGGATGAAATCGACGAAGATGTAGACGGTTGTTCTCCTGATGCAGGCGATGACGAAGACGACGAAAATAAAGAAGGCGGTGACAGGATTATTTATCCGTGGATGCAGAAAGTACACGTCGCCGGTGCTGGTAAGTAAATTTTAACAAATTACCCGTGGTAAACCTCAACCCCCTAAAATCTCATAAGATAAATAAGGTTCAATTTATCTTATGCTTGTGCGGTATCGTTCCCTTGTACACAGATGCATTTTGAGTGCTTTAATCTATACTAAAAGATACTAAAGAGGTCTTTTGTGTCGTAATAGATACCGAAATGTGTTTGTAAACATCTTTGAATTCAAGAAATGTCATAGAGAGGCCACACAAATTTAATTTTACAAATTGCTGGCCATTAAAACATAAAAGATTATAAATTAGGGTACTTGAGGGTTTTATGTGAATAGAGGACTTTAGACGAATAAATTATGCTGGGCTCATCCTTGAACAGACAACAAAAACTATAGGTGTCATGAGCAAAAACTTTTGTATGGAATTTTTGATCCGAGTGTCTTGTAATTCATATGGCATTCACCACAAAAAAAAATTCTTTTGCCATTCACATTTATGGGAATTTTTATTTCGCAGACTGTTTCAGAATGAAACTACCATTGATCTAACTATCTCTGAAGAAATGGTTAGCATTGTTGATGTCGAAAATACATCTAGAGTTTCATGAAAAAATTTCAAGTTCTGTTAAATGTGCTATATTGAAAATAACATATATGTTTAAAAAATCAATAATTAACTAGAAAGAAAACCACTACAATTGTAACAGGAATTTAATTAATATTTGATCTAAACAATAATAGATTTTGAATTTGATAACTATTGTTGTAAGTCAAATTTACCCAATGACTATTGTAGTAATTTTAAGCTCAGATAGAAAACGTAAGTGTACTTACTTAGACTATAGGGTTTTGAGATTTTTAGTTCGTAATTTAACAATAAAGTTCTCAACAAAAATAGGCCTAATTTTAAAGTGCAGATGCAGGAATAATGTAGAGTTTTTACGTTCGTCATACTAAACGTTCCCATATAAACAAACCCCAAAATTATTGCTTTTAAACTAATTTGTAAAGCAATATTAGCTTTCCTTTAACCCTTAAGGGAAAGAGGCAACGTTTGCAACCAATACATTAAGCTGTGTACTTTCATTTTAAGAAAGCAGCAAAATTCAAGCTTTTCATACGAATGCTTTTCTGAGGTATATAATTATAATCGTATAAAACTTTAGTCATCTAATAAAAATAAAGTCTAATTATAAAATATAGAAGTGGGACAATAATATATTTTAAAACTATAGTGTTTGTGATTCAACAATGGGTTCTCAGCAGTTGTTTGATATCTTATTAAATGTGACTTAAATTGTAATACAGAATTTTTCAGTTGTTTAGAATATTTAAAAGATGTTGGTGTATAATATTTGCATATATATTATAGCTCAGTTATTATCAAGAGCAATAATTTATAGACACATTACACATATTTAAATAACATTTGAAACACAAATATACTAACATAGGCATTCGGTGTTGCATATGGTAGCAACCCAGAATTTTCAGATAAAAAGAACAATGCCAAATGTATTGATTAAAAAGAAAGTAAAAGGGATCTTAAAAAGACAAAAAGAAAGTAAAAACAAATTACACACAAAACTTGCAAGTAAAATTAAGATGTTTTTCCTATCTCACCTCAGTACAATCACAATGATTCCATAAATTGCAAACCTCTTATCTATTCCATACTGCCTTAGTACGGGATTGCAGTATAAGCAATCAACGTCGTCATCCTCATCAGTGATATCTTTGTCCATTTTATTCTGATATGTATACAAATGCTTTTAAAGATCACATTTTGTGTTTTAGATAATTCATTTAACACATGTGGAGGTAAAGAATCCTTAAGTGATTCTTTTATAGTCCTGGTAGAATTTTCTAATGAATTTAATTTGATGTAAGTGATATGTATTTCAAAATTGAGCATACTTCTATCGAACCTGTTTATGTTGCTTTGAATCTTGTTGTTCATCCGTTCACTGTTGTTTTTCAATAGTTGCATGGTTTCTCTGAACTATAAAAATAGTAAATTTGGTGTTATCATTAGATGGACCTTTATTTCATTCTATCTTCTACATTCATAATTTAATATCAAAGTGACATTTATTTAATTCTAGTTACCAGAAATAACAATTTTAATTCTTCTGCCAAACTTCAATTCTGTCAAAAAGATCTTGTAATATTAAAAGTAGTATTAATCAAATTTAAATGCAAGTTATACATTTATTTAATGTTATTTTATTACCTTACTTTTTAAACTTATGATTAAGGTTTGAATAATAGACCGAAAGGTTAAGTAAACTAAATAAATAATTAATTGACATTTACATCTATTCTTGACCAAAACTGTCCCAAATAGGAGTTAAAAGTTACTGTCGAATTTCGAATATATATATTTATATATTATAAGTTATATATTATATTTATATATATATTATATATATATATATATATAGCAGTATATACGATGTATAGATGAACACCCACTTTACGAAGAGTCGAAAGAGGGTTTTTAACTATACAAAGCAAGCTAGTAATTTGTATAGCCATGGGTGTTTATCTATACATCGCATATACTGTTTTATTTATTTAATTTGCTGTAAGCAATATATATATATATATATATATATATATATATATATAGAAAAGATTTTGTTTTTTTGCTTCTTGGGATAAAGTCGCTCATAAATTAAACACAAAACATTAAATGTGTATCATTTGTATTATCTCTTCAATTAATTCTCCAACATATGCATTTTCTTCTTTCTTATCTACCATATTACAAAAATCTTTCCCAATTACAGGCCACAACATAGTAGATACCTTCCAATTCGTAAACCAATACCGTAACTTTCAACTACCTCAAGATCACATTCTCGTTTCTCTCGACGTTAACTCTTTATTTACAAACATACCAGTCAACTTAGTCATTCAAATTATTACAGAAAAATGGGATTCCATAGAACCACATTGCCATATATCATTACAATTATTTATCACTTTAATAAACCTTATCTTCAACAACACATATTTTAGTTTTAACTCAAAATTTTACTTACAGATTTTTGGTACTCCTATGGGTTCACCATTATCCCCTATTATTGCACAAATAGTAATGGACAAACTTGTAGAAAGTGTTTTACCTAACTTACCTTTCAAAATGGTATTTCTAGTCAAATACGTTGATGATATTCTCTGCTCACTCCTGAACATTTTTACTAACCACCATTCAACATTTTAACAATTTTAACGAACATTTGAAATTCTCTTATGAACTAGAATCTCACCAATCAATACCATTTCTTGATACACTAGTTATCCGCAATAATGACAACAAGATCAATTTTGATATTTACAAAAAACTTACAAATTCAGAAAGATATTTAAATTACCATTCCAATCATAGCATGAAACAAAAATTAACACCATATTAGGACTGAAACATCGTATGGTCTCTATCTGTGAACCCAAATTTAAAGAAAAAATCTGAAAGAACTAATATCAATCTTAATCAACAATGGTTACCCTAAACCACTTTTATCAAAACTACTACATACTAACACAATCATATTTCCACCTCAAAATAAACATACTGATATCATTTACAAAAACTTTTATATATTACTAATCTTTCACCACTAATAAAAATTACTAAAACAACCTTTTGTAACTATAATAAATTCAAATACTAAGTCCATTGGAAACTTTTTACTAAACTAAAAGAAAAACAAATAAAGCTTTATGTAGCAATTTAGTGTATAAAATTCAATGTGAATGCAAAGCTTCCTACGTAGGCCAAACCAAACAGTGGCTCCGAAATCGCATGACACAACACAAAAGTGATGCAAAATTAGGAAAAACTTCTTGTGCTCTTTCTATACATTTATACAATACAAAACACAAAGTCAATTATGATAATGTAAAATTTTAGATATAGAAAGCAATTACAAAAAAGACTTTTCTTAGAATCATTTCATATAAACCAAGAACAAAATTCCATCAATCACAAAGAAAACATCAATAATTTACATACAGTTTACTCATACCTATACACTTTTAATTCAAAAAAATATACTAACTATAATGATATTGCTTACCACACAGAATTCTATTTAATTTAAGTCAAAAGTCAACCTGTTTACTACACCTGTAAAAATATATGATTTTAAAATCTAACTATTTTATGCAACCCACCATACAAAAAAATTTTTACAAATAAACCACATACTACTATTTAAATAAAAAATATAATCAAATAGTGTCATAATTTGTTGTTTGATGTCATCCTTGATCCTACATTTTTGTCAAATAAGTGAACTGACATTTCATTCAAAATTAATTTTAATTCTTAATCAGTAATATGACAAGCTTCCTTCTGTTACTTTTATTATGGGTGAATACATAAAATAATTTTATCACGTAATAAGTAAGTTAAACATATATTACCTGTTATATGAATTACCTATTTATATACTTTTTCATGTAGATCGATGATTAAGGTGTAAATTATCACCGAAACGTACGATTTAATACAAATGATACACATTTAATGTTTTGTGTTTAATTTATGAGCGACTTTATCCCAAGAAGCAAAAAAACAAAATCTTTTCTAATTTAACTACGCTCAAGAATTATCAAGAACCTATATATATATATATATATATATATATATATATATATATATATATATATACAGTGAGTGACTTTTTTAACCAACCAATTGTATAATTTAAAAAATATAAAGTAAAGAAAAACATTCAGATAAAAGTTATAGTTGATGAAGAGAGACATACATTTATGGAGACAGTTCTGAAAATTTTTCAATAATTTTTTCAAGTAAATACAAGGTTACGTTTTCTTTAAATAAAAATTAGTAATTTTAGCTGTCGTATCGGATAGCGCTTTAAAAATGTTGTTTCATATAACATATCCCTATACCTAAATTCAAAAATAAGCCTTCATAAATGCATTAATATGTATGCATGCATAGAAGTGATCCTGTAGCACCACGCATCAACTCCTATCGTTATCACGACTAGCTGTAATTTTAATAATGCTTACTCATTTGTTCTACATTGTACCTGTGAGTCTGTGAATTAATTGAAATTGCTCTTTAATAATTAAATAATTTTGACTGTTTTGAACCAGGAGTTATGTATAGCAAATAGAGATGAACTCGGGCCGGACTTTTAATAATAATTTTTTAATCGGATAATTTATTTGCAACTTACTGGAATTTTAAGCCCACCCGTTCCTGCCAAATTTTTGTATTTTAGTTATATTTTGTATTTGCGCATCAAACACTTTAAGAGAGTCTGTAAGTTTTCAAGCTTTAAATTCACAGCGCTGTTTCTTTTTGAGTTTCGGGACGGATTTGAAGGTCAGGATAAGTTCTAACACATGCACGCCTCTTCAAAACATTACTTGGTTGACTCTGTATTGGTTTATGAGGTACAGTAGTAGTGAAGGGCACGTGTTGAATTCGGAATGTCAAAACCTGAGCTCATTTTGTAAACCCTTAGTTTGCAAGGTTCGGCTGCTACGAATGCCAGGTTAGTATAAGCCTAAACTCTCATCTTTCTTCTTAAACACGAGACAATAATAATGGTACTATGTTTATTTTTAGCCAACTGATTGAAGTGTGCTAGTACTTATACGGAAATTGTAGCTGATTTGAGCACGATTGCCTCCTTAGATCCAGCTTTGATTTTAAAAAGCATTTTCACAAACATCCCCATGAATATTGATTATGACATTCGTGTCCTTACTTGATTTCAATTCTTACATTGAGATAATTTTACAGATTTATTTTCTTTTAACTTTCGTTGTCAGTGTTCCTTGATAAAATTGTTTAAAAAAATGAAATTTTTTGTATTAAGAAAATTCTACCATGCAGCCTTGGATTTTTGAAACCTGTCACAATTCATTAGAAAAGTGCAACATAATTGTTATCTAAAAAACCTCAATTGTTTTTATACCTCTGATATGTCCCTTTATAAATAATTCATAATCACGAGAAAATGTTGAATAAAAATTAAAACCTACCTATTTTATTGTTCTTTTTAAACAGGGCATTAGTTTTTAAATTATTTAGATGTGTATATCTTCCTGCATATTTTTAAACCTAAATTATACATTTCTTTTTCTTGTGGAATTAGAAAATATGAACCTGGAATTTAGATGAAAAGATCAAAGAAAACCTGGAAAGTTAGGAAATTTTATATTTATATATTGCTCAGAACATTGTGCAACGGTTGCTCATTGTTTGCGCGTTGAATAATAGTTTGGTTCAAATTAAAATGCTTATCAGTCGTTAATGATGAAGCGAACATACAAAATTCGAACACTTCATGATTAAATGGAACTATTCCGTTTTTGCAAAAGCATGTATAGCATTTGCGGGCGTCCCGCTCTTTAAAAACGCGTTTTTGAAAAGACGAGCAATTTGGAACTCTGTAGCGATTCTCCCCAGGTATTGTCTTAACCTTATTTGAATTTCTTGTCCATAATTGGTTTGCAAATGGTCAAAAAATCCGGCGCCAAGTGTTTGAATTTGAACATGGTGAGTTAATGCGAAGAAAAATAGAATATTATAATCCTTTTTTCTTTAGTAAATTCCAACACTTGAAGGCTTTTACGGTTGGTATAACCCTCAACCAACAGCGAACTTCATTATTGTTAGAGCATTTAGTGTATATAACGGGTGTTTCAAATTGCGCGGGTTTTTCTAAGAATAAGTAAAATATAGATGGCGCACTGAATTCGTCTGGGTATTTTGACATTTAAGAAGTGTGATGTATGACATTTATAAAAATGGCTTCCTACACGATACAACAACGCGTTCAATTTGTTGAAAATCAGCGATCTATAAAAAGTGTTTTTAGAAAACTACGTGAATTTTATGGTTACATAATCGTCAAGCTGAATGCACTATTGGTCGAATTATTAAAAAATTTCAAGAGACCGGTTCGGTGGAAGATCTAAAAAGTGAAAAATACAGTCGTAGCGGTCGTTCACACGAAAATACTGATTTGGTTCGTGATAGTGTTGCTGAAAATCCTAAAATTTACATTAGACGACGCTCACAACAAGTTGGACTTAGTGGATCAACAACATGGCGTATTTTGCACATAGATTTAGCTCTGAAGGCATATAAGGTTCAAATAACACAGGCACTAAAGCCATTAGATCATTTAAAACGTCGTTCATTTGTTAATTTCATCAATGAACAACAGGCTGATTTTTCTCAAAAAATCATATTTTCCGATGAGGCACATTTTGATCTTGGTGGCTATGTTAAAAAACAAGTGTCGTATCTGGGGTGAGGAAAATCCACGAATTATTCATGAGAAGCCTATGCGTTCTAAACGAGTTACTGTTTGGTGTTCATTATGGTCAGGTGGTGTAATTGGACCTTACTTCTTTAAAAATATTGCTGGTGAAGCTGTAACTGTCAATGGTGATCGATATCGTTGGATGATAACCGAATTTCTGTGGCCTGAACTAATGAACATTGATCTAGAGAATATTTGGTTTCAACAAGCTGGCGCTACATCTCACTCTGCACAAGAAACAATTGCTTTATTGAGACATAAATTTCCTCTACGTGTAATCTCAAGAAACGGTGATGTTAATTGGCCACCAAGATCACGTGATTTGACTCCATTAGACTATATTCTTTGGGGTTATGTGAAAAGTCAGGTTTATAAAAACAATTCACAATCGATTCCTGCTTTGAAAGATGAAATTATTGGTGTCATTGGTGAGATAGAGCCTCAAATGTCAAAATCTGATTGAGAATTTTAACAAAAGTGTAGACGTGTGTGGAGCTGCAAGATAAGGCCATTTGGCAGATATTATTTTTCGCATATAAATGTCATTAGTGATACTTCAATTACCAATAAAATGTTTTTGAAAATGAATGCAAATTGTGTCTTATTTACTGTTAAAAAAAACCGCGCAATTTGAAACACCCCATACGAAATACTGAAACCGCTTTGCAAAGAGGTCGTTTGACATCCAGTCTTTTTTTTGGCAAAATATTTTGCTATCCTGCAGCGCATTATCCATAAGTTCATTCTTATACTGATTCTGAAAAAAATACAAACTGAAGGAACATACACTCCAATTACATTCATAGCACATACTACTGTCATTACTGCGATCTGTACTACATCCCACTTGTTGGAGGCCCTTAGTAGTAAAGATTGTTGTGGCCTCTTTTGCACGTTGGTAACACCGGATCATCAACATTAAATATGTTCACTGGTGTGAGGTTATATTTAAGCACAGTCTCATCTAAGGCAGTGAAACATGTCTTGATGTTATTATTGTGGAAAGTCTGAGCACAAGCATATGACGTATTTTCAGGAATTTTCAAACTTATTGTAGGACTTTTTATCAAAACTACTATTAGCCATTTTTAGCCAGCCATCTTAGTTTCTCTACTAAAACTAGGCATGGACTCGGGCTCGGGCTTTAGGGCCGGCCCGGCCCGGGCCCGGCCCGATTTCGGGCTCGAATCCGGGCCGGGCCGTTGACTACATTATTCGGGCCGGGCCTATCTTTTTTCGGGCCGGGCCGGGCCAAACGACTCGGGCCGGCCCGAACTTTTCGGGCTGAAAAACGCACGAGTAGATACTCCATCGTCCCTTCACTTCTATCTCATATTGAGTAAGTAAACGTTCTTAATTATATTTTCACGTAGTGTCTTCATGAACCCATTAATAATCAGTTTTTCGTCTTGTTTAGTGTAAAGGAGACGTGATATTATAACTCACTTCTTATACCGAATATCTTTTTCTAGTCCTATTTAATATTCCTCATGTTGTACTTTAGGCAAGTTAAAAATGCCCAGGAACATCAGACTAGGTGATTTATTCATAATTCAAAAGTTTGCACGATTTATATTGTGTATATGTATATACTTCAAATTTCAATTATGCGGCGAACGTCGATATTTTCAATCGCGTGTATAATTTGTATCTACCGCCCAAAACACTAGAGAGTTGTTGCAACGTTCATTTTACCAATTTTTTAATAAAGTTTTCCCTTATTTGACATTTACACATGCGCCATTACACCTTTAACGTTTGTACTGTATTAAAATACAGGACACCTTTATTTAATTTAGATTCAGGCAGGGAATGCTTTTATTTAAGGCACCTTAATTTTGACATAAGCCAAATGCCAAACGCACAAATTTACATTTAATTGTCTGCTTTTTGTATAAATATAGCGAAATAAATGTTTTTTTGTAGTGTTGTTTCCGTAATTAAATTTAGAAAAATGTCCAAGTTTATAACACGAAAAAGATATAAAACGTCAACGCTCTAAATACGAGGATGTTGTTTTGTAGTGCTTTTCCTAGAAGTAAGCTGTAAAAATCATTTTGAAAACAGATATACTATATGCTTGGGAAGAAAAAAAACCGTGTTTTAAAGTAAACTCGAAAAGTATTCCGTGAAAACACTTTGACAAATGTTATCGAATCAGTGGGAAATGAAAGACTCAAATAATAAAAAAAGATTCATCTTTGTGTGAATACAATTTCTTTGATTTTTTCCAATATAGTTAAACATGTAGGTCACCTTATCACAAAAGAGATTAATTCTTTATTTATTTTTAAAACATAACCTATAGATATAGAATACGAAACATATATGTCAGAATAAAAAGTAAAGAAAAAAACACTTGCACTATCACTCCTTTAGATTGGATGCAAACTTTTAAAAAAGGATACTTTATTTGAAGATTCTTTTAATAAAGTCTGCTTGGAATGAGTTTGCAATAACTCTCTAATTTCAAGTATGTAATTTTAGTAAAATTCTTTGAAGTAGGAACGACAGAATAAAGCGGACGCAAATTTATTATAAAGGTTATAAGGTACGTTAAGCGTACAATTTCATAAACATTGAAGATTGATAAACATTTTGTACCTTTGTTACCTATTTCTAGGATGTTTTTTTAAAGAATTGTTATGTTTATTTTCAGCATAAATTAATTATCCTATTTTTCTCCCTTAATAATTCAATACCCGCTCGAATAAATTCTGTTTCTACTGTTAAATCCTTCAACATAATTAATAATAAACACGCTGTCGAATAAATTCCTTAACTTAAATCTAGTTGCTTTGAAACGACAAGTTTATGCAACAACTAAATAGTTATATCATGTTTCAGGTACCCGTTATCTTAGTATACATTACGACCGCCTATAATGGTTTTCTCTATTGTTTCAATGCAAAGGCTTGTTGAAATAAGGTCGCACACTATCCGACAAAACCCGGGTTTTCCAGTTTTAATCGCGCGTCGATAAGCGAGGATTTGCAGTTTAAATTCGTGTTATTTGAACCATTGTTAAATTTGGTTCTACAACTTGTGTGTCGATCTATTTCTACATTATTTGTCACCTTATTTCAAAAGCAATGCATGTCTGTTTATTTTCTGTTCGACAACTAGGAGGTGTCTTGCGTAAATTGCTTTTTTTAGCTGGAGGTTATATAGGTTCTTCCTTTCTGTAGACCAACTGCTTTTGTCCGTAGATCGTTGCTGTAGTTGCGATGGTAGGGTGAATGGATCCTAAATACCGCTGCGTTTCTGTATTGACTCACCCCCGACGGTTTTCAAGCTAAATATCCGGACATCTACAGGTATGCAACTCGTTTTCTTTTGTGTGTATCAATGGGATATTCCGTATCAACGTTTGGTGTAGTTATGTGACAAAAAACGTCACATTGTAGAACTATTGTTCGTTGCTGCTAATCGATATTATCGCTTTACATGTGTGATTTACCTGTGTTAAAAATATTGGATAGACACCCGCTTATTCCTCTGTACTGATTAGTTTATTTTACAAACGGTACTATGTACGATTTAAAAGATGTCTGACAAAAGCTCCCACACGTTAATTCTTTCCTACTAATTAGCTATTTTACAAAAAATATTAGGTATAACTTTAAAAACGCTTGACAAAAGCTCTCACGGGTTTATTTACTACTGATTAATTTTATTTTGTGTAAATACGAGATGCGCACTTCGTATCTAATGTACTAAATTGTTCATATCACCTAACTGTTTGCTTTGAAATAGTAACGCTTAATTTATTGCTCTTGCTTGTTTGTACAGAATCCGTTATTTATTTTTATTTGTTAATAGATAATCGTGGGCAATGTGTTTTTTGTTTCTTTTTGGTATGTAGGCAAATCCTCCCCACTCTCCGCGTTTAATAGTTAGCCTGGTATTTATTTTTTTTCCGGCTACGTCTAGGTACGTAGCAGAATCAAAAATCAAATGATATACTGCGGTATGTTCCACAGGCGGCTCCGTGGTGTAGTGGTATGTGTGTGACTACTACGCCCAAGGTCCCGGGTTTGAATCCCGACACGGTCCGCTTGAAAAATGTTAGGCGAGCATTTTTCACAAAAATACACCCTCGTTCGGATGAGAGGTAAAATGGAGGTGCCGTGTGTGAGTGTTGTCACGCACGTTAAAGATCCCTACCTTGCTTGGAACAGCAAGGGTTCGGCAAAATTCCAAATTTTCCAGGTAAAAAAAAACTCGCTTCCTGGCCAATGTAATACCTTAGGGTGGAGCATTGGAAAATTACATGTAAGGTATGTTCCACAACTATCTTGATTGTAATTCAAAATCATTATACTCTTAAATTAAACAAAAGAGTGATAGTAACTTGTTGAACACAAGAAAAAAGAATATCTTCTCATTCGCTGAATGAAAGTCGGGCTGGCCCGAAATTTCGGACCACCCCGGCCCGGCCCGCCGGGCCAGGCCGTCTATTTTCAATTTGGGTCGGGCCTCGGGCCGGGCCGGTTACCTTTCTGCGTCGGGCCGGGCCGGTTACCTTTCTGCGTCGGGCCGGGCCGGGCTTATTAAAACCCCGGTCCGGCCCGGCCCGAATCCATCCCTAATTAAAACTGTATTTTAATTAGTTGCTTTCTGCTACTTTACAAACCACTTTCTTAAATCCTTAGTATTAAAACCAAAAGACGATATTCCATATGCCTAAGAATTTTTTCTTCTTGTCATGTAGTAATATTGCGCACAATCTCTTCAGTGCCTATTCTCCTACGTAATCTTCTACGTATTGTTGTGACCGGGACATTATACGCTTTAGCTGCTAACATTATGTATTACATCCTTCTTAGCTGTATAAAGCTGGCTGCAATTTAGAAACATAGTAAACTACTAATCATAAAACAGTGACATGTATTTTTCTATGATGGCATACCTATGCTTTAATTAGAACCTACGAAGTATGCTATCATAGAAATAAATCTTAATTTTAGTTAATTCGAACACATGTTACTGTTATCTAAAATACAATATCAAACTAACTAGTAAAATATATGTAGAATACCTATTAATTACGGTCATACAAATTATACAGTAATGTTTTACACGTTACAAATTTAACAATTGCTAGTGTTACTTAAATACTTACCTAAATCTTGATTTGAATATAAACAAATACAAAGCGTTCGAATGTCGCCACTTACTATTACAACCGAGAGGTAAACAACTCATCCCAAAAACGCACATTGATTCCGGTTTTCTAGGAATACTTGCGATTTTTAGGGTATTCCGGCGTATTCTGATATAGTTCGGCGTATTCCAGCGTATTCCGAGGTTATCCGGTGTATTTCGGTGTATTGCGATATACTTCAGCGTATTCCAGTGTATTCCGATGTATTCTGATGTATTTCGGCAATTTCTGAATTAACCATCAAATGTAATATAGAATACTTATTTCTTCTGTAGGCTGACTCTGGAGTTATTAGGTCTATTAAGCTGTCTGTGCCAAATTATCAGAACACATCAAAATATATATAGAAATTATTTGCTAATTATTTGCTTTTTTTTTGCTGATAAAACCAATTTTTTTGCTATATCTGTAAGAAAGTTACAAGTGGCTAGATAGCTTAATATTAAGCTATCTAGCCAACTAAAAAAAACCTATACAAAATAAAATAAACAATTAACAATATATAAATTATTTGCTATTTTTTTGGTAACATTTGCAAAAGAAAAAATCAAATTTTCAAATAATAAGATACGTATCAATATCTACAAGAGTAAAGTACATTAAAGAAAGTAATGGCAGACATGACTAAAGGATACCTACTATTAGGAAGTAAATTCCAACATATCTATTTTTAAAAAAGAACTGTCAAACTAAAACTAATAAATAGTATTTTAAAAAATTGAACAGTAAATTATAAATCGTTTTTACAACAATTATTTTTTTTACCTATAAGTAGTCTTGTTGCCCTCTTAATCTCAAACGGACTATTCCCAAGTAAATTCACTGGCACGTAGAATACAAAGGTATTTTGGATTTCTGCAACTTCATCCATTTTTGGTTGCACAAATTTATCTAAATCAGGGTGCACCACACATGTATTTTGTTTAAGATCTATTATTCGTCCGAGATACCATTGATGTTCATAGTATATAGCGTAATACTGCTCAAGGTATGATATTTCTTACTTGTACGTCTTGTGAATTACTATCAAGTATTTCAATATCGGAATTTTTGAAGTGCAAACTAAAAGATGTATCATTTTCAGAATCACACTCGGTTATGTCCGATGATGATTCATCAGAGATTTTATTGATTCTTTTCTTCTTATGTACTTTTTCTTTCTTTAAATTATTGTTTACTTTTAACTAACCACGTAGTTTTTGTTTTTTCACTTTGCATTTGATATGTTTTCCACCATCGTTTGTATTACTTAATTTTGTTTTTGAGTTCATGTATCTTACTCTTAGAACTCTACCATTGGATAATTTATGTTTATCAGAAAACATTCAAATGACTTTCGAACTTTAATGATTTTTGTGTCGTTTACTTTAATTGTTAGGTAATTAGACATAGACTTTTCTTGTACGTTTCCATAATTTTTTAACGTTAAATCGTAGTTTAATCGAAGAGATAAATCATTTTGCGCATCTTCATTATTGTCGCTTAAACCTTCCAAATATTCGGATTCACCAGAATAAGAACATAATGTTTCCATGTTGTTTGAGTCACTCGTATTATCAACACCAAACGTAAGCCAATCTGAATGTTCCGAGAAATTTTTTTTAGTTTCTCATCATCACTCTCGCTGGAGCTTTCGTTTATTTTAGTTGAAACAATTGTATTTATACGTTTAATTTTGATTGATGAAAAGAAATCTCGACTTGATTCTTGATCATATTTCAAAGTTATTCCTAGGTTTACAGTGTCATTCATTGCATCTTGTTTAGGTGCTTCTAGAATTTCTAATATTATTGTTTTAGAAAGCATTATTTCGTGGCTTTTATTAAATTCTTCATATCCTAAACGATGGTACTCTTCCGTTGGGAATACAAAAGTACCTAAAATAGTACAATATTAAAAACGGAATTTAATACAAATTGCTTGGTTAACCAATTTATTGCTTATCTCGTCAATCATGTGTAGCCTATTTAATTTTCTCTGTAAGTCTAGCATATCAAAATTTACGACTGTAGAAAACATGGTCGACATGGATCGGGCTTCTCGAAATAATTTTTCGCATGGTTGACTACTGTAGAACACCATGGTAATAATTGTGTGTTATTTACTCTACATTTTCCAATAATCAGAAGTATACTATGTGATTTATTTCATTGTACTTGTAAATGTTAGAAGTAATAAATGCATATTTAAGCGCAATTTTTTGTTCTATTAACTATTGTTGCCACTTACTCAAAAAGAATGCAACATACCAAATCAAGTACACCCGTTTTTCAACAGAAATACTTTTTTATAAAAATGAATAAATTATGTTTCGCGTCAACTTTAAATATTGGCGTGTCGCTTCACTCTCCGGTACTTCACATAACAATTTTAAATTTGATTTGCAAGAAAATTTATCAATAGCATTTGAAGTTCATTTTATATACACCTAAAACGTACAATAGACCAATATGTTCTATATAAATGGAATGAGATACATACAATTTGGGTAACTTTTACACAATAGTGCGTGTCTTTTGGAAATTTCGCAATCAAATTTTCCATAAAAACAGGTTTGGCAAAATAACTTTAATGCTTCATCAAATCTGTGACTGTGTTTACTTGCTTTAATATTTTTCAACGATGGTCTTTTAGTAAAGCTAAAAGTTCTCCAACTTTTTTTTCTGTAGAACTGCCAGTATCGATGCCTGCAATATTTGTAATACATATAATTTTTCTTGCCATAAATAAAAAAGGTCCTGTGCTTCTTGGTTGGTCGCAATGGCTTTTTCAGTATTTTTAGTAATAAGTTGAAAAAATTCTTCAATTTTTGGTTGATTTTTATCACAATAGGTTAAAGCGTTTCTTAATTTACGAGTTCGTCGAGAACGTTTGTTTTTGTTTGCTTTAAAGGCATTATTTTCGATTTGAGTAAACATTTGAGACTATAAACTTTCCGCAGCACCAATAGTCTCTACATCAGTACTGCACTTTCAAAAAAATTGGTCTATATCCTCGTCTATATCGCTATAGCTAATTTCTTGAAATATGAGATCGGATATACCCGCAGCAACACCAGAAGTTGTTTCATCTAAAGTTTGACAGGAGTTCTCCACGCAGTGATCTAATTGAATTTGTACATTCTCGCTTGTTTGTATATCCCTTTCATCATCATCATTTTGTTTTTGACTATACTTAAGGTCGGTTTGACGCAGCTCTAACTCCTTTTTTATTCTGTACAAATCTAAAAAGTTCTACATACCCATCACAACCTAAATTTCTAATCATTTGACTAATATAGCTTGGTCTAGGTCTTCCTATGCCCTTCTATCTTTTTCCTATCTACCTGGCTCTAAATACATATTATCAACCTGATGGTTGTTAAAGAACTCCAACATGTTTACACGATCCCCATTTATAAGGAAATGAAATATTACCTGGTTATCCCCTCCAAAAAATGAAAAGTGTTAAATTATATGTTATGGTAAGGTTTAAGCAACGAATCGCTACCAACATGCCAGACCGCTAACTCATTGTGAGTTATGTCATGGAGACGTTAATTAAATTTTTATTATGGTAAGGCTTAAGCAATGAATCGCTACCAACATGCCAGACCTTACATTTGATTTTCCAATGCTCCACCCGAAGCTACTACAATGGCCAGGAAGCGAGTTTTTTTTACCTGGAAAATTTGAAATTTTGCCGAACCCTTGCTGTTCCAAGCAAGGCAGGGTTCTTTAACGTGCGTGTCAACACTCACACACGGTACCTCCATTTTACATCTCATCCGAACGAGGCTGTATTTTTGTGAAAAATGCTCGCGTAACATTTTTCAGGCGGACCGTGTGGGGACTCAAACCGTGGACCTTGGGCGTAGTAGTCACACACATACCAACTACGCCACGAAGCCGCCCAACATGCTACACCGCTAACTAATTGTGAGTTATGTCATGGTGACATTTAGTTAACCGATTTTTATTTATTTACTTTTTTGGTTTTGTTTTCGAACTTGTTTAAGGTCGGTTTGACGCAGCTCTAGATTCTTTTCTATTCGTAACTAGTCTAAAAAGGTCTACATACCCTTCACAACCTAAATCCTAATAATTTGTCTAGGTCTTTCGACTCTATTTTTATTTGGTAGTCATCGCTTTGCAATTGCAAAATTGTTTGTGGTATATTTTGAGGGTTGTTGCTTACAACTATATATTTTAGAAGTGTTGATTTTTTAGGAACTTTATCTTTTCTTTGCACGTCTATTAGCATATTTAAAATGAGTTTGAAGATGTTTCATACAATTTTGAATTTTCCAGGTTTTTTACTTGTTGGTGTGTGCACATAATATGCAGACGACAAAAAATTACATTACTGAATTGAATCTTAGCCATATCCCCATCCGTAACCGTAACTGTTACGTTGCAAAGCTCTGTCATATTTGGCATGTTTTCAACGTTGACGTTGCTTTTGCAGTAATTTTTAGTTTCATTTTTGACTCTGTTACACAAGTATTCATCAACATTAATACGATCGTTTGTACTCCCAAAAGAACTTTGTGCATCGCTTTGTCCTCAATTTTTCTCGTTTGTTTTAGGATTTTTAGATTTATGTTTTTCTTTGAATTTTGTTTACCATTTTGTTCGTGATCACCAGTATATTTTTCTTCTGTCTGGCGAATTCGAATTTTTCTAAGCAATTTTATTTTTGCACTGGATTCGTTTTTTAAAAAGGTAATTAAATTTTTATGACCGAGGGATATACAAAATAGATACATCCTGTTAGTAAAGAGACCAAAAATATTTTCACGGTCTCGTCGTTTAATAATTTTACATAAATCTCTTTTGCAAACTTTTCATCATTACAGAAATCCTCTTCTTAAACTCTGATAAGAATAGTATGTTGTCAAAGCCAGAATGAAGTAATATATTTTTCAAGTAAACTGGATAGCTAACACTATATGTATTTTCTTTTAGCTTCTTCTACGAATGTATTGAAACTGTCCGCATTTCCGGCCATAATTGATAAAGAATAAATCTAAAAATTAATGTTTGAATGAAGAGATATGTTTTTGGATGTTATATCTGAACTCTGCACACAAACAGTAATTTGTTTAACTATACAGGGTGAGCTACGACAAACTAGGCGGAACCTAGTGAGCAAACGATGTGATATCGAAAAATCCATGGAATCTAATACGGCAAGAGATATATGGATTAGATTGCATACGATATATGAACAGCAAACGCACAACCTGCGCATATCGTGCAATCTGAATTCTTTACGTTTATGATGAAATATAATGAAGGAGTTCTTGATTTGTTGTCACGATATGATCAGCTAATTTTACGAATGGAAAATTTTAGAGTAAAACCTACTGACTGTGGCATGGTTCTTAGGCTTCTTGATGTTTTGCCAGATACTTATGAATCACTTAGGCAAGCTTTTTGGCCACGTTTAACTAAGCAACTGACATTTAATAATCTGCGAAATATTTTAACAATTGATGAATAACAACGTAAATCTAGGACTAGTCAATGATATGATGAGATTGCGTTTATGTTAAAAATAAAGCATATAAAAGTAATGAAAATACTAAAACGAATGCAAAAAACAAATAAAAGGGCAAAGCAGATCAGTCAGATTCTATTAAAGGGGTTGTTAAATGCTTTTACTGGAACAAAATCGAATACCGAGAAATTGTTCAACGCATGCATGAAAATGGGGCAAATATGCGAACAAGAAAACGAATACGAAAATACGATTGAAACAAATAATCGAACAGATGCGTTTGTCAGCGAGACAATGAAAAACGGTTCCAGGATTCTTGACTCAGTGGCAACAGATCATACGATAAACTGCTATAACTGGTTTGCAACATTTACGAGATTTCCATGTTCGGTAGATATTTGAATGGGCAACAATGCAACTGTGTAGGCACTTGGTAAAGGACGTAACTTCTTTAAGTCCAATGTCAACGGGATATGATGCGATTGTCATATGAGGGTTATTTTGTATGTACCAAACCTACGTCGTAACTTATTTTCAGTAAATGCAGCTCTGGAAAAAATTCTTTGTAGTTTTATTAAAAACCAACTCGCGCGATTGCAATACGTTTCGGTGGTCTATTTTAATGTCCATTAAAATAAGCTACTATCAAAATAAACGACATGTTAAGAAAGTTCTTGATAGATATGGCATACATGTTGAAGACAATGAAGAATTTTGCGGGACATGCATTGAGGGAAAGCAACATCAATTAACTTTTAAATCACGGATGCAACGGGCAATTACTATTGGTGCAATAATTAACGTCGACCTATGTGGACTAATGGAAGAAACTTCAATTGGTAGTTTAATGTATTTTGTTTGTGTCACTAATGATTACTCACGCTTTTGACATAGAAACGGATGTTCTCAATAAAGCTGTTGAATGTTTCCAATTCGTAAAGAACCAATCGGAGAAAGCTATCAAGATGTTTTTAAACGATGGTGGTTGAGAGTTTGATAATGTTAAAGTAAAAGGGTTCTTAGCAGATAACTGAATAAAATTTGTATCATCAAATCCGTACACACTATAACAAAACAAATTTTCTTAGCATACGAATCAAACAGTTGTCGAATTAGAACGTATAATGCTACTAGCAAAAGACTTGCCGAAATCGTTGTGAGGCAAGACAGTTAATGCAGCTGCTAACATTTTGAATCGATCCGTTCCGAGTCCTATCAGCGATTAATCTCCATATGAATTCTTTCACCGTCATCATTAAGTCTTCAGTCCTAGAACTGGTTACCCGTGTACCACCATTGTATCTTACTCTGAGTTAACCTACACATTTCGTTAAAATTCCCAGAGTCTGCATCCTTTACTATCTGCGTGCAATATTCTGATCTCGGTCTACATTTACCTCTCTATTCCTATATCTGCTTGCAATATATTCCGCACTATTCCCCAAAAATGCCTTAAATCATATCCTGCCCTCCGATTTCTCGTATTTTTTTGTTTCAGACATATTTTTATTCCTCTACTATTTTTATAATCTCTTTGTTATTAAAACTTTATCTGTCCAAGTTGAAGTATAACATGTCAAAAGGCTTCTTCCTTTTCCTGCCTCCTTCCCCTACTGTCCCTATTTCATAGGCGTACAGTGTTGTGCTCCACACATTTGCTTCCAACACTTGTGTCCTTGTTTCCATATTTGTTGTCTTGGAACATAGCCGCTGCTCTTTCTTGTTAGACACAGTTCGGTTCCCCTTCTATTGTTTTGTAAATATATACCTTTTTTACCGATATTCAGGGGGTTAGGCAGCTTGTGACTATGAAGATCCTCCAACACTTGAACATTTGCCGAATTAATAGTTTTCCAATAAATCCTTCTGTACAATCAAGATTAGTTGAAAATATTGCAAAACCAACAACTGTAGTTATTTATAATAGCAATCAGGTTTACGTGCAATTATATTTTGTCATTAGATGTTCCGTCTTCGAACTGGTTGGACGCGTACTTCCATTGATTTCTATTCTGAGCTAGCTTACACAGTTCCCTGACATCTCTACAACCTAGATATATATGCCATATTTCACCGATATTCAGTGGTATGTAAAGGGGGTTAAGAAACCTGCGGCTGGCACAATCTCCCAACACAGACATTTGTCGAATTAATTGTTTATCAGTAATTTTTTTCACACAATTAACATTAGTTGATAATATTGTAAAACCAACACATGTATTTGTCTATTGTACTCGTCAGGTTTAAGTGCAAATATTTTTTCATCATTAGGTTTTCCGTGTTGGATCTGGTTGGGCGCGTACCTTCACTCATTTATATTCTGAGCTAGTTTACACAGTTTCCTGACATTCTTACAACCTAGATATATATGCCCTATTTCACCGATTTTCAGTGGTATGTAAAGGGGGTTAAGCAACCTGCGGCTGACACGATCCCCAACACAGACATTTGTCGAATAATTGTTTTTCAGTAAATTCTTTCACACAATTAGCATTAGTTGATAATATTGTAAAAACCAACACCTGTAGTTAGTTTTAACAATCGTCAGGTTAAAGTACAATTATTTTTATCATCATGAGGTTTTCTGTTTTGGAACTGGTTGGGCGTGTACTTGCATTGGTTTCTATTCGGAGCTAGTCCCATAGCCTACATCTTTGACTATCTGTGTGCAATAGTCTAACTTAGGTCTACCTCTACCTCTCCTTGCCTATCTCTCCTAATATATTCCACACTATTCTCTCATGCCTTAGTATGTGGCCTATCATCCTATCTCTCTTCCATTTTTCACTGTTTTCCAGATATTTCTTTCTTCTCCTACCATTTCTAGAACCTCCCTGTTCTTAGCTTTGTCTATCCATGGAATCATCATTATACGTCTGTAGCGACACATTTCGAAGGCTTTTTCCTGTCCGCTTCTGCGACTGTCCAAGTGTCAGAGCCATACAGTGCTGTGCTCCGCAATATGTTTTCAACAATCTTTTCTTTGTTTCTGTTTGTTTTTGAACACAGTAATTGCTTTTTCTTGTTAAATGCAGCACGAGCTTGTGCTAATCCTTGTTTTATATCTTTTGCGCTGTTTCCATCTTGCGTTATTTGGTTTTCAACGTAGTAGAAATCATTAACCATTTGTAAGTTTTCGCTTCCAATTTGTATTTTAGTTTTTGATTTATTTTCCCTTCTTTTGCATATTAATACATTAGTTTTGTTTTTGTTAATTCTTATACCGTATTTCTTTTTTAGAACTGTTTCCATTTCATTAAAAGCTGCTTCTAAGTCTTTCTTGCTAGATGCCTAACATCGCTATGTCGTCTGCAAATCTAATCATATCAATCTTTTGTTTCTGCATAATAATCCCAAATGTCTTCCTGCATTTGAAAGTATTCATTAACTCTTCGATGTACTAGTTAAAAATTAACGGGAATAGTACACATCCCTGTCTTACCCCTTTCCTAATATCTACTTTCCTACGTTCCTGCTCATAATTCTATTACAGCTGTTTGCTCCTTGTATAAGCTATGTACTATCCGTCTATACCTAAAACTCATTCTAATCTTTTTGAGTTTTCAAACATTTTTTCCATTTTACATTGTCGAATGTTTTTTTAGATCTACAACCCCATAGACACGCTTTTTCGTTTATCTATTGTCTTCTTCATTGTCAACCTTCAAGACAAAATAACCTCCCGTGTTCCCCTGCTACCCTAAACCCAAATTGATCTTCTCCTAGTATTTCTTCAGCTCGTTTTTCCATCCGTCTTTGTACAATTCTAGTTACTATTTTTGACACGTGTACTGTCAAACTTTTATTTGAAAATTTTCACATCTATCCGCACCTCTCTTTTTTGGTATAGTGACTATGATGTTACGTTTGAAATGTTCGGGTATAGCGTATAGCTTACAAGTTGGAAGGGACGTTCTATTACCTCTTCTTCAGTGGCGTTTAGAGTTTTTGCTTGAACGTTATCTATATCGCCGTACTATTTTTAATGTTAATTCAAACTCAGAATAGGATATTTCAAGTTATTGTTTTGATTTTCCGATTCCTCTTCTTGTGCTGTTAGTTCCTCCCATGAACATAAATTCTGCATATATCCTTGCCATGTAACTAGTTTCTATAAATTTTCTGTAATGATGAGTCATTCCAAGCCCTTTACATTGTTGCTATACGGTTGTATATCCTTAAACTTTATTCTAATTAGTTCGGCTGCTTAGTTAGTTTTTCCTATTTCTATGTTAGTTTGTACCTCCTTGCACTTTTCATCAATTCATTGCTCTTTAGCTTCCTTCCATTTGCGAATAATTTCACACTTTATGGTTGTTTATCTCTGTTTTCTAGTTTTGCTCGGTCTGATTTTGTAATTTTGCATTTCTTCTATTAAATTTAAGATCCTTTGTTATCCATGGTCTCTTTTTTTTGTGTATATCTCAGAATATCTCTGGCCGCGTCTAAACTGGACTTAGAATTATTCCATTCCGTGTCTACTACCTCAGTATAAAAAATTTTTCCAATATCTTTCAGCAATTCATTTGACTTATTTTTTCAGATCTTTCGTGGATACCTTTATCTTTTAGTTTCTGAAAGTCAAACTGTCTTTTTCTATTCCCTTCATTATTGCAATGTTGTGGTCAGTGTCTATATCTGCTTTTAGGTTGTAATTAGAATAAATTTGTTTTTAGTTTTATTTTTACCCTCGTGACTATCAGCTAATAAATTGCACCTTTATATTTCCTAAACCCTTACCTGATATCACAAGGTCGAGAATTTCTTATTAACAATGAAAGCCCAAGATAAAGTTGGATGGAAAACGGCTTGAAGAAAAGAAAAACTCTTTAGACATAAACGGCTAGTAGAGTGTTAGCTCTGGGTAGATCACGAGCTTGGGTCATGGGTTGTCAAAAGACCAAAAATATAGATAATGAGCGCCACCGTATTTTTCAATACAACAACCTACAAAAATTATCTGTGCTTGTATTAGGGGAATGCGGAAACCTTATATCAACACCACTAACATAGCCATAAAACTTGAATTTCACTCTTTTAAAACACTTACCAAAATCTCAAACACCAGATGTCATACAGATGTCTCGACTTGACCTGTGAACAAACAAATGTACAACATGGACACCATTTGTGTCCTCAAAAATATTTACCAAAAATAAAATAATAGAGTTTAGGTTTCAAAAGTATACACCCAGGGTATTTATTTGTAATCAATACCCACAATTTCTGATCAGGAATGATTTGTAAACTTTACTTGTATTTCAAACAATTAGGGATGGCCACGGGCCCGGGTTTTGGTCCGGCCCGGCCCGAAGCCCGGCCCGAATATCAAGCCGGGCTTCGGGCCGGGCCAGCAAAATTTTTTTCGGGCCCAAGCCGGGCCAAGCACGTGTCGGGCCCGGGCCGGGCCGCGCCAGTCTGCTCAAGCTTTTCGGGCTTTTCGGGCTATTCGGGCCGGCCCGAAGTTTATATAACGAAATATACAAAATACTGATTTATTAAAAAATTTCATTTAATGATTTCTTTAGGTGCCTCTTAAACAAAATTATAATTAACGCTCTTCTTAATATATCACCCAGGTACAGTTACACACATATTGGTAAGTGTGTGATAATGGAAATAAATCGAAAACGAAAATGATTTGATTTAAACCGATTTGTGAATTTCGATTTTTTTTTTCGATAAGTAATATTCACTTCTTTCCACTTTTCAAGAACTTTGAAATAGAAATTGTCCGTGTTATATTTAATTAATTGAAAGGAGTATTGCAATGTATGTTAATTGAGCTGGTTTATTGTATTATACTTATTAATTAACTTATTATTGTGGCCTCGCACTAAAGATTATTTATGAATAAATCGAAACCACTCTGTATATGTAAAAATATTTAAAACTGCCCGATTACAAAATACCAGCTTAATTAGATTTAATTATTTGAATGTATCTTTTGTTGAAAACCATACCGAATACAATGCGATTAGCTTTTTATAGCTTTAAAAAACAAATGGATATAGAAAATTAAAATGTAAATACTAAATAATATTCTATGTTGCGGCATTTTTTTTTCATAATAATTAAAATTTCCAGTAAAGCATGCGACAAAAAAATATTCATAGACAACAAAGTAATGTCTACCTGATACGAGAGACTTGAATAATCAGTTCTCTGAACGGATGCTAGCACATTCTCGAAATGTAGACCTATACACCAGCAATCTGTAAAATGGAAATTGGCAACATTCTTTGTTTAGAATATGGGGAAACAATATTCAGTCAAATTTTGAATACTTTCCTTGAAATATTTTACTATATACTAGTAGTAGTACGTGAATTCTAAAATGCATTTTGTACCTTAAGGTTGAAGTTTGACGCAAACCACCTTCTATTTTGGATTGCCTGTGCAAGTGTGCATCATCTCCAAATACCTCTGAGATTCTTCGAGGTTAAAATGATACTATATACTATAATTTATTAAGGTTGATATATTCAATTTTTGTAGAAAAACATAATAATAGTAAAGAAGTATTTTTATACAACTGAAAATACATATATTAACAAATGATACGTTCCATTTGGATGTTGAAAAATCTATACATCACTTAAGGTTTTAGTTACATTCCGGCCCGAATCGGCCCGGCCCGGCCCGAAGCCCGGCCCGAAATTCAAGCCGGGCCTCAAGCCGGGCCGATGCGTTTTGGTTCGGGCCGGGCCGCCGGGCCGGGCCGGAGCAAATTATTTCGGGCCGGGCCGGGCCGCATCTAAAAGCCCGGCCCGGCTCGGCCCGAATCCATCCCTACAAACAATAAAAAAAGTCATAAAAAAATAGATTCTATTTGCTTAAATTTCTTGATTCATTTTACTATAATATTTTCAATTCGTTTTAATATAATATTTTCAACTAATAATTTTTTATAGAACAGAAATATACTAATAAGGATTTGTATTCAATAACATAAAGATCTCTAAATGAATCCTTCTTAATAATTTTTATGTAAGGATTTGAGTTCTTTTAATTATTCATATTACATATTCTTCAAGTCATAGTAGCACTACTTCGACTTTAACAATGAAATTTAATTACCTAAGTGCAGATAAACTAGCATGTATCAACCTTAAGTTACTTTTACTTAATAGTTATTAAAAGAATTCCTCATGTTGACTAAAAATCAAAGTACATGACCTCGAAATATTTAAACATATTTTTAAATTAACGTAACATGACATGTGAGGTCTAAATAGGACAGCTGAATAAATGTTTTTTATATCTGACATAATATGTCACTCACAACTTTTTAGTTTAGTTAACTTAGTTAACTTATCGCAACTTGTCCCTTCAAACGTTAATAGCAAAGTGATCGAATTGACAACTCGACGAAGCTTAATAACGAATCTTAGACCTCAAAGGTAAAGGAGTCTATATGCTATTATAGATTTTAAGTTTTATTTTAATTGTACGGAATTTTACAAATTATATTTATGTATTATTTTTATTGTACGGAGTTTTACAAATGATATTTTTATTTTATTGCTGCTTTATTTTATGGTAATAGACAAAGTGTAACTACGAAAAAAAAATACGTTACACAGTATTTTCTACAGTCCTTTATTTCATTCCTAGACCGTTGTCTAACATGAATGTAATCTTCATATCTTCCTATATCTCCTGGCATTTTTCACGTTTATCGTCTTCTAGCATGATGTTGAAATAATGTGTTTGTGGTGGTTAAATTGCTTTTGTCGCAAGATTCTGCCAACCTATTTCCTTGTAGATTCTCGTTCCTGAACCAAATAAACCTACTACTGCTTCTTCCCTACCTTCACGTACCACTGCGTTAAAATTCCCCGTAATTATTAAATTTTCACGTTTTTTACGTATCTTAGTAAGTCTTCGATATCTCTGTAGATCGCTTCTACCTCTTCCTTGCTGTAGCTAAAGACGTGCATGTAAACTTGTATTAATACTGTAATTACCGGTTTAGATTCTAATCTAACCATGGGTACTCTTTTGTTCTTTTGTAGGTAGTTTTCTTTACAGTGTCATTTCTTATTTCTCATAACTATTCCCCACACCCGAACATTTTTCCTCTGATCTTGTGTGAATTACCCTAAAACCTCCTCTCCAAAAATTAGCCGCCTCTTTTCACTGAACTTCGCTGATCCCTACTATGTCAAATGCTCAGCTATCCATTTCAGTTCTCTACTTCTCTAGCGTACCTACTTGCTTCATACTTCTGACATTCTACGCTCCGACTCGCAGAATATTTCCGACTCTTTTTCTAAACTTTCCGATCACAATCTTCGATGTAGTCCCCTCCCGTAGATTCGAATGGAAGAAATTTTAACTCAGGAATTTTTTAACCCAAATTAAGTAACAATTTAAGTACGCTATATACTCGGGAGGTAATGTGGTGGTTTTCCGTTGCCTACCACATCGCTGTAATGCTACACCAACCTCTCTGCCACTTTAAGTATCGAAAGAGCTGCTGCTCTCTTTCCGGGACCGGTCTTAGTCTGGTACCTAACTAACGACCTCACTAATTTGGTTAAACCTGTAGTTCGGCTCTATAGATCACTGGAACTCTCAAGCCGTTCCATCCGTTCTAGTAATCTAGAACTTCTTCAAACTGCAGGTCCATTCAGTACGGCATTATGCAACATGTTATACAAATTGTATCTTGATTATGATTTTGAATTGGGCTATCCACCCATCTTGTTATTCTATACCAATTGTATAATTTTCAATTAAAAGTCTCAATGAACTTAAAATTCGAAATCTCGATAGAGTTGTTTGAATTGCAAATAAGAACAAAACTGATTGTTTTGAACCATATATCAAATTTTAGAGATTTTTCTAAACAAATTTTTTTACGTCTGAAAGCTTAAGGCACATTAACATGCTTATTTTTAGACATTAGGTTTTGAAACTCAGTATATAAATATAGGACGATAAGAAACAATGGAGGAGTAGATAGGGTTTGTATCTTATCGTTTTCGAGTTAGAGGACATCATATAAAATTTACAATTTTATATTAAACATTTCCTAAGTGCGAAGCTTCCTATTAAAAATTTCAAAAGTTCCAAAGTATTCAAATACGTAATCTCAAAAACTAAGTTAAATAGGGCCATTCGGATTGCAAATGAGTGCGAATCCGACCATTTCGGACAATATATCAATTTTAAAAGTGTCATTAACAATTTTTTGTTCCAAGTTCGCAATTTTTCCGAAAGCTACTCACTTAGTTCTTTGTCATACTGTCTTATAACTATATACTGAGTTTTAGGTTTTCGGTGAAGGACAGTAAATATCGACAGGGGTGTCATTTCAGTTAAGGGAGATTTTTTTATTTATTTTTTTGATATATCTCACCGTTTTTGAGAAAAACGCCTTTTTGTAAATTTTAAAATATAGCAAAAAAATTCTAAGGTTCGGTATTTAAACATTGTGCTATCGATTGTTTAGATAACTGACGTCATTATAAATTACACAACAGCACTAAAATGGTTGCAATTAGGGAGAAACACCAATCCGAAGAATCCTCTATCCGAAAGTAGCCAACTTGAATCTACACTAAGGCGCGCGAGACTCCGGATATTATAAAATATATATTATATATTATTTTATAAGCAATTAAAACATACCTGCCTAGCGCAATATTTCCATTTAATCCACTCGCCAAAAAGAACAACACGAAATTAACCTATACAGGCGCTACAACGATTTTTATGCACTTAATATTATTAAAAAATCTGCAAAAAACAGATAGAAGCCCTCTAGAAGTAATCACTGCAATCAACGGAAACTATTCTGCAATCAAATTTTATCCGTTCTACATTGCCGAATGCTTCTTTCAGATCCACAAACCCTATATACACGCTTTCTCCTTTTCCTATTGTCTTCTCCATTATCGCCTTCAAAGCCAAAATAGCCTCCCGTGTTTTCCTGTTTCGCTTAAACCCAAATTGATCTTTTTCCCAGTACCTTTTCAGCCCGTTTTTCGATCCGTATTTGTACAATTCTAGTAAATATTTTTGACACGTGTGCTGTCAAACTTATCTTCTTTCTTATCATTTATCCGCGCCTTTCTTTTTTGATATAGTTACTATGATGTTACGTTTGAAATCTTTGGGTATCTCGCCTGTCTCATACATATCTGTACTCGGTGCCTAACCATTTTTCACATTCTTTAATGCTAATTCAAACTCATCTCTAAGTATAGTATATGCCAAGTCATCATTTCAATGTCTGATTCCTGTTCTAATGCAGCTAGCTTCTCTCCAGCATATAAATTCCCTATATATTCTTGCCATCTACCCACTTTCTGTACATTTTCTATAATGACCTTTCCTCCCGCGTCCCTTATATTTTTGCTATACGGTTCTACATCCCTAAAATAAATTCTGATTAGTTTGTATGCATCGTTTGTCTTTCCTATTTCCATCTTATTTTATATCTCTTTGCACTTTTCATCAATCTCTTTTGCTTTCCTGCATTTTCGAATAATTTCCCATTTTATGACTTTGTATCTCTGTTTTCCAGCTTCGTATAGTTTGCTTTTGTATTTTCGTTTTTCGTTTATTAAATTCAGGATATCCCTTGTTACCCATGGTTTCTTATTTTCATTTTGTGTATAGCCCAGAATATCTCTGGACACTATGTCTAAGCTGGATTTAATGTTATTCCATTCTGTTTCTACTTCCTTAGTATAATAAATTTTCCCGATTTTGTTCAGTAATTCATTTGACTTTTTTTCAACTCTTTCGCGAATATCTTTATCTTTTAGTTTCTCAAAGTCAAAGTATCTTTTTCCGTTCCCTGTTTTTAAATTGTTAAATTCAAGAGAGACCTGCATAATTTTCATGCTGTGGTCAGTGTTTATATCTGCTTCAGCGTAACTTCCATAGTTTTTACTTGATTTCTAAACCTTGTGTAACAAGAATATAGTCTATTTGATATATTCCTAGTTCTCCTGGCATCTTCCACGTGTATCGTCTTTTAGCATGATGTTGAAATAATGTGTTTGTTATAGTTAAATTGTTTTGGTCGCAAAATTCTACCATCCTATTTCGCCTGTATTTTTTCGTCCCTAAACCAAATAAACCTACTACCGTTCCTTCCCTACCCTCACCAACCGCTGCATTAAAATCCCCCGTAGTTATTAAATTTTCATGTCCTTATACGTATTTGAGTATCTCTTGGTTATCTTTGTAGATTGCTTTTACCTTTTCCTCACTATGACTAGAATTGGGCATATATTCTTGTATTATTACTGTATTTACCGGTTTAGATTCTAATTTAATCATGAGTACTATTTCATTCTTTTGTGGCTAGTTTTCTACACAGTGTCCTATCTTTTTTCTCAAAACTATCCCCATAACCGAATTTCCTTCCTCTGATACTGTGTGAATTACTATAAAGTTTGCGATCCAAAATCTCCCCGCCTCTGGCTACCGAACTTCGCTGATCCTTATTATGTCTAATGCTAACCTATCTATTTCAATTTTCAAGTACTGTAACTTACCTAATTCCTTTATATTTCTGACATACCACGCTCCGACTCGCAGAATGTCTACGACTCTTTTTTATACTTTCCGATCACATCCTCCGAAATAGTCCCCTCCAGGAGATCCGAATGACGAACTATTTTAACTCCGAAATTTTTTACCCCACAGTTTGCCATCATTTTAAATGTCAATTTAAGTACAGTGTGTACTTGGGAGGTAATGTGGTGGTTTATCGTTGATTTTCACATCACAATAGTGGGTCCTAGAATGCCATATCGCGTCCCTTATGGTCTCTGGTACTCTAAGTGCGAAAAATCTGCTGCCCTCTTGGAGACCAGTCTTAGTCTGGCTCCTCACTAATTTGATTAAACCTATAGTTCGGCACTCTGGCTCACTGGAACTCTGAAGCCGTTTCTACACGTTCTAGTAATCTAAAACTTCTTCAAGGTGCAGGTTCATTCAGTATGGATGAATTCTTTACTGAAAAAAAAATACATTTCTTAATAATTTGCATGTGTTTGGCACTTATTGCTACATTTACGTTCCTAATCAAAAGCGGAAGACATGGGATCTGAAGGGTTAAAAGGCTACACCTGTTAGATATACAGATAACATTGACAGTTTCGAGTGTGGATATATGGAACTAATATAGTAAAACGTAGCTGCGATATTGTTTTTGAAGCAAATTGTGCAAGTAAATCAGCAATTATTCTTCCGCCTTCCGAAGCCGATTTTAATGATAACAAATATTGATATAATTGGACAAGATGAACATGACGTTCAACCAAACGTAGACAATGGTCATTATTGTCTACGTGATCGCTCGTTGATTAATCGGCCAAAACGCTTAATTAAAGTCATGTCAGCGAAAATTTACGAACCTGAATGCTACAATGAAGCTATAAGCTCAAGACAAGCTGACGACATGGCTTCATTAAATAAAAACGGGACGTGGAAGTTAGTTCAATTATCAAACGGACGTAAACCGATCATCAATCGATGGGTTTATCGCGTGAAAAGAAATGCCAATAGTGACATTCAACGTCTCAAAGCTCAATTAGTGGTACGTGGTTTTTCTCAGCGCAGCGGTATGATGATTTCGAAACGTTTAGTCCAGTTGTACGCTTTGACACTATACAAATGGTAATATATATTGCAGCTAACGAAAAATTATACTTAACGGAATTCCCTGTTTAAAGGGCATTCTTATGTGGAAATATATAGGAAAAGATTTAGATACAGCAGCCTGAAGGATATGAAGATAACATCAACCGAGTTTGTTATTTAATCAAAGAATTGTATGGCCTTTAACAATCGCCGAGGTTTTGGAACAGACGATTTAGCGAGTTCTGAACATCATTTGGTCTTCAAGAAAATACAGCTAATCCGTGCTTATGTTTTAACGCTTCTAACACTGAAAAACTATTGAAGGTGCTGTACGTTAATGATGGATTAATCTCCGCATCAGACGAATTGGTTCTAAAAGATTTCATAAAATTTTTATCCACTGAATTTTAAATAACGACATATGAGGTATATTCTTATTTAAATATTCGAATCAGTCAACGTGAGGATGGTAGTATTTTCCTTGATCAAGAATGATATGCCAAAATCATTCTAAAACGATTTAATATGACCGACGTATATCCAACTGCAACATCAATAGAACGGGGCTCACTTTCAGGAGAAGCACATGAGAAAGATATGGTCAATGCACCATATCGTGAGGATGTTGGAAGCTACATGCACTTAGCTATTGCTACACGATGGGATATCGCTTTCGCCGTTTCTTGACAAGGTTGAAAAGAAACAATGGGAATTGGTTAAATAAATTTTGAAATACGTCAAAGAAAGCTCTAAAGCGGGTATTCTCTATCTAGACAATGCTGAACCACGAATTTTAGAAGTTTTTAGCGTTGCTGTTTACGCTAGTGACGTGAACACGCGGTGAACGGTGTCTGAAATTTTAACTAATTATAGTGGTGGAGTTATTGACTGTATTAGTAAACATCAGCAATCAGTCACTTTATCAACAACTGAATCCGAGCATTGGGCAGTAAGCGAAGCGGCAAAAGAGTGCGTTTGGATGACCCGATTACTGAACGAGATTTCACCTCTAAAGAAGACTCGACTTCTTCGTATTAATAATGTAAGTTCGATTCGATTAGTTAAAAATCAAGAATTCCATAAGCACTTAAAACGTATTGACAAACTTTATCATTATGTACATAAACAATATCAAAAGGCATTTTTAGTATTGGATTTGTGCCTGGCGATCAACAAATGGCAGACATACTAACAAAGCCTACCACAGGTTTGTTTTGAATTCCTGCGCAATCTGATTGTAATGATTGAACTTGAAGTATGTGATATTGATAGGACATAATATTTTTGAGCAATTTACGTTCAAAGGGAAGTGTTAAAAAATATTAAAAATAAATTGCTGTGTACAGTTGTTGCCAAGGTAATTCTTCTTTTTCTACTGGCACTTTTTTTAACTGCCTTATTCATTTTGAAGTACATTTCGTTCGTATCTTTTGCTTCTCTTCTTACAACAAGATTTAGGGAGTGATACGGACAGAGATCAAAGAAGCGTATATGTTTTCGTTTACGATTCTTCTACGAAGGCTGGAATGCACTCCTGTTGTATTGGACCTGTTATCATATCATTGGCTGGGTATATTTTGATCTTCAGGTTCTGCTTTTCAAGCAAATAGGTAAGTCCGACTGCTTTTTACCTGTTTCATCTTTAAAGAATTTAGAAAATACTTTTGCAAATGCAGATTCACACTGGAGTAGCTATTTACGTTAATTTTAAAAAATAGCCGTTATTAATTTCAAAAGTTCGATCAGTACCGCGAAGAGCCAACATTTGTATTGTGCGTTACGTCTGTGTCACTGCAATAATTCTTTCTAAAACATCATATAAGTGCTGTTTTCCAAGTATAGAAGAACTTTTTGATATTCTGCATCCTAGCTCTGCCTATTTTTAGTCTATTCTTCGTTAAATTCCATTTACTAAAACAATCTATGTTTATAGAAGTTTCATGAAACACGAAAAATATTTTTCTATCTTTGTACTTGTTTCAGAGTATGCCGGGACCTGTTCTCTCAGAATGAACATCCTTTTGCAATATGAATCTTGAGATATTGACCGCTTTATCGGTGTCTACGGGAACCTTGTTGTTGTCTTGCTTACTAGTTTTGTAGAGAGTTGGTGTCTTGGGCCTCTAATTCTCCACTACGTTGCGAAGTCGTTTTCTTGGTGGTATTTGAGCCGTTCTGCGGCTCTGATCCGTATAATGACCTCAAGTGTAGTGTCTATAGTGTCGTACAATTTGACAACCAGCGCCTTGCAGTGATTGTGAAGAGTGTTCATGTTTAGGTCCCGCCTAATCATTTCTTTTCTTGTGAACTATGGTGCACATGTAATGATGCGTAGGTTAACGTTATAGAAAGCTCCATTTCGGTGCATTTGTGTCATTGAGGTATGTTATCCATTCCGCGAAGCGTAGCTATAGATTGGTCGCAAATACATCTTGTAAATTTGCAGTTTTGGGTCTATTGGAAATTGGTTCTAATACGCGAGTGTAGGATAAAAATAGTCTCAGTCACGCTGGAAGTTCGTGGGGGATTTGTTTAGATGTTTGGTAAAGGTGCCGTCGGCTGTAGTTCTTAGATGTTTACTTGTGGGTTCTCTCAATGCTTCGTCGGTTGAGCTTTTGATTTCTTCGGATTAAGAGCGACCTTCCATCATTGAATCCAGTCTGATATTTGGTATAGCTGCCTTTGTAGCCCTACATTTGACATTCTAATGCTTCACCCGGCGATATTAGTAAGCGAGTCTTATTTAAATGAAAATTTTGAATTTGGCAAACTATTGCTATTACAAGCAGGGTAGGATTTTTAATGTGTATGATAACACACAAAACCTACATCTTACCTCTTATCCAAACGAGGTCGTATTTTTGTAAAAAAAGCCCGCCTAATATTTTTCAAACGGTCCGTGTAAGAAATTCGTCCAACCCTGAATCTTGGGATCACCAGTCGTGTACGAAATTATCGGATTTATAGAGCCGTCTCACGTATCATTAGCGTATATTACGCAAATAGTGTTTCTGAAGGTTGTTATGTCATGCAGGTAAGCGTCGAAGGGACTCATGATACACATCCCCCTTCGGAAACTCCATCAATTATTTGTACAAGTCAGGATATTTTGTCTACGCCGTTAATCTGCAGACGTCGATTTTGTAAATAATTCGCTACGACTTGACTGTAGCCTATGTGAAAGTTGTGAATGAATGCCGACTTGAGAAGACTTCCGTAATGTCAGATCTTGTCGAAGACGTTTTTTTATGCCGACGGAGATTGCCACGCTGACTCTTTCGTAATTAAAATTCCTGACCATTACCCGGGTGACTTCAAGGGTCGTTAAATGGTTTTTTTTTGAAGGCAAACTGTTCCAGTTTATTTTGTCGATGCAGTTTTATCCTGGCTAACAGAAGTTATTCAGAGATTTTGGATACTGCATTTAAGAGAAAGATGGAATTGTAGTTTTCAGATTCAGCTCTTGATTTTCCAGGTTTCGGTACCATTATCACCGTAAGGGTTAGGTCCCGTTCCAACAATGGAAGAAATCGCTCTCAAATTATTTAACACTTAATAGCAAGAAAAACTATAGAAAGATATTTTAAAATTTTAGACCTCTATCAGTATACAATTAATTCTTCATAAAACTTGTATTTTTCAATATAAACTAATACCAAGCCAAATTTATTCCTTACCTATGAATCAGTCCGTGCCAAAACGCCCAACCTCTCAAAAGAATTCAATATGTCCTACATTTCTGTTTGTAAAGTCAATTACAAAAAATAAACGTAGACAATAATATTTAATAATCATTAAATTATCACAAAAGAGATCTTTTTTATCGGACAACCGTAATTAACGACGATTCGCAGCCACGGCAGCTGAGGACTGAACAAGAGGTTAACCTAGACATAGGCACTGTTACGGATTGAAAAATTATAGAAGAACGTCGGTCGTAGCAGGATGTTTACCCACTAAGTAGCACGCTGAAGTCGTACTGGACATAGTGAGATTCATTGAAGTTAGAAGACGGGCTCTTGGTACAATTCGTGTAAAAAGAAGATGGGTCTGCAAGTGATTTCTAAGAGCTGATTGTCCGAGGTTTTAAAACATCTACATAATGGGATGTCGGGAGAGCAATTTGGCGTCAAAAAAGCTCTAGAGGAATTCCTTAAAAGATTTTACTGTGCATCATGCAAAGAAAACGTCAGAGAATGGTGCACCAAGTGTCTGTCATGTGAGTAGTTGTGTAACCGGAAAGCGTCCATAAGCCAATACAACGTAGGAAACCCGTTTGAAAAAATTAGCTATTGCTGTCGCTGGTCTATTACCCGAAACCGATTCTGAAAATACATACAACGCGGAGACCGGGGCAGCAATTTTGAGTTGGCACAATTTAAAGAAGTTTGCCAGTTCCTGAAGATGGGATAAACCGGAACAAAATCGTTGCAACTTCAATCAGATGGTATGGTAAAACGCATAAACTGCACCTTAGGAAAACGCCTCTCCAAGGTAGTTTCTAAAAATCAACGGATTGGGACCAATATGTGCACCTATTTTTATTGACCAACTTATTATGGGTTTACGAGAGTGACGGACAGGCTCTTGCTTATGCTAGGCTAAGATGCGAGATACGTTTACCATGTGACCTTGTGCTCGGTATAAGTCTGGAATTGACGTTGTAACCGAAAATTATGTCGAAAGATTCAAGCAGAAAATGTATGATATCCATGGAGACATAATAAAAAATATTCAGAATACGAGCGACTGGATGAGGACCGTGTATGACATCAAGTCGCAAGAGTGGGATTTTCAAACTGGAGATAGCGTTTGGTTGTACAATCCCAGACGGAGGCGTGAATTGTTGCCTAAGTTATGAAGAAATCGGAGAAGCCTTTCAAAGTATTGAAACGAATCAACAGTGTAGTATACACAATTCGTAAGCTTAAAAAAGGCAGGGCAGTGGTAGTGCACATTAATTGATTGACATTATACGACAAAGCCGGAAGGTACGATAAAGTTAGGCGAGTAGGAAAGACAAATTAAGATCTGGACCGAATTGAGAATGGTTCATGTCTGTGTACAGAGATAGGGCAAGGCGAGGTTTGGGATTACCGAAGAGACCAACAGTGATCTATTTAATGTATCGTCAAAACATTTTGTTTAATATTGTATAACGGCAGATCTCAGTATGGCCCGTGATGATGGCGACGGTGTTCAAAATAAATAATAGTATAGACTGAACCAGCTTCGACAACAACAATCTGAGGTGCGTAAAGCCATACACCTTAGAGATAAATGTCATCGTATCTATTACCAAGTGTCAAAGCGATGGTCCTTTTGTAAATCCAGATACCATACCTGTGAAGAGCATTAGTGGATCTAAAACACCAGATGATTGAGTTTCTGGACAAAAAGTTGACCATACCTAAGATTAGTTGTGGGCTCGACAAATTGGACTGGAGGGTAGTACGAAACATTCTAAAATTACTATTCTAGCAGACCGGGGTCCAAATCTTGATATGCAGATTTAACCCGAATGGAACGGTACCTGCTACTAAGAGTGTTAATTGCTACTTTCATCAATTTGGGAAATGCAAGGGTGGCTCTGGTTGTTTCTATCGTTACAGAAACCTCTAGCTTCCGGCCGGGAAATGTTCTGTATCAAAAAAATTTTTAAGAGGGAGGCAGCGTAACAATAATTAAGAAGTATATAGAATACTGAAATGTATGCTTATTCGGTTTTTACTAAAGCAGCCTCGTATTTGTTTAGCCATAAGAGAGGATGATTCATAGGTATCATAATACAATCGCAATGTAATCATATTTGTGTAGCGACAAATAGGAATAATTGATAAGTGTACTAGTAAAATAGGGTGTTTTCGATGGGTTTGGTGACTTATTCTAGATGTTTCCGTATTCTTAAATATTGAATTATTGTATATACTGGGCAAACCCCGTTGCGGTATATTAGTATTAGTTTAAATACCATCCAAATAAAGAATCGATTCAAATAAAGTAATGTAAACATAAATTTGCGTATGTGATATATACGAGATAAATAAATTAACAGTAAGACTAGTGCTGCAATAGTGTTTTATACGGTATATTTGGAAGATTACGTTAGTGCCTACAAGTAGTGATTAACCTAGTTCTAACGTAAACGATACTGTAAATACTTGTGATTGTGAAGAATAATTATTAGATTTCCATTTACTGGAAATAAAAGCCAAAGGACAACTAGAAACTTTCTTGCGGTAATTAATTTTCAAAACCTTCGACAAGACCAATATTTGATGACGTACTTTAGAAATATATATTTTTGGAGTACTTCTCGGCGTATCACATAATATCATTGAGAAAAACTTTATTAAAGTTTAGACTTTCTGAAAGCACGATCCAGAGAATATTAATGAAACATAAATTCCGTGCGTACTAGTTTGCCATTGTTCGCCATCTTAAGCAGTCGGATTACCAAAGCAGAATAAATTTTTGGGAGATCATTTTAACTTTGTTTCACGAAGTGTGTATATTCCACCCAGAAAGAGGTGCTAGATTTGGTTACCCTGAAAGGAAATACCTTGATTGGTGTGTTGTGTGTTGGTGTTGGTCCTTGTACAGCTATACAGTAGATTTTCTGTTTTTGTTGGTAATCCAACATTTTATTTTCCAATGCTCTACTCGAAGGTACTACATTGGCCAGGAAGCAAGTTTTTTTTACCTGGAAATTTTGAATTTCACCAAACACTTGCCGTTCCACGCAAGGTAGGGATCTATAACGTGCGTGACAACACACATACACACACACACACGTGTGCGCGAAATCTAAATTTTAACTCAATCCAAACGAGAGCGTATTTTTGTGAAAAACGTTCGCCTAACATTTTTCGAGAAGTCCGTGTTTGGAATCGAATCGGGACCTTAGGTCCGCACTCATACCCGAACTTGTCTGATCCACAGTCACATTTTCTTTAGCAACTGCAAGTTAGGTAATAAGCAAGAGGTTTATTATCTAGGGTTTCCTGTAGAAAACTGTTTAGAAGGAGTGACAACATAGTTTAAGTGTAGTAGCGCGGAATATAGATCTACGAGTAATAATTGCCTGCAATGGTTACGATTACGAATGTGCGTTGAACTAGGACATTTGTAACATGGGCGGTTAAGGATTTCTCGTACAATTTAATAGTTGCAGGGACATAATAGAAAAGGCATGAGATTGAAGGCGTGAAGTTTTTTGAAGGAATCTGTCATGGCCGGTAAGAAATTGTATAGTGGTTCTACTGGAGTGTTACATGGGGTAGAAATTTTTGTGATAGTAATGAAAATCTCGTAAATATGTCTACAGGTAACGAAGTGAAACAAATTAATTTGCCAGCTATGCAAGAGGGAGTTATATATATATACGGGATTTAATTTCGTTGGTAGTAATTGTTCGGTATGTAGAGGGGTATAAGGTTTGATCGAGCAGTTGAATAGGGCCAAGGAATTTTAAGTTACGGATCTGTACGGTTTGGAGTAGGTGGATTTCTTTGTGGATGTACTTGGTATTGGATAACGATTTCTGAAGGCGGATATGCATTGTAAGGCGGGTTTAAAATAAGACACTGATTCAAACAATTTTAACAGCTGCTGCTGTTTTGTAAAAGCAAATAATCGTATTTGACCGTTATGATCCCAGTTAGAGAGAGTTTCAGTTGTGGGCTGAAGATTAAGTTCATTTATGTTAATTTCTATATGAGATAACACGAATAAACATCTCTCACTGTAAAATTAATACCGAATAAATTTAGCAATTTCCGCATAACTGCCAGGAAGATGTTCAGAAGATGATTTCGCACCTTTCGCTACGTCACTACTTTTACCTCCTTCACTGAACGAGTTGTACAAATAGTAATCCATTTCATCATCTGTAAGTTAATTCTTATCCCTAACTTCAAGTTTTCATTTGTTAGATACCTTGGACCTTGCTCCTTAGTAACCATGTTACGTCATCATCGAACATTTATTGGAATTGGTGACAATAAATACTTAGTGCGGGTATCCTACAGTTTTCAGTGAAACATTATATACCGACAGTGAAAGTGCGTGAAGACAGTTGCATTCGAACCCTTGCAGAAGACGGTTGTGTGAGAGCTTTAGAAAGCGACACCGACACCCAAACGTGCGTGTTATTGGTTGTCCGCGAAGCTTTTGTGTGTGAACTTTTATTGCCCACAGCGGCACAGGATAAAGGGTATTTATACCCTTTATTAAGTAGTTGTTGTAGTTGTTTTTAGTTATTACATAACGGCTCCACCGCCATCTGTATTGCTACAAAAGCAATTGGTCCTTCCCTATAATTAGCATATCTTATCACCACCTTTATCATCCCCATAAGCCATTGGTCCTTAATACGATCCGCATTCACTAGTTCTATGGTATACGCATGTCGTAAATTAAATATCATTTTGCACACCAGCGAGCTTTTAAGTAATTATTTTAGCTTTTAAATTCGTGCTTAAAGCCCATATTTAGCGGGTTAAAATGTGTAAATATTATTTATACTGTCTCTAGACTAAATTAAGTGATTTCGCCGTAATTAAAACCAGCAAGCGTTTTAATTACAAACAAATCCTTAATATAAAATTTGCTAATTTGCATTAAAAGCCATTGCGCGTTTTTAGTTTTACATACAACTTTCAGTCGGATTACAACGTAAAATATTTAATACATTTGCAGGGTAATAAAGTTGTAAAGCTGAACCCATCTTGCAAATATGTTAAGCCACATGTTTAAACTTTCCTGTGATCTTTGATGGTAAAAGCCGCCCGGGTTTTAAGCTGTAAATCTTATCTTTACGCTTTGTTTGACAGACCGCTAGGTTTTCTACGTGTGCGTAATACCCCATTGCAGGCCAATAGTCATAAACGTGATTTATTGGTTTATAGGCTATTTTATATTTTCGTGCCTTGAACAACAACCCATAATATTTAATATTTCTCAGCGCACTTCTGAGCGTTACCGTTTTACAGCATTTTTATAGTGTAGGCCTTTCAGAATAATTTTCAGAATGGCTCCGAAGAAAATACAGGTAGCCGAGCTAGAATTGCTTAAAATACGCATTATGGAAATGTGGGAACTGGGTAAAGCTATACAAAGTGACCCAACTTTAAAAACGTTGTTCCTTATTCAAACAAGGGGAGTAAATGACCTTTACAGAGATTTCAATACAATTTTAATTGATGTCTCAGCTTCATGTAACGATGTAGAATCATTAAATTACAACGCTTTACGGAAGGAAGCAGATTCCGCTTATTATTGCATACTGCTGCATCTCGAAACGATGCAAGAAATGAAAGCACCACAAATCATTGAAAATGCTCCAAGCAGCACGGGATCAAAATTGTTACCGTTAAAGCTCCCACATTTCAATAATGAGGTAACTGATTTTCGTCTTGCATCGATCTATTTGACAGTCTGGTCTATAATAACGCGTCGCTGTCCAATATCGAAAAGCTAAATTACCTTATCAGTTGCTGTAGCGGGGAGTCTTTGAAAATCATTAAATTGGTACCCATTTCGGGAGATAATTTTATCATTTCATATAACGCCTTGCGTGAACGATTTAGCAATCCGCGTTTATTGGCAACTTTGTATTGGAAAGCTATGAAAGACTTTCCACCTTTAAAATCAGAAGACCCTAAGAAACTTAGGGCACTTATTGATTGTTTTTCAGAGAACCTTGCTGTTCTAACTAACTTAAAGTTTCCTACTGAACATTGGAACTTTATTCTGGTCGATTGTCTTTTAGAAAAACTCGATCCGTTTACAAGAAAACGCTTCGAACTCCAATCGGATCCGAAGCAAATACCCAATTTCGACGATTTGAAATATTTTTTAACTCAACAATGTGCAGCGTTGGAAACCTTTTCTTCAACCGCACCTGTTTCTTATTCGACGACTGTCCATACATCTCACACACCAGTGCCTAAGAAATCCTCAGCGTTTCAATTTAAACCAAAAGTTTCTTCTAACGTAGTTTCACTGGATACACCAAGTAGCTCCAGTGACTCAAATAATTTATTTTCGCACCATTGTCCTTCTTGCAAAGGCAATCACTTAATTTACAGATGTCAATCGTTTCTAAAGAAAACTCCGACGGAACGTTTCGACATTGTCAAACGCTTACGCCTTTGTTTAAATTGCTTACGAACAGACCATGCGTCCATGCAATGCAAATCTTATAACTCTTGTCGAACTTGCGCCAAGCCGCATCATAACTTGCTACATTTTGAACCGCAACCTGCTTCTAGCCGTTCAGCTGAACCGACCGCTACACACATGCATAAAAATGCCAATAGGACGCAGTCAGCCTCTCCTATTACGGCAAATGTTTTGTCTTCACAGACGAATTCAAATCTTGGGGTTACTGTCTTACTCTCCACTGCTGTTGTGGAAGTTCAAGATCTTTCTGGTAGATACAAACCGATCAGGGTACTCTTAGACCCTGGCTCTCAAGCTAGCTTTATTCGAGACGATTGCGTGAGCAAACTTTGGCTTCCACGCATACGTTCTCAAGTTCCGATTTATGGACTTGGACAGACAACTTCAGCAGTCAATAGGGGTGCCGTCAGCTGAACCATTCGCTCTATGTTAGACTCTGAAAAATCTCTAGAAGTCACAACTTTTGTGCTTTCGTCAATATCTGGCAAATTACCTAGCGTTGAAGTTCCTAATAATTGCGGCCTGCACTTTGCAGACCCGACCTGGAACTCCCCAGGAACCATTGACATGCTCCTTGGAGAAGATGTTTATCCGTTCATCGTCAATGGCGGTGTTATACATGGCAAATTTCTTCAGCCTGCCGCCATAAATACAATTTTTGGTTGGACTATTATTGGTCCCACAAAAAGCTTGCAGTCTGATACTGTCCAAGCATTTTTTACTTCTGTAGAAGATCCTATCGACCAGACCCTAAGGCGGTTTTGGGAGATAGAAGAGTTGCCATCCAAGCCTTATACTTCTCCGGAAGAAGAAATGGCAGACTTGATTTTTGAAAACACGTTTTTTCGTGACCCTGGCGGTCGTTTTATTGTTGCGTTACCGTTCAACGATACTTTGCCCGTTTTTGATAATTCCTTTGAGATGGCTAAAAAATACTATTTTCGTTGGAGCGCAAATTGCATGCTCAACCGGAGCTACGCGCCCAATACAACAATTTCATGCAGGACTATCTTGATGCGGGTCATATGGCATTACTCGATTCTCCGCCCGTTGGGAACGATAATTATTTTTACCCCATCACTCTGTGTTTAAAGAGGAAGGTCATACTTCTAAAATTGTGTGGTTTTGACGCCTCTGCAAAGGCTAAAACAACGTGTCACTTAATGACACTCAATTGGCTGGACCTAGTCTCCAAAATGACATTTCGTCAATCTTACTTAAATTTCGCTCTCATCGTTTCGTTTTTACTTGTGATGTTCGCCAAATGTATCGACAAATTTTGGTTACCGAAAACATCGAAAGTTTCAATTAATTGTTTGGCGGTTCTCCGCAGAAGAACCCATTCAGACTTATCAGCTTAATACAGTGACCTATGGTATTAAGTCATCGCCTTATCTAGCATTAAAGACTCTTCAGCAATTAGCCATTGACGAAGGCAAAAGGTTTCCGTTAGCCGCTGAGGCTATACGGTCAAATCTATATATTGACGATTTCGTGGCGGGTGGAGATTCTATACAATCGGCCCGCGAAATTAAAGATCAACTTATCCGACTTTTACATTTGGCTGGTTTTGAACTTCGAAAATGGAGTTCTAATTCAGTTTCTATTTTGGAAGGCATTCCGTCAGATTTTTGCCAATATACTTCACTCGATTTCGATTCTGACGAATCAATAAAAATATTAGGTCTTCAATGGTCACCTACAGAAGATATTTTCTCATTTCGGGTTAAACCATTAAACCCAATATGTACAAAGCGCAATATACTTTCGCAAGTTGCCAGAATATATGATCCATTAGGATTTTTAGCACCACTAACACTTTTTGCAAAACGCCTAATCCAGCATCTGTGGATGTTAGGTTTAAATTGGGATGACATCCCACCAGCAGACATTTCGTCTCAATGGCAGCAATACCAAGAAGAGTTGCCGTTATTATCGTCATTAAAGTTACCACGTTGTTTACCCCCTTCGGATCCTTTTACTTGTCATTTGCATGGGTTTTGCGATGCTAGCGAGGTAGGGTATGCAGCGGTAGTATATTTCAGTTCATAAATCAAACTACTGGAGAAATAACTGTACAATTTGTAACCGCTAAAACAAAAGTAGCTCCAATTAAGCGCATTTCAATTCCACGTTTGGAATTATGTGCCGCCGTTTTATTAACCGATTTACTTTCTTTTACCATTCGTTCTTATCAAGGCTTGACTGAAATCTCCGATGTTTCAGCGTGGAGTGATTCTACGATCGCTCTCACTTGGATACGTTCTCCACCTTTTCGTTGGAAAACTTTTGTGGCAAACCGTGTTAGCCACATTCAAGAAATCATTGCACCTAGCCGATGGTTTTATATTAAATCTTCGCATAATCCGGCTGATCCTGCATCTCGGGGATTAATGCCAAGCGCGGTTATTTCATGTTCGCTATGGTGGGCGGGGCCTGAATGGCTTCACTACCCTAGTGACTCGTGGCCGCCTCAACCAACATTGTCAACCTCAATTGCTGAGGTAACTACGGAAAAGAAGATCCTAACATTTGTCGCTCAAACAGATCCAAACGTCATTGACATTTTACTAAGTCGCTTTTCATCGTTATATAAAACCCAAGGCATCGTGGCTTACATTTATAGATTTTCTAAACCCATGGCTCAACGTCATACGGGTCCCTTAACAGACATTGAATTACACAATGCTCTCATGATTATCGTTCGGCATGTACAAAGTGTTACATTTTCAAAGGAAATAGCTTCGATCAAGGCAAACCGTAAATTATCTAAAAGCTTGCGAAAACTTTCTCCATTTCTTGATCCACAAAATATCTTAAGAGTAGGTGGGCGCTTGACACATTCTTCGCTTTCCTATTTCGAAAAGTTTCCTGCGTTATTGCCTCAGCGGCACCGATTAACCAAACTTATCATTCGGTCAACTCATGAAAGGTATTACCATCCCGGTGTTAATACCACAGCGTATCTTATCCAACAGCATTTCTGGATCCTTTCTATTTAAAATTCAATCCGAAATTATTTATCATCATGTCATAGATGTTTTCGTACCAAACCGGTCCTGGTAACTCCTCCTATGGGAGACCTACCGGCAGCACGTATTACTCAAATCAAACCGTTCAGTATTGTTGGTGTTGATTTTGCTGGCCCTCTTTTAATAAAGGCTAACCGCCTGCGAGGCTCTAAAACTCTTAAGGCCTATATTTGTATTTTCGTTTGTTTTGCCACTAAGGCAGCACATATTGAACTTGTTTCGGATTTGTCGGCAGACGCGTTTCTTGCCGCTTTGCGACGATTTATAGCACGTCGAGGACGCTGTTCTCAAATATTTAGCGATTGCGGTACTAATTTTGTAGGTGCCTATCGTCAGCTTATGAGTTATCTGCATAGTGCAGTAACCTCAGAAAAGATAAAGTGGTCGTTTAATCCACCTAGCGCCCTTCACTTCGGTGGCTTGTGGGAAAGCGGTGTTAAGTCGGTAAAGACACACCTAGCTCGCGTAATCGGCGAACAAAAACTTACCTTTGAGGAACTTTACACAGTTCTTACACAAATTGAATCTGTTCTAAATTCAAGGCCACTCTGCGCTTTGAGTTCGGATCCAAATGACTTGCGGCGCCTAACACCAGGTAATTTCCTAACTATGGAGCCTCTTTCTGCACCACCAGATGAAGACCATTCAACCAACGTTTTACCATTAAAGAGCAGGTGGAAACTCCTGCAAAAACTCCATCAAGATTTTTGGGCTCGCTGGAGCCATGAGTACTTACATACTCTGAATCAAAAGGTTAAATGGCACTCTAAGGTAGGTGTCCGACAAGTTGAAAAGGACACTATTGTCCTCATCAAGGACGACCAGCTTTCTCCACTTCAATGGAAGTTTGGTCGTATTATTAATACCTTTCCCGGTGCGGACGGTATTATACGTGTCGCGAAGATCAAAACTGCATATGGCACATTAAAACGACCTTTGGTCAAACTAGCACCGCTACCGGTATTTTAATTTTATTTTTATGTTTAGATGTATATACACATTTCTTACATGTATAGTAGTATATTATTTTTACATATTTGCTTATTTACATATATATTTTTATTTTGCATAGTTGGTAGTATCGCTCGCTGTAGTGTACCACCCTATTTTTCGTTACCTGTTTTCCTAGCAAGGTCAAATCCCATGTGATTTCCTTCACCCAACCTACTTCCCTCCTTTTCAAAATTCTATGAATTTGGTGGGCGGTATGTTACGTCATCATCGAACATTTATTGGAATTGGTGACAATAAATACTTAGTGCGGGTATCCTACAGTTTTCAGTGAAACATTATATACCGACAGTGAAAGTGCGTGAAGACAGTTGCATTCGAACCCTTGCAGAAGACGGTTGTGTGAGAGCTTTCGAAAGCGACACCGACACCCAAACGACGTGTTATTGGTTGTCCGCGAAGCTTTTTGTGTGTGAACTTTTATTGCCCACAGCGGCACAGGCTTTAAGGTATTTATACCCGTTGTTAAGTAGTTGTTGTAGTTGTTTTTAGTTATTACATAACCGCTCCACCGCCATCTGTATTGCTACAAAAGCAATTGGTCCTTCCCTATAATTAGCATATCTTATCACCACCTTTATCATCCCAATAAGCCAAACCATTTCAACAACGTCTTATTAAAACGAAAATTAGAAAACTGCTTCAATCAAGAAAAATTACGAATTTTACACAGACAGTAACCACTTTAGAAAATGCGTAAGCATACTAATCGTATTTAAATAAAGTTAGATTAAACCCGATATAGGTCTGTAAAATTTTAAAATATCTTTTTATAGTTCTTCTTGCTTCTAAATGTTAAATAATTTGAGTACGATTTCATCCATTATTAGAAAAGAACTTAACTTCGACAGTGATAATGATACCGAAACCTGGAAAATCAAGAGCTGAATCCGAAAATTACAGACTGTTCTTTCTCTTTAATTCAGTATCCAAAATCTTTGAACAACTTCTGCAGGCCAGGATAAAGCCACTTCTACAAGTCAAACCGTAACAGTTTGGCTTCAAGAAAAACAATTTGACGACCCTTCAAGTTACCTAGGAATGCTAACAGCGGAAGAGTCACTGTGCCAATCTCCATGAATATAAAAAACGTCATTGACAAGATCTGGCATTATGTAAGTATCTTCGAGATGGCAATCATTCACGACCTTCACATAGACTACAGCCAAGTCATAGTAAGCTATTTACAAAATCAAAGTCTGCACATTAGGGTCGTAGACAAAATATCCCGACTGGTGCAAATAACTACTGGTGTTCCCAAAGAAAGATTTTTATCACGAGTCTCTTCAACGCCTGCCTGCATGACATGCCAACCTCCAAAGACACCATATGCCCAATTTTCGCTAATGACGGCTCTGTGGATCAGACAGTTTCGTATATGACTGCCGATCCCAAGGTTTGGGGTTGGATTTCTTACACGAAGCACTTGAACAATGTAAGGCGAGCGTTTTTCACAAAAATTGTTACGGGCCAATTCAGCACTACGACACCAAGGGACGGATTTAAATCCGTGCGCGGCCTAGCTCTAGCCGGTGAGGGGTGGGTATGATAAAAGTCGTAGGTCGGGGTTGCTAAATGCCCTAAGAGGACAATTATAATGGGTCGTAAACTTGGTAGTATGCCAAAAATCGGGTATGACGGCAAAATCAGGTGGGCACCACCAGTAATGTCCCTGTGTTAGATATAATCGGGGTCTCATTACTGGTCGAGCAAACGCCCCTGCACTTGTTATAATAAGAAAATATGATGGTAAAGAAAACTCACGGTGTAGAATGTACTGATTCACCCTACTCACGCAAATTACTACAACAGAATAATGCACCTGGATTATACTCTTAACTCTATTTACAAACACATGGCTGAAAAGAACACATTAATTAAGTACAGTAAGTAACATGAACAAAGGGGTATATAAGCAAATGTAGGTACGGCGTATATTGAGTACGCCACAACTACGATCAAATTAACTATGATAACTAACCAAAAGTAACAACTAAGTGTAAGTTCGCACTGGCCAGGGCTACCAAAGGTATACTTGTGAGTACAATTATTTCTAAGATGGGGTAGGGTTGAATGCACCTGGGCCTCACGGCAGTACGGGTTCTTAGGTTTGACGACCAAAAGAGTGTAGACTATAGCCCGAAATATCACGCGTGTTACACCAGGTGCATGCAAACCTCCGGTAACAATGTGGACGGTAGACGTAAGTCTACTTGAACTATCTAGGCGCTACAACTGGTACCGTCTTACGTTACGAAACAAGTGGTACAATTTGGAAAAGTATCGCAGCTTTAAAATTTTACGGACTAATAGATATACAATGCGTACACAAGCGGCTTTCTGTCTTACACGGTTGACTACCGTGAAAGTAGGGTAAATACGGGGCGAAACACACTATCTACTTTTAGCTTCACTGACGGTAGATGCAAAAGAACATTCTATAGTTCAGGGTAAAATATCCCAATACCAGCGTGCGAACTAATTTGGTCACTCAGTAACTACTACAGTGCAACGCTTACCTTGAAGGGTTTGTGGGGTGAATCAGGTCACTATAGACACAGCGAGGAGAGTGGGTGTCGGTATAATGCAACAGCCCAACTAACTTTATCATAGGTGTGTGTTAATTCATCAGGTTCCCGACTAAATCGGTTGATTACAGCGTACGGCAAATGTAATCTGAGGTAACTTTTCTTTCATCCAAATAAACTCCCAATATGAATTGGCATCTTATAGGCATAGCAATGACGGTATATAACATCGGATGTTAGAGTGAACCTACAAAAGATTAATTAAACACACCCCAAACGTAAAACGCGACTCGACACTTTTTAATTAATTTGACAATCCCCAACTGTCACTTTCTAGCCTTCTTCGCAATTTTGAAAACGTGTACAGTTTACTTGACTGTCCTTTATCACAAATTGGCATGTTTAATATGTTCGCTAAAGTAAACTATACAATACTAAACGTTGAATTAAACCGAACGTTACAAAATACGCCCTTGTTCGGATAAGAGGTAAAATGTAGGTTTCGTGTGTAAATGTCATCACGCACGTTAAAGATCCTACCCTGCTTGGAATGGCAATGATTCGGCAAATTAAAAAATTTTCAGGTAAATGAAACCAGCTTCCTAGCCAATGTAGTACCTTCGGGTGGAGCATTGGAACGTTAAAGTAGGGATGATACTATGTTCATTTCCGAAGGAAGAGACTCCTTCTAAGCCACAACACGGTTACAAAAGCAGCTATACCAACTACCAAAGTGGTTTCAACGTTGGAAGATCGCTTTTAATTCGAAGAAATCAGAAGCTCGACCGATGAAGCATTGGGCCACAAGTTAAATATCTAGGAATTATAATCGACTAAAACCGTCACCAAATATTTAAAGAAAGTCCACACAAACTTCTGGCGCGCCCGAGGCTGCTTCTATACTACACTGACGTATCATAACCAATTTTCACTAGACACAAGACTGAAGGTTTACAAGATGTAATTGCGACCATGCATCGCGACATGGTTATCATACCTCAACGATGCAACTCTCGAACATTTTCTGTTTCCCAGAATTTCGGGAGAAAGTTCTGAAGAAAGTCATCTTCAGCGACGCTCTCACAAAACAAGAGCACCCTTTTTGGCGGACCGGGATTCTGAAGGGGTATTTGGCCTCCAACTGTCCATCCAAATTGTGTCAATTGGAGGATTGGCAGTTTTGGACCAATTATGTGTACGTTTGGAAGAATAATGTCATAATAGCCATCGGCACCAACTAACATATCGACATCAGACGGAATATGAAATTCAGGATCTGCGAGTTTAAATTCGGAAGTAATTTACAATTGCTTATATTTATCTGAACCCTAGGCAATTTGGAAGTAATTACAGGAAGAACAGCACAGGACAAACTCATTTTAAAATCCCTGTTTGTATGAGAATGAATTTCAACGTTTGCCATTTTATTTCAAACAGTAGCAGTGCATTCAATGCCCGAAAATTTTAAGACCTTATCATATTGTTTTATTTTAAGCAAGGAAACCATTCGCTGGGATATGAATGAAGTTAGGATCCCATTATCAAGAACAATTCTTGCATTTATGGTATAGCCGTATCTAGACACAAGTGTAACCAAGGCAGTTACAAGGAGAACTTCAGGACTGTCCATTCCCGCAAATAGGGAGGACAAAACTAAGGAAGCAGGAAGAAGTGCCTTAGCTTCACTTCGACTTGGGTGAACATCATTAGGATTATGCGTAGCAACAGTTTCTTGCGGAAATTGAGGCGGACGGCGCGAATTGTGGCTGGAAGAAGCATTAGTGGCCTGGAAGTTTCGAGATCGAACTCCCGGGTTGTATGATGCACCACAGGGAATAGTACCTGTATTAATTAGAGCACGAGATGCTCCTGTGTCATTAGCTGAGCTTGCATCAACCGTTGGTTGTGCTTGCTTGTGGAGAATAGTGTGGTGCTCCTTGCCACACAGAGCACAGCATTTGGATTTGCACTCCATTAGTGAGTGTCTTGCTCCAATACAATTGAAACATAAGGACTGCGCTCTCAAAAAGTGATTACGCATTCGGAGTATGTTTACTTCAGGGGGAAGATAAAGATGAACGTCCGATTGAATATGCTAGTAGGTTGTTAACGAATGCAGAAAAAAATATATTACGGTGGAACGAGAAGCATTAGGCGTCGTTTGGAGTGTTGAAAAATTCAGAACTTACCTGGAAGGTGCAGAAGTTATTATTGCTTCCGACTGTCGAGCTCTTCAGTGGCTGTTGACTATGATGCCGTCTGATAGACTTGCTAGATGGGTTATTCGAATTCAGGGCTTGAACATGCAAATAGTTTATACTCCTGGAAAATTGAATGTAATTGCTGATGTATTATATAGAGCATTCTGTATGCATGATCAGGGTCGCGCCAAGGCTATATGGCGCCCTGAGGCAAAAACGTTAAGGCGCCTTTTTATTGGAGGAGAATTTTTTTAATGGAGTAGAGTAGGAGCGTGTTGCTTGCATCTTAGCTTCTCTTACATTATTTAATTTTTTCAAAAAATTGTGCCTTTGTAACAAAGGCTTTGTTTTTTACTCTGTACATTATTTTCAAAAATTTATAAAATGCCTGGCTAGGGACAAATATAAATAAGTACCTAGAACTAAAATTTTTTCATAATTTGAAATAAAAGTCGTATATCGTTTTATGCTATACATAAACTTTATAATAAGATAAACGCTAAAAGTGTATTATCACACAAAATATTTTTTAAGTAGTACCACCAAAAAAGTAACAATACGATATATTAAAAAAAACAAAATATAAACTTATAAACATTTTAATCAAAAAATATATCTTACATTTTTACAATATTTTTTAAATTATACATAGCTAGAGTGTATATATAATTAGGGCTGGGTCGGCGTATCGATATATCGATACGTATCGATACGACCCTCGTATCGACCCCCCCGATACAGCAAAAAATAAATATCGATATATCGATACTCGATACGTATCGATATGCATCGATACGTATCGATATGTATCGATACGCATCGATACGTATCGATACGTATCGATACGTATCGATATTCGATATAGAATAAGTATCGATATTCGATACGCAAAATTCCGTATCGCCAACCCCTATATACATACTTATGTCACAAATATTAAACTTGAAACTTTAATTATTTTGATAACAAACAATCTTAAGTTAAAGATCGAATTGTCAGTAAATACATTATTTTAAAACGATCTTGTGATTTTATTCCCAAAGAAAGAGTAAAAATTTATAGGTGCGTATCGATTCGTACCGATGGGTATCGCTACGTCTCGATATGTATTAATCTACACATCTAAACGGTCCGATACGAATCACTATATATATATCGATACGCATATATATAGTGATTCGTATCGACCGTTTAGATGTGTAGATTAAGTATACATATCGAGACGTAGCGATACCTATCGGTACGAATCGATACGCACCTATAAATTTTTTACTCTTTCTTTGGGAATAAAATCACAAGATCGTTTTAAAATAATGTATTTACTGACAATTCGATCTTTAACTTAAGATTGTTTGTTATCAAAATAATTAAAGTTTCAAGTTTAATATTTGTGACATAAGTATGTATATAGGGGTTGGCGATACGGAATTTTGCGTATCGAATATCGATACTTATTCTATATCGAATATCGATACGTATCGATACGTATCGATACGTATCGATGCGTATCGATACATATCGAACACGATGATGAACCCACTGAAGATGAAAAATTAAAGTTTAAAGTAAATTCTTTTTTTTAATATGTTAGATATAACTATAGAATCTGTAAATGAAAGATTTCAACTATTATCAGCTTATTCAAATCATTTTAACTTTTTGTGGGACATTTCCAATTTTTCCAAATATTCTAAACAGGAGCAGTTAAAGTTATGTACCGACCTTGAAATAGTATTAACTGATCTAAATCTCAATGAACGTGACATAAGTGGTGTAGAACTCTAAACGAATTACAGTTTATTAATTTAGGTAAAGTGAACACTTCACTCCTACAGAAACTTTAAATTACATTATTAATAATAATTTGAAACAATCCTTTCAAACACTTATGTGGCTTTACGAATTTTAGTTAACTATGCCAGTATCTGTCGCCACAGCAGAACGTTCGTTTTCAAAATTAAAAATGATAAAAACTATCTAAGATCCAGTATGGCTCAGGAAAGACTGGCAAATCTTGCTATTATTTCAATTGAATCTGAACTACTAAAGATTTAGAAACTAAAGAATTGATAAATAAATTTGCAAAAATAAAGCACGCAAAGTCAAGTTCGTTTAGTTTGGTGCATGTACTACTACTATGCTATATATAGGGGTGGGCGATACGGGATTTTGCGTATCGAATATCGTTACATATTCTATATCGATATGTATCGATATATCGAATATCGATATATATCGATACGTATCGATGCGTATCGATACGTATCGATGCGTATCGACATGTATCGATGCGTATCGGTGCATATCGATACGTATAGATACGCAGCGGTACGTATGTATATATATATATATATATATATATATATATATATATATACTAACGTACCGCTACGTATCTATACGTATCGATATGCATCGATACGAGTCGATACGTATCGATACGCACCGATACGCATCGATACGTATCGATACGCATCGATACGCACCGATACGCATCGATACATGTCGATACGCATCGATACGTATCGATACGCATCGATACGTATCGATATATATCGATATTCGATATATCGATACATATCGATATAGAATATGTAACGATATTCGATACGCAAAATCCCGTATCGCCCACCCCTATATATAATAGCATAGTAGTAGTAGCATTGTACTAAACTAAACGAACTTGACTTTGCGTGCTTTATTTTTTGCAAATTTATTTATCAATTCTTCAGTTTCTAAATCTTTTAGTAGTTCAGATTCAATTGAAATAATAGCAAGATTTGCCAGTCTTTCCTGAGCCATACTGGATCTTAGATAGTTTTTTATCATTTTTAATTTTGAAAACGAACGTTCTGCTGTGGCGACAGATACTGGCATAGTTAACAAAATTCGTAAAGCCACATAAGTGTTTGGAAAGGATTGTTTCAAATTATTATTAATAATGTAATTTAAAGTTTCTGTAGGAGTGGAAGTGTTCACTTTACCTAAATTAATAAACTGTAATTCGTTTAGGAGTTCTACACCACTTATGTCACGTTCATTGAGATTTAGATCAGTTAATACTATTTCAAGGTCGGTACATAACTTTAACTGCTCCTGTTTAGAATATTTGGAAAAATTGGAAATGTCCCACAAAAAGTTAAAATGATTTGAATAAGCTGATAATAATTGAAATCTTTCATTTACAGATTCTATAGTTATATCTAACATATTAAAAAAAAGAATTTACTTTAAACTTTAATTTTTCATCTTCAGTGGGTTCATCATCGTGTTCGTAACTGAATTGTTTCTTAACTTTTCTCACCCTCAAGCCATCTTTTTTTTTAAATTCAAAATCAACGTCTAATGAATCAGCTATTTCACGAGCATCGACTAACAAGTCGTTGGATCCTTTATCTAATCTGTATTCTGTTAACCAATTAACTGAAGTTTTTAAATTAGCACAGGTTTCTACTATATTAAAATCCTCAGTTTGTAGAAGTTTACTTACAAAATTGACTTTATTTAAAATATTATACCATAAAATCAACATACATATAAACTCAACATTTTTTATTTTTTTGGCAAGCGATGATGCCGTATTTTTTGAATTATTGTCAAAAACTTTATTTCCTTCACTAGAGATTTCAAATAGAGCATCGTATATTTCTCTAAGGTGATATCTTAAAGGAGTTAAAGCATCAACTCTACTAGACTATCTTGTATCAGATAAGGGTTTTAAGGTTAAATTTGATATATTTGTTTTTAAGACTGACCAACGGTTAGTTGAAGCGGAAAAAAAATTTCTAAAATTCCTGTACTATAGAAAAAAAATTTACACTTGAAATATTTGATTTTGCGGCATCGTTCACGACAAGGTTTAAACTATGGTTGCAACAAGGCACAAAGAATGCTCTTGGATTTATATTAAGAATTTTTTTTGTAATCCAATATGTTTACCGTGCATGTTTGCACCATTGTCATATCCTTGGCCGCGTAAATTATAAATATCTAAGCCATTTTTTTCCAATGTTTCTATTAAGAATTTTTCAAACCCTCACCTGTACAATCATTTATAGGGCAAAAAGTTAAGAAATGTTCTACGACGACAATTCTATTTTTTTCTAAATTAACGAATCTAACACATACTGATATTTGTTCTTGATGACTAGTATCCGGGGTACAATCAAGTACAATTGAAAAATATTCAGCTGTTTTAATCATGCCTAAAATTTTTAATTTAAGATTTTCTCCTATTAAATTAATTATTTCGTTTTGAATTTTGTCCCCAAGATAATGAAACATTTTTATCTTTTCCTGCATTTGTATCCTTCTCGTGTGCTCAGATATCAAATTTTGCTAACATTTCAATGCATTTTAGAAAACTGACATTATTTTTTTCAAACAGCTTGCTATTGGTATTACGTAAAGCCAAGTTTTGCTCAGCAAGAAATTGAATAATATAAAAAATGCGCTCGATAACTCCATGCCAATATTTTGTTTCTATATTTATTAAATTTTGAGCCGCAGAATCAATAGTTGCCATTTTTTTAAGCGAGCGAAACATTCTGGCCATTTTTTTAAGTTCTCAAAATGATATTTACTTTTTTCATGGATACTTAAATGTTCACCAATGTGGTGCCATATACCCATTTTTATCACTTAATTTAATTGTTTTTAAAGTATTTGAAAATATTCTACAACAAAAACAAAACACTGAATTTTTTTCTGTTGAATATAAAAGTCACTCCCGTTCGACTTTTTCATTATTAGCCAAATTCGTGAATAATATTTATCCGAAAACCTTCGGCCTGATCTTTTATCATTGGGATAATTTATACAATTTTTACTTCGATAATGAGTAGACCCGTTTTCAATTAATATTTGTACATCTCTAGGAGACAATATTTTTGGCCACAAACCTTGATCTTGAGGAAGTTGCGTATCGTCCACTTCCGCAGAAACTACGTCTTCGTCTTCCTCAACTTCGTTTGTAAATCTTGATGGAATCTCTTGTAGTTTAGACTCCTCCCAGTCCTCTTTCGAAGTCGATGGAAGATCTGCATCTGTTTGTATATGTGTGCTTGAAGGTGACGGAAAAAATACCGTAATTTTGGAATTCGTCTTCTCCAGTTCTTTTTCCCGCTTTCTTTTTTTCATCAAATTTGGATATCCTGAAGGCTTTTTTTTTCTTTATTAAACATCTATAATAAATTAAAATAGACTATTACAGAATTGAAATTCTGCTAGATACGCCAATCTTAAAATTTATTTATTATTTTTGTATTCATATCGGCAACAACATACAATTTACGATATTTTGAAATTATGAAGTAGCGATTTTGGACACCCTGTATCTCAAAAACTAACTGTTAAAATTACAGCTTTATCGCAAAGGACACATTAATTCATTAATAGGTCAAATTATGCAACATATCAAAATTTCGTCAAATTCTGACCGAAGGGTATTAATTTTCCATTTAAAACGTGCCCTCAATATATCTAATTGTAAAGTAAAGAGTAAAGTTAGAAACTTACCTTTTACCTTGAATCCTCTAATAATGTAAAATATCGAAGAACACTTAACTTTTTTAATTCGGGTGCACAATTTACAGTCTCTACGACACTTCGATACCCAATGTTAAATGAATTGTTTTTAAAAGCGCGGCGGTATTTATAAAGATTCAAGACTCAAGATTCAACAGGAAGGAATGAACGGGAAAACTTGCAGAAACAAGAATAAACTCGCTTTCTGCGTTCTAGTCAACATATAGGGATGAACGCGAGCGCTGTTACGGCAAAACATTGATAAGCGATACTTATCGAATACATAAACATAATAAAAATAAAAATGTGCAACTAGCGCAACGTCGCGATATTGGAGTGTTGCCCTAATATTGTAGATCATCATCGGTTGAGAACATCTGATACAAAACATCGATGTTCCGATAATTAATGAAATTTAATTAGTTATTCATAGCGAATGCGCGCGTAAACGTACAGGTGACCTTTGTGAAGTCTCGTGTCTCAAACAAAAATAAGAATTTAGGTAAGTTTTAAATATTACCGTGAGGCGCCTCACGACGCCTTTGGACTCTTGGCGCCGTGGGTTTTTGCCCTTGTTGTCCTTATGGACGGCGCGGCCTTGTGCATGATGATTCTATGAATTGCTCTGTTTGTTCCGTGACTGTTGAGTTACCGAACCTTGATGCCGAAAATTTCCGTGATAAACAATAAGAGGATTCCGAAATTGACGCAAAAAAAAAGGGAAGGGGTCTTAAAATTGCGCTTTAGGTGGTAGTGCACTTAATGGCATTCCTGCAATTACATGTTTATCAATTGAAAAGTGTTTCTGGAATTGCCATTAGTATAAGAGTCGTTTTAGAGGAATTTATTATCCTAAACAATATTAACATGTGGTTCTTTTTAAACTTAGTCGCTTTTCAAACAAGATTCCATAGTTCATTTGGGATGCCAACTACAATTATTTTATTAATATTTAAAATGCTTTTTTAGAAGACACTTCGGTGGTCTTTAACGATCTATTATTGTATCTTAACCACCGAACATCGAGCTGTAATCTTGAGCAATACCAAACATATCGATTTTTATTTGACTAATGAAGTAGCTTTTCACAACACAAAGTTACTTTTGTTCGAATGAATAGGTTCATCAATATAAAGCTAATACATGCAATGGTCCAGTTTAAACATAAACCGCAAATCAGGCGCATTCCAACATACCAAAGTGAACTTTGCCGAACTACGATTTAAAAGCGCCAGCGGTCAAACATTGTGAAATCTACACGATTCTAATACACGAAACTACGCTATGTTGCTTCGGGGAATTTAAGAAACAACTAAGTATAAAAAAAAGTTATAAATTAGATTTTGTACTCACCTACACATGACTAATGACATTTCAAATGTATTAGGTAGATTGTATTCTACAAACTTGCTTTCCAACTAATTTTTCAGTATCGTGGCAGGTACGTGATTAATTTTAGGATAGCATCTAACATGCTTCCTACTTTAAAACAAAAAACCTTTTCCTTTTTCTTTTGTATTAGGTTGCTTGTTAAATTTACTGGGCGCTTTTTATTCGGTTAACATTACATTTATGTTTTGCAGATAGTCTCTTTGTAAAAGTGTAAGTACACAAGATCTATTACAGTTACGTGAATGCATGTGAAAACTTATATCTTTTTAAACCTAACCATTACGGTTCTTTTTCACACGCACTTGTAAGGATGGACTAGGCTACGGGACTAACAGCATTCAACGTTATTAATAAACAGTAATTAATATATTTTCAGCACAAAAATATTTATAAACTAAAAATGTACTTCGACCACTTATATGACCATCATCAGCACAAAAATTCAATGAAATATGCGCATATGGTTATTCTAGAATACTTCTAAGGATACTCTCCTCACCATGTAGGCTGAAGTCAAACTTTTCAACATACAATTTACTAACGTTGTTTTGAACACTTTTGAGTAAAGAAAACATGCTGTTCAAAAGCGTTCAAAGTAACATAATTGTCAAAATACGTGTTTAGTTTTTAAATACGAATTGTACCAATTACTTAGTCCTAAACCGGTTAAGACCTAGTTCAAACCAGTTGAACAACTTTAAATTAGTGATTTATATAAATGCCTTGTTGGTTAGTGCAGTCACGGTCGATGAATCCTGTTGATCCTGAGATCTGTAAGTTCAACTTTGGAAGGTTTTGATAAATGGTAAATTATGGTACCAGAGGTTAGTGCGATCACTGACATTGTCATTGCCATATGAGACTACACAAAGTAAAATATGTAATCATAAATTTCAGTATTATAGTGTGGAATAAATTTTAGCGCTTTACAAATTCAACATAAAGTGGTGGCAAGATTGGTGATGAAATTTTGTGAAGCAAATAGCATGATTTGGGAAAATCAACTGAGCACGCGGAACGGATGTCAAGACGTAAAACAACAAGCACTACTCTCAACTTAGTCGATACTGAACCTCTCGAGTCCAACTTTTTTTTTACATCTTCATCATAATTGGGTCTTCAGTCCTGAAACTGGTTAGACGCGTACCATCATTGTTTCCTATTCCGAACTAACCTACAGATTTCCCCGAAATTTGCCCAGTTTGCATCTATCACTATCTGATCTAGGTCTACATCCACCTCTTTTTTCCTACCTCTGCTTGTCATATATCGCATACTATTCCCCAAAAATGCCTTAGAACGTATTCTGCCCTATTTCTCATATTTTTCCCAAAGATATCCTTGTTCTCCTACTGTTTCTATAACATATTTGTTATTACTTTTGTCTGCCCATCCTCATACATTTGAAGCACGGCATTTAAAGGCTGCTACTGTTCTTCTGTCTGCTTTTCAGACTGCCCGTATTTCGTAGGCATACTGTCTGTGCTGTGCTCCATACATATGCTTTCAACAACTTTTTGTTCTATGTTTGTTATTTTTCATCATAGACGCCGTTCTTACTTGTTAGATGCAGTTTGGTCCCCTTCTATTGTTTTACAATTATATACCCTATTTCTCCGACGTTCAGTGGTTGCGAAGGGGGGTAAGCAGCCTGTGGGTGCCAAGTTTCCCAGCACTTAAACATGTACCGTTTTAATAGTTTTTCCAATATATCTATTCGCACAGTCAACATTAGTTGCAGATATTTCACAACCAACACCTGTAGTTGTTTATAATAATCATCAGATTTATTTGCGCTTATTTTTTCGTCATTGGGTTTTCCGTCTCAAAACTAGTTAGACATGTAGCTGCACTTATTTGTTTTCTAAACTAACCTACATATTTCCTGAGATTCTCACACAGTAATAAGCTCGGTTTCCCTTCTGTTGTTTTTTAAAATTATGCCCTATTCCACTGAGATTTATTGAAGGGGGTTAAGCAACCTGTGGCTGCCAAGATCCCCCAATACTTAGACATTTGCCGAAATAATAGTTTACCAGTAAATGCTTTCACGCAATTACCATTATTCGAGAAAATTGCCCATCCAATGCTTGTAGTTGCTTATAATAAATATCATGTTTCTTCTATTGTTTTCTAATATTATGCCCTATTTTACTGAGATTTACTGAAGGGGGTTAAGCAACCTGTGGCTGCCAAGATCCCCCAACACTTAGACATTTGCCGAAATAATAGGGTTCTAGTAAATGCTTTCACACAATTACCATTATTCGAGAATATTGCCCATACAATGCTTGTAGTTGCTTATAATAAATATCATGTTTAAGTGCAGTTACTTTCTTCGTCATTGGTGTATCCATCTTGGGACTGGTTGGATGCGTACCCCCATTGATTTCTATTCTGAGCTAGTCTACACATTTCCCTAAAACTCCTACAGCATACATCTTTCACTATCTGTGTGCAGAAGTCTAACCTAGGTCTACCTCGTCTTCTCTTTTTTCCTATCTCTGCTTCTAGTATATTCCGCACTATTCCCTCATGCCGTAGTATGTGGTCTATCATCCTATCTCTCTTATTTTTTACCGTTTTCCACATATTTCTTTCTTCCCCTACCATTTTTAGTACCTCTTCGTTCTTAACTTTGTCTGTCCATGATATCTTCATCAATCGTCTGTAGCACCACATTTGAAAGGCTTCTACTTTTTTCTTGTCTGCTTCTCCTACTGTCCAAGCTTCACAGCCGTACAGTGCTGTGCCCCATACATATGTTTTAAGCAATCTTTTCCTTGTTTCTATGCTTGTTGTCTTTGAACACAGTAGTTGCTTTTTCTTGTTAAATGTAGCACGACCTTGTGCTAATGTTTGTTTTATATTTTTTGTGCTTTTCCCATCTTGCGTTATTTGGCTTCCTAGGTAGCAGAAATCTTTAACCTCTTGTAAGTTCGTGTTACATATTTGTATTCTTGTTTTTGATTTATTTTTCCCTCCTTTGCATACTAGTACTTTAGTTTTACTTTTGTTAATTTTCATACCGTATCTCTCTGTTAGAACCGTTTCCCTTTCATTGAGAGCAGCTTCTAACTCTTTCTTGCTAGATGCTAATACTGCTATATCATCTGCAAATCTAAGCATATCAATTTTTTGTCCCTGCATAGTAATTCCAAATGTCTTCCTGCATTTGACAGTATTCATTGCCTCTTCAATGTACAAGCTAAAAATTAATGGTGATAGGGAATATCCCTGTCTCACCCCTTTCCTGATGTTTACTTCTCTACGTTCCTGCTCTAATTCTATTATTCCTGTTTGTTCTTTGTATAAGCTATGTACTATCCGTCTATCCCTAAAACTCATTCCAATCTTTTTGAGTATTTCGAACATTTTTTTCCATTTCACATTGTCAAATGCTTTTTCCAGATCTACAAACCCTATATACACGCTTTCCCTTTTTTCTATTGTTTTCTCCATTATCACCCTCAGAGCTAAGATAGCCTCCCGTGTTCCCCTGTTTCGCCTAAACCCAAATTGGTCTTCTCCTAGTATTTCTTCAGCCCGTTTTTCCATTCGTCTTTGTACAATTCTAGTTAATATTTTTGACACGTGTGCTGTCAAACTTATTGTTCAAAAATTTTCACATCTATCTGCGCCTTTCTTTTTTTGGTATAGTTACTATGATGTTTCGTTTGAAATCTTTAGGTATCTCGCCTGTTTCATACATATAGCTTACAAGTTGGAAGAGACGTTCTGTTACTGCTTGACCAGCGGCTTTTAGAGTTTTCGCTTGCACCTTATATGTACCCGGCGCCGTACCATTTTTCAGACCCTTTAATGCTAATTCAAATTCATCTCTAAGTATAGGATATCCCAAGTCATCATTTTCAATGTCTGATTTCTTTTCTAATGCAGTTATTTCTTCTCCTGCATATAAGTTCCCTATATATTCTTGCCATCTACCCACTTTTCTACATTTTCTATAATGACATTTCCTCCCGCGTCCCTTTTTTACAGGATTAATCAATTGATTTTGGCAGTCTCGTTGCTAACTGATTTTACTGCTTTATAAGTCTGTAATTCTCTGCTCGCAGAGGGTGTGAAATCGGTTCTTCGCGCCATTCTTGCTGGTGGGAGGATTTCTGCTTGGTGTATGTGTTTACGGCTCAGTCATCTAATATGCTACTGGGTGTTTTCTTGCGTTTGTGTGGGTTTCCGTTCAGCGGAGGTGCGATGTGTTCAATGTGTTCGATATTTGAGTTGTCGATTTTCTCGAATATATTTGACGCCAGCGTCTTGAAATGGTTTTCTAGCGTTTGTAGTCTAAGGTCCTGCCTTAGGGTTTCATTTCTGACGCACCATCGTGCTCCGGTGATGGTCCTAACGGTCTTGTTTTGGAATGCTTTAAGTTTGGTTTTGTTTGTTTTTGAAATATAGCTATACCATGCTACCGATCCACAACTCAGTATGGGTCGTAAGTATATCTTGTAAGTCTGGAGTCTGATGTCCATTGGTAGTCTATTTTTGTGGACGAGTATTCCGTAGATGAAGCCTTTTGCTCTTCGGGCTTTGTTTGTCGCTTCAGTGACGTGATTGTTAAATGTTATTTGCCTGTCAACGTGTACCCCTAAGTATTTCATTGATTGGCTGCAAACTAACTTTTGATTTTCTAGCGTTGGTGGTCTTCGCTTTTTCTTGCGTCTGGAGAATAATATAGCTTCAGCCTTCTGAACGTTTAATTTGATTTTCCACTGTTGAAACCAATCCGGTAGTGTGTCAAGCTGTTTTTGCATTCTTGATGTTGTTTCCTTAGCGTTTCGTCCGGTTGTCAGGAGCAGGGTGTCGTCGGCGTACATTGCGCAGAAGACGCTTTGACGGCATAGTAGGTCCTGGATGTATGCATGAGTAGCGTTAGTAAAAAGCAGCCTCCTTGGACGCCGGCTGTGACGGGAGTCTCGGGTGACATTAGGTCTTCTACTTTCACCTGTATCTTCCTGTTGGTCAGGTCGTAACAATTGGATGTGAGGCGTCGGAAAGTTGTAAATTGTGGCAAGCTTAAACAGCAGTCCGTTTGGTACACAATTAATATTCGATTAAAATAAGGATAATCAAGTCGACGTTTTATTTTTTAAATTTACAATAAATAAACGATAATTAAAATATGGATGCATTATTAAGGATGTTAGATCAACAAATTATACGCCTGTAGTTTTGTACAAAAAATAAAACTTTATTAAATAAAATCAATATAAGAAAATTGATAAAACATGAAACATCGAAAAAACGATTCATCGATTTATTCGAACCCTAGTTATGCTGTTTTGTCATGACTGATGTTGTTTTCGTTAGTATTGGCTATATTTGTTTAACTTACTTTACATTTTAATTACAAACTGTTCTCTTCGGGACTAATATTACAAATGTTTTGCTTCATTTAACTGTAAACATAATACTGCCTTTAATACTTTGACCAGTGTGTCAACTGTAAATTTAGCAACGCTTAAAATTAAACGTTTTCGCTTATAAATGCCAATGGTAATGATAGTAATGTTTCTTTAGTAAATAACTTGTAATTTCTAATTTTTTGTGATATAGTAACACAGTTTGAAAACATGAACTGCGAACAAGCAATCATTCTTTTATAATTACAATAGAAATCGATCAAACTATTTTACTGCTAATCATGCTTGTAGTCACAACACTTCAATAATTTCGTAGCGGCAACGGTGCTTTTGCATGACATCGTAAATAATGATGACGCACATTGGATTTTAAATTACTTCTACTATTGGTAATATTCCGAATGGCTATCTTTTGAAGAAAACATTATTTATAAGCATTTCCCTAACTTATTACAAACGAATCTCCATAATTTATAAGTAAGCTGTAAAAGCTAAATTGCACAGCAATAAAACAATTGAATGGCCCTGAGAAGAAATAATAGGTGTCACTAAGGACTAGGAAATACAGGAACGCTAAAGAACAATGAATTGATCAAAAGTGCAGAGGTATAACCTAAGATGAAAATAGGAAAGACAGATGAAGCATACAAACTAATTAGAATCAATTTTAGGGATAAAAAACCGTACAGCTAAAATATAAGGGACGCGGGAGGAAACGTCATTATAGAAAATGTAGAGAAAGGAGTTAGATGGAAAAAATATATAGGAAATTTATATGCAGGACAGTATTAGAACAGGAATCAGACATAGAAAATGATAACTTGAGATATCCTATACTTAGAGATGAGTTTGAATTAGCATTAAAGAGTCTGAAAAATGGTAAGGCGCCGGTTACAGATAAGGTGCAAGCAGAAACTCTAAAAGCCGCTGAACAAGCGGTAACAGAATCTCTCTTCCAACTTGTAAGCTATATGTATGAGACAAGCGAGATACCCAAAGATTTCAAACGTAACATCATAGTAACTATACAAAAAAAAGAAAGGTGCGGATAGATGTGAAAATTTTCGAACAAAAAGTTTGACAGCACACGTGTCAAAAATATTATCTAGAATTGTGCAAAGACGAATGGAAAAACGAGCTGAATGTAATACTAGAAGAGGATCAATTTGGGTTTAGGTGAAACAGTGGAACACGGGAGGCTGCTTTAGCTCTGAGAGTGATAATGGAGAATACAATAGAAAAAGGGGAAAGCGTGTATATAAAGTTTGAAGATCTGGAAAAAGCAATTGACAATGTAAAATGAAAGGATATGTTCGAAGTACTCAAAAAGATTAGAATGAGTTATAGGGATAGGCGAATAGTACATAGCTTATATAAAGAGCAATCAGTAGTAATAGAATTAGAGCAGGAACATAGAGAAGCAAACATTATGAAAGGGGTGAGACAGGAATGTGCCCTATCTCCACTAATTTTTAACTAGCACATTGAAAAGGCAATGAATACTGTCAAATGCAGAAAGACACTTGGGATTACTATGCAGGGACAAAAAATTGATATGCTTAGATTTGCAGATGATATAGCGGTATTAGCATAGCGAAGAGTTAGAAGGTGCTCTTAATGAAATGGAAACGGTTCTAAGAGACGGATACGGTATGAAAATTAACAAAAATGTAACTAAAGTACTAATATGCAAAGGAGGGGAAAATAAATCAAAAACAAGAATACAAATAGATAACGAGAACTTTGAAGAGGTTAAGGATTTCTGCTACCTAGGAAGCCAAATAACGCAAGATGGGAAAAGCACAAAAGATATAAAACAAAGATTAGCACAAGGTCGTGTTACATTTAACAAGAAAAAGCAACTACTGTGTTCAAAGATAACAAACATAGAAAAGAGGAAAGGATTGCTTAAAACAAATGTGTGGAGCACAGCACTGTACGGCTGTGAAGCCTGGAATGTAGGAGAAGCGGACAAGAAAAAGAAGCTTTTAAAGTGTGGTGCTACAAACATATGATGAAGATATCATGGACAGACAAAGTTAAGAACAAAGAGGTACTAAAAATGGTAAGGAAAGAAAAAAGTTGTGGAAAACGATTAAAAATAGGAGAGTTAGGAAGATAGACCACATACTACGACATGAGGGAAGAGTGCGGAATATATTGTAAGCAGAGATAGCAATAAAAAAGAAGTAGAGGTAGACCTAGGTTATACTACTGTACACAGATAGTGAAAGATGTAGGCTGTAGGAATTTCAGGGAAATATGTAGGCTAGCTCAGAATAGAAATCAATGGAGGTACGCATCCAACCAGTCCTAAGATGGCTAACCTATTGACGAAAAAATAACTGTACTTAAACGTGATGATTATTTTAAGCAACTATAAGTACTGGTTGGGGAATATTCTCGAATAATGTTAATTGTGTGATAGGATTTACTGGAAAACTATTAATTCGGCAAATGTCTAAGTGTTGGGGTACCTTGGCAGTCACAGGCTACTTAACCCTCTTCACATGCCCTACATTTGATTTTCCAACGCTCCACCGGAAGGTACTCCATTGCCCTGAAAGCGAGATCCTCCTCACATACCACTGAGTCTCGGTGAAATAGGGCATATAATTAGAAAACAATAAAAGGGGAACCGAGCTGTATATAGGCTATGTGGGTATTTCAGGGAACCGTGTAAACTAGCTCGGAATACAAATAAGTGGAGGTACGAATCAAACCAGTTTTGAGACAGAAAACCTAATGACGAAAAAATAAGCGCAGATAAATCTGATAATTAATATAAACAACTACAGGTGTCGGTTGTGAAATTTCTACAACTAATGCTGATTATGCGAAAAGATATATTGGAAAATATATTGAATCGGCAAATGTTCAAGTGCTTGGGAAACTTGGCAGCCACAGGCTGCTTACTCCCCTTCACAACCTCTGAATGTCGGAGAAATAGTGTATATAATTGTAAAATAATAGAAGGGGACCGAACTGCATCTAATAAGAGAGAACCGAATCTATGATCAAAGACAACAAACATAGAAACAAGAAGAAAATTGTTGAAAACACAGCACATTATGAGTATGAAATACGGGCAGTAGGAAAAGCAAACAGAAAAACGATAGCACCCTTTTGGAATGTTGTGCTTCAGGGGTATGAGGATGGTAGCATAGACAGACAAAGTTAATAACAAATAGGTTATAGAAATAGTAAGGGAATAAAAACATCTGTGAAAAAAAAATAGGAGAAATAAATGGGCAAAACACGTTCTAAGGCATTTTTGGGGAATAGTATGGGATATATTGCAAGCAGAGATAGGAAAAAACAAGTAGATGTAGACCTAGATCAGATAGTGATTGATGCAGACTGTACAAATGTCAGGAAAATGTGTTCAGAATAATAAACTATGAGGGTACGCGTCTAACCAGTTCCAAGACTGAAGACTTAATGATGATGATGATAGTAATACACAAAATGTTTGTAAGAAATGTTAACTTTAACAAAGAGCAGCTCATAATGAAACATTTCATTCAAAAATGAAGTAGGCAACCGTCAACTGATATTTTTAAAATTGTACCGAACTGCTCTGTTGTACTTGTGATGATTCATCCGCAACTAATTATCTCGACAATATTCGATGAATTAACGTCCAATGTCTTTAAATTGACTACAGCTTAAGGATGCCCTACAGAATTTTTGTGCCTTTTGTCACCTTATGAATGCTGCTCAAATCAGAAGAAAAACATATTTGCTTCAAAAACTTAATTCTTGTGTAAATAGTAACCGGAAATCTATACAACATATGAAATGGTTTGCTGTACATCTTCATCCACGATCGATGACAGTAGAACCAGAACATTTTTAACAAAATCAGGCAGATGAATGTTTTTAATGGCAGCAAGAATAATCTTTATACAAAATTAAAATATTTAGAAAAATCAACACATTTAGTTGGAAACATATACTTAGTATGCATGTAGATACGGATCTAATTAAAGGGGAGTGCTATTTCTCTACCAGCAAAAGACTTTCTCCGCACTCCGATTTGTGGAGCATCTTCATTCTTTGTGGTTTCTTCCTTTTTTTTCTTCCCCATCTTCTGCAACGACTTTTAGTTTCTCTTCAGAATCCAAACAGATATTGCTTCTCGGAAGGATTGGGAACTAACACATATTTCTGCCCACCTAGTGTGTCCCAACGTCGTCGATCCTGGACTCCTTAAGTTCAACTTCTTATGCAGCATTAATCTGGACGATTCTGGTTGTTTTGTAACTATCCTGTACTACTGCGCTATAATTCTTGGTATCTCTGCTCTTAGCGGCTCCGTGGCGTAGTTGGTATGTCTGTGACTACTACACCCAAGGTCCAGGGTTCGAATTCCGACACGGTCCGCTTGAAAAATGTTAGGCGAGCATTTTTCACAAAAAATACCCTCGTTCAGATGAGAGGAAAAATGTAGGTCCCGTGTGTGTGTTGTCACGCACTTTAAACATCTCTACCTTGCTTGGAACAGCAAGGGTTCGGCAAAATTCCAAATTTTCCAGGTCTTGGCCAATGTAGTACCTTAGGGTGGAGCATTGGAAAATCGCAAGTAAGGTATCTCTGGTCGCAGGATGCTTACGTATATGAGTTTCTCACAGCCAGTTTTTCTGGTGAGTGAAATTCCGATATGGTGGTTGATATATACGGTTCAGTTATTTTGTAGATCTCTGAGGGCTTTCTTCCATCTGTATGGAATTCCATTCAACACGAGTGCGATGCTTTAAAGGTATTGGGTACGTCTGTTATTTATCCTGCTGTAGATGTTTACAGTCAGCGCTTTGACGTGTTTTTCTAATATCGGTAATAATAGGTCCTGCCTTACCGTCTAATTTCTGACAAACCAGTGGGTCTGGTGATACTTCTCATGATCTTGTTTCAGAAGGCTTCTATTTTGACTTCCTTGCTGTTTGAAAAGTAAGTATAGAATGTCGCTGATGGGTAGCTCGGAATTGGTCGTATATAGGTTTTCTATGACTTGAGTCTAATGTCCGAGGGCAGTTTGTTCTTATGGTTGAGAATTCTGTGGAGGTAGCCTTTCGCTCTTCGGACCTTGTTCGTTGTCTCAGTGACGTGCTTGACGAACTATATTTGTTTGTCTCTATGTAGCCCAAGATATTTGAAGGATGGACTCCATAGCAGTTGCTGGTCTCAGCATCGGTGGGTTTTGTTTGTGGTCGTTCGTTTCGAGAAAATTCTGCATTTCTTTTTTTTGTAACATTAGTTTTATTTTCCATTGTTGGAATCAATCAAGCAAGGTATCGGGATGTCGTTGCATCTTGTCTACTGACCTATTGGGGTTTGATCGTATTGTTAGAAACAGCGTGTCGTCGGCATATAACCCGCATTTGGCTTCGGCTAAGCTTGGTATATCTTGGATATAGGCACTGAACAGTGTAGAGAGATACATCCTCTCTCTAGAACTCCGGCAGTAATAGGTGTTCTTTTATTTCACTTGTTTTCTTCTATTGGATAGATAGCTGTGCAGAATGTGTTTGTACGAGTTCAGTAACGTGTGTTGGTGACGTATTTAAATAGCAATCCGTTAAGCCATACTTTGTCGAAGGTGTTTTGACGCCCATTGCAACGACTACAGTAGTGATTCCCTTGTTGTAGCTGATAGTGATAGTTGTTAGAATCATGGTTACTTATAGTGTTGTTGAATGTTGTTCGTTGAAACTCAACCGTACTGTTCTGTGTTGAGGCAGTGGTTTCAGTCTTGTTAGTAGTAGTCGTTTATAAATTTTGGATATTGTGCTTAGTTATGAAATGCACCTGTAGTTATCGGCGTCCATCTCCTTCTTACCGAATTTTGAAAACATGAAAATTACGGCTGTTTCACAGGCATCGACAAAGTATCTGAGGTTGATTGTGCTGTTGAAAATCTTGGTGATGAACGCCCGAGTCTTTTTCGTAATGTATTTCAAAATTTTCTGAGCGATTTCGTCCTTTCCTGGTACTTTTCTGTTACTTTGCTCATTGTTGGTAAGTTTGACTTCGTCTAATGATGTGTGTTCTTTATTGTTTCCATTCGGAACTTGAAGTGTTTGGTTGATGGCTGAGTCCACGAAGTGTTACCGTGTTTGTTGCAATCGTTCTGTACAGACTTCAGAAATGTTGGCGGGCCAGTCTTTGACGCTATAAAGCAAACCATTTTGTCCTAGCAAAAGAGAGGGCCACGGTTTTTCATGGTCAGTAGCCTTCAATTCAGTGTGTATAAGTTGCTTTCTGTGTGAAATGTATCGTTCAGATGGTTGCTCCAGGATTTGTTGTTAAATTGGTCTATCATTAGTTTGCTAGTTTCTTCTTTTCGATTGAACTGTTTTCACCTTCCGTTGGAACATTGGAGAATTTAAATGTACGGTGTTACAAATGGTGGCGGCTTTGAGATTGAGAATGTGACTAATAGTTCCAATGTGCCGAATTCAATATCCGACAGGAACTCATAAAAATACAGCATTGTTTAGATGTGAGCTTAAGTGTAGGTTCCGTGTTCGGGTTTTGTCATGCACGTTAAAGATTCCTACCTTGTTTAGTATGATAAGCGGTCGGATAAATTGTAATCTTCCAGTTTAAGAAAACTTCTTTTTTAGTCAATGTAATGGAATTCTGATATCCCAACCTGTTACGGGAATTAGATAGATTCGCGTCTGACTACTACTTCGTAGGTTACGGATATGATTCCCGACACGAACTTATTGAAACATGTTAGGCAAGCATTTGAAATGCGCGTCGCGTCGTTCGGATCAGAGAGGTTAATTACAGCTGTTCATGTGTGGGTGTAGTTACGCTGTTGCTGCTACATATTCATATCTTGTTTGGGATGGTATGGGTTCGGCTAAATTGTAGATTTCGCGTAAAAAATTTCACATCACAGTTAATGTAGTGTCTTTGGTTGAGTATTGGAAATTCAAAGCTGCAGTATCACTGAATTAAATAGAAGCTCGAACGATTTTTCTTTTAAAACCAGAAAACGTTTAGGTTGATCATTTAATAAGCTGAAAATTCATAATATAAGCTGTAGACCTATATAATGCCTTCAGATCTTGCTAAGGTTACGGTTTGAATTCGAAATCGCATAGTTCATCTATTGTGTTAAAGTATTTAATATCGTATGGATCACTTGCGTTTAAAGTATTGCTGGAACATCATTTGCTTTATAAATATTTAAATCTGAATATTTTAAATTAGATTTATAGTGTCATGTTTTCACTTTCATTTCAGTACACTTTTGCTTACGTTAACGTAATAATTAATTTTAAACGTGGTGCTCGTATCTAATCCTGCTATAAACAAAAGCCTTGTTGCTGCGTATATAATTATTAACGTTTGTGATAATAAATTGGGACAATCAACTTTAACACCGAAACTCATAAGTCAATATATAGCGCTTTCCCAATACCAATGTTACTTAGATATAGGTTATTAATTTTCATCTAGTCTGTCCATTCTATCTATTCTATTTGCTTTGATCTTGGAAAGACCTTATTGAAAAACACTTATTAAATATTTAATTGGTGCCAAGGACAGGAATGTGAACTTATTTAATAATGTTTAACGCCCTGTCCTTAACTGATACTAATATTTAATCTTTAAACACGAATACTTAATTTTCTAAAATGCATTCAGGTTTTACAATTGCTTCTATACAAAGTATTTCCTAACAAATAAATACGCAAAATCATTTTTTAATGAAATTGATTGCGACTACTGATACATTTTAATGTAAAAATAACTTACAAGTAAAGGTTGACTGTCAACTGTGGCGCACTGGTTAAAAGATTGGAATTTTTTATGGATTAGATTAGATTATTATATACACAACATTTTCCATCATCATTAGATCGTCAGTCCTGGAACTGGTTAGGCGCGTACCCTCATTATTTCCTATTTGAGCTAACCTACACAACTTCCCTGAAATTTACAGAGTGTGCAACTTTCACTATCTGCGTGCAATAGTCAGTTCTAGGTCTACCTCTACCTTTTTTTTTCCTATCTCTGATTGTAATATATCCCACACTATTCCCCAAAAAAAGCCTTAGAATGTACCCTATCCTTTTATTTCTCCTATCTTTTTTTTTGTTTTCCACCGATATCTTTATTCCCGTACTCTTTCTATAACCTCCTTGTTATTAACTTTGTCTGTTCACTTGTGTCTGAAGCACAACATACAAAAATGCCTCTGCCGTTATTCTATCTGCTTCTCCTACTGCTCCTATTTTAAGACGTACTGTGCAATGCTTCACACATATGCCTTGTTTCTATGTGTGTTGTCTTCGACCACACCCGCTTCTCTTTCTTGTTAGATGCAGTTCGGTTCTCCTTCTAATGTTTACAAATATATATCCTCCGATATTTAGGATATGTGAAGGGCGTTAAGCAGCCTACAGCTATCAAGACCTCCCAACACTTGAACATTTGCCGAATTAATAGTTTTCCAATATATACTTTCGCACAATCAACAATAGTTAAATATATTTCACCAACACCTGTAGTTGTTTATAATAATCATAAGATTTGAGTGCAATTATTTTTTTCGTCATTAGGTTTTCCATATTGGAACTGGTTGGACGCGTATCTCCATTCGTTTCTGTTCCGAGCTAGCCTGCACATTTCCTGAAATTCCTACAGCCGTCATTTTTTACTGTCTGTGTGCAATAGTCTAATCTAGGCTTACCTCTACTTCTCTTTTTTCCTATCTCTGCTTTCAATATATTCCGCACTATTTACTCCCCATACCTTAGTATGTGGCCTATCATCCTATCTTTCCTATTTTTTACTGTTTTCCAAATGCTTCTTTCTTTCCCAGGCATTTCTAGTACCTATTTGTTCTTAACTTTGTCTGTCGATGATTCCTTCATCATACATCTGTAGCATCACATTGCAAAGATTTCTACCTTTATCCTGTCCGTTTCTCCTATAGTGCAGGTTTCACAGTCGTACAGTACCGTGCTTCAATCATACGTTTTAAGCAATCTTTTCCTTGTTTCTATTTTTGTTGTCTTTGAACACTGTAACTGCTTTCTCTTATTAAATGTGGCACGATCTTGTGCTAGTCTTTGTTTTATATCTTTTGCGCTTTGCCATCTTTTAAGTTCTCGTTTCCTATTTGTATTCTAGTTTTTAATTTGTTTTCCACTCCTTTGTATACTAGTACTTTAGTTTTATTTTGGTAATTTTCGAAACGTATCTCTCTGTTACAATTGTTTCCATTTCATTAAAAGCATCTTCTAACTCATCCTTGCTAGATGCTAATACCGCTGTATCAAATACAAATCTAAGCACATCAATCTTTTGTCCCTGCATAATAATTCTAAATATCTTCTTGCAATTGACAGTATTCATTACGCCTCTTCAATGTACAAGTTAAAAATTAATGGGGATAAGGCACATACATGTCTTAACCCTTTCCCAATATTTACTTTTCTACGTTCCTGCTCTAATTCTATTACCGCTGTTTGGTCTTTGTGTAAGCTATGTACTAACCGTCTATCCCTAAAGTACATTCCAATCTTTTTACGTATTTCGAACATTTCTTTCCATTATACATTGTCGAATGCTTTTTTCAGATCTACAAATCCTATATACTTGCTTTCCCCTTTTTCTATTGTTTTCCCCATTATCACACTTAAACCTAAAATAGCCTCTCGTGTTCCCCTGCTTCGCCGAAACCCAAATTGATCTTTTCTAGTATTTCTTCAGCTCGTTTTTCCATTCGTCTTTGTACAATTCTAATTAATATTTTTGACACGTGTGCTGTCAAACTTATTGCTCAAATATTTTCACATTTACCCGCGCCTCTCCTTTTTGAAACAGCAACTAAGATGTTATGTTTAAAAAACTTTAGATATCTCGTCTGTCTCATACATATAGCTTACAAATTGGAAGATACGTTCTGTTACTGTTTGTCCAGCGGCTTTTAGAGTTTCTGTTTGCAGCTTATCTGCACCCGGTGCCTTACCATTTTTTAGACCCTTTAATACTAATTCAAACTCACCTCGATAGGATATCCCAAGTCATTTTTTTTAATGTCTGATTCTTGTTCTAATGCTCCTGAATATAAATTCTCTATATATTCTTGACATGTAACATATTTTCTACATTTTCTATAATGACGTTTGCTCTCGCGTTTCTTATATTTTTTCTGTACGGTTCTATATCCTTCACATTCGTTCTAATTAGTGTGTATATTCATCTGTCTTTCCTATTTCCATCTTAGTTTGTATCTCTTTGCACTTTTCTTCAATCCATTGTTCAACAGCTTTCCTGCATTTGCGAATAATTTCCCATTTTATGGCTTTGTATCTTCGTTTTTCAGATTCGTCTGATCTATTCTTGTATTTTCGTCTTTCATCTATCAAATTTAGGATATCCTGTGTTAACCATGGTTTCTTACTTTCTTTTGGTATATACCCCAGAATATTTCTAGCCGCCTTGTCAAAGCTGGATTCAAAGTTATTCTATTCTGTTTCTGCATTTTTTGTATAAGAAACTTTTCCGATATCTTTCAGCAATTCATTTAACTTTTCTTCAAATATTTCGGGGATATTTTTTATCTTTTAGTTTCTCGAAGGCACAGTGCCTTATTCGGTTTATTTCTTTCAAATTTTTAAATTTAAGTGCGGTCTTCATACTTATAATGTTGTGGTCAGTGTCTATGTCTGCTTCTGGGTAGCTTCTAGAGTCTTTTACTTGATTCCTAAACCGTTGTCTAACAATAATGTAATCTAATTGATATCTTCTTGGCATCTTCCACTTATATCGTCTTCTAGCATGATGTTGAAATAATGTGTTTGTGATGACTAAATTGTTCTTGTCACAAAATTCTACCTTCCTAATTCCCCTATTGTTTCTCGTGCACGAACCAAATAAACCTACTACCGCTCCTCTCCTACCTTCACCTACCACTGCATTAAAATCCCTCGTAATTATTAAGTCTTTGTGTCTTCTTATATATCTTGGTATGTCTTTGATATCTTTATAGATCGCTTCTACCTCTTCATCACTTTAGCTAGAGCTGGGCGTGTATACTTGTGTTATTACCGTATTTACCTACACATTGTCGTATATTTTTTCGCATAACTACCCCCACACCCGAATTTCCTACCTCTAATCCTGTGTGAATTACCCTAAGTATCCGCTCCAAAAATCCCTTGACTATGGTCACCTAAATTCGCTGATCCCTACCGTGTCCAATGCTAACTTACCCATTTCAATTTAGCTTAGCTACTTGCTTCATATTTCTGACATTCCACATTCCGACTCGCAGAATATTTCCGGATGTTTTCTAAACTTTCGGATCACATCTTCCAAAGTAGTCCCCTCTCGGAGATCTAAATGGAGGACTACCTTAACTCCAGAATTTTTTATCTCAGACGATGCCGTCATCTTAGAAAACAAATTTTGCACGCTGTATAATTGGGAGGTAATTTTGTTGTTTTCCATTGCCTTCCACATCGCAGTAGTGTCTTAGAATGCCATACCGATCCATATGGTTTCTGCTACTCTAAGTACCGAAAGAGCTGCTGCCCCCTTTCGAGGGCCTGTCTTAGTCTGGTTTCTCAGTAAAGACCCCACCAATTTGGTTAAACCTATAGTTTGACTTATTAGAGCAGTGGAACTATCAAGCCATTCTACCCGTTCTAGTAATCTAGAACTTTTTCAAATTGCAGGTCCATTCAGAACGGTATGCAATTTCAATATTTAGAAAATAAATTAAATGAATCAGATCTGTCTTCCTAAATAGTTACAAAGCGGTAATATTTACAGATAATTTCAATTTATATCTTTTTAATCTCAAAGTGACCAATAATTTGATCGGCAAAAATATTTGTTTAAAATTTATCAAGTCCCATTCAGATCTGATTAGTTCACAAACTTTTCAATTTCAATAACTTTAAAATGTAAATCCACTAAAATTTACCTCTAAGGTTTAAACAAGTTCTTAACAATTCAAATTTCACCAAAGGTAAAACAAGCTTTTCAAATTTTGATGAGCTGCAAATCTAAGCATATTAATCTTTTGTTCCTGCAAATTAATTCCAAATGTCTTCCTGCATTTGACAGTATTCATTGCCTCTTCAATGTACAAGTTAAAAGTTGATGGGGATAAAGCACATCCCTGTCTCACCCCTTTCCTAATATTTACTTCTCTACTTTCTTACTCTAATTTTATTACTGCTGTTTGTTCTTTGAATAAGCTCTGTACTATTCGTCTATCCCTATAACTCATTACAATCTCTTTGAGTATTTTAAACATTTTTTTTCATTTCACATTGTTGAAAGCTTTTTCTAGATCTATAAGCCCCATATAGCATATATATATATATATATATATATATATATATATATATATATATTGCTGTGATCCTCCTCAATTTACGGGAACTACGGTTTTCGAAACGAGCCCCAGGGTTGGGCCGTCATGAATATGCTGTGAAACCTACAAAAAGCCTCACCTGAGTAAAAAAAAATATTCGAGCCTCTCGAATTGGGCACCAAGATGTGCTGTGATTCTCGCCCTGTTGACTCTCTTCTGATAATCGCCTCTTTACTCTTTCCGCCTCGGCTGCTCACCTAGTGAAAACTTTTATCCTCATTCATAAAAAAAAAAACACATTCCTACCACAAACACCAACGTTAACTCTATTTACATCAATATTCATAATACATTAAAATTTCAAAATTAAATTTCAGCATAAATTTCAGTATCAAAAAATTTCAAGTCCTGGTAGGATGCGTACTAATTAATTAAACAATATTTGCAGACCTGAGTCTGAATAAAAGGGAGCATCTCCCACCCCTTTACGTTAATTAAACAGGTTAGTCTAATTGAGCTCAAAGACAGACCCAAATTTTCATCATAATCAAAACATAAACTGCTAAATACTCTTTTCTACTTAAACAAGAAAATTTTACCTTAAAACTAAAAATTTGTTGCTTATACAAATTTACTACTGTCCAATTTTTTTTTATCAAACAAATTATAAAGATATTCAACACACACCAAAACATCTAAGATCAAACAAAATGCATAATTTACCTGAAGGTTACTGCACTCGTGGCTTCAATGCACATCGGACTTGCTAATTCCACCATTCCAGTTGGTTTATGTTTACGGCTTCAGATTCTGTACGCTTTTAAAATTTTTGTACACCACCATTCGTCTAAATTGGTTCAGGACTTCTCAGGAACTCATCTATGTATATCTAAATTTTGTTTTGTAGACCCAATCACGTTTACTAATAACACTTGATTACTCACCCCCGAAAATTAGCAAAGCAATCCATAATTCGTTCACGCTATACAAAGCGGCATACTTCAATGTATTTATTTATCGCTACTTATCTATCTTTTCTAAGTGCACTAAAGCATAATAACTTGTATCGTAGAACGTATTCTGCTTGAAGTATGGTATAACAGCAAAAAAATAAAGAGCAAACTGTTTTAAAGTATTGAATAAAAATCGAAAATCTAAGAGAGCGAAACCCCTATAAACACGGGTTTATATAATAGCGCGCTTGCACGTCGGATTTGTCCCGCAACGGACAGTTTTCAGAATTTCGCATTCTATGTTCCCTTTTCGACAGTCCGGCACAGCGATTCTACTAAAATTTGCACACGCTCCTCTTAAATCTAATAAATTTTCACACGACACGCAACGCGTCTGCGAACAACTAATTAATTTTATACAGAAATCGTTACGTTTACACCTCTCATATCTGCATCTTATTTTCACCAATCCTAAAGCTAGTGACGCTTTTCAAATCCGGCCTTTTATTATCTGTGTCTCTGTTTTACCTGTTTTATCCGTCTCTTTCTACCCTAATCTGAGTGGTACAAATCGATATTCTTTACTATCGGCTGTCTAAACTACACGTGGACTCGCGACGTGACTTTTAAATAAACGCTGTTTTGTATTTCGTGCTAAAGCATCCGACCGTTTCCAATATACGTAGAAGCTGCATGTTTATCTATTCAAATTTATTAGAACTTTGATATTTAAAAATACGCAGGTGTTCAATCGTAATACTTCTACGATTTGGATATTCTACGTATTTTAACCTTCTTGATAGATTTGTATGCTAGCAACGCGTCTCATATTTGGTATTATTGGGTTTTTGAAAGCTTTTATGCATATTATGTATTACTAATGGTTCAATTAACTCCAATTAAAATAATGATGAATGGCATTGACTTCTACCCTTTATTGTTTAACGAATACTAATTAAATATTAATTATTATTTGTACACTTTGTTTAATACCCGTTACTTAAAAATTGAATTAATTAATATAAATTTCGCACGTAATTTCTGTTTGTTTCTTTATACAAGGTGATTAAAATTATTTAATGTCGTTAATTAATTTTCTACCCTGGTCTAAATTTGAGTATTTTATATATATATATATATATATATATATATATATATATGCACACAGGGTGTTTCAAAATTGCAGGGCACTATTTTAAGGGAGTGTTCTTTAGCACAAAATAAACATAAAACTTCTAATAAACGTATGCCCTAAAATGTACCCGTATGGAGTTATAACCCCTTTAAGGGGGTTAGGTGAAATTGAGTTTTTTAAATTATCTAAAGAACCACAAAAGACATTTTATTCAGATTTTTGTTGCCTGCCCGTGTTTTTATGCCAAATAAGATAGACTTATACATTTTTCGATAATAAAATCAGGAGCGTCCCATTCGGTGGGGAACAATCACGTTAAACTCTGTAATTTTTTTGTATGTAAGCTTTTATAAATTATAATGCCAGAATTAGGATCTTTTGACATTTCTGAGTAAAAAAATCACTCTTGTTTGAAGTCGATATCTGTAGCCGTTTTCGAGTTAATTGGGGTGAAGCATTCAGGATGCCCTATGATACTTTACATACCTACATAGATGTTGAGAGTTGAGAATATTTATTACAATTAAACATTTAAAGTAACTGTTCAAAATGCCCACCATTTTGTTGTATGCAGCATCCAGCACGGCAAATCCATTGCTCTCTGGCAAATCTTATAACATCAGGACGATTCTTAATAGTATCAGCAGCCTTCACGATCCGATTCTTTAACTCCTCTTGCGTGTAGATAGGCTTAGAATAAACTATAGTCTTCATCCAACCCCAAACAAAATAATCTAACGGTGTTAGATCGGGAGATCGAGGTGGCCATTTAACAGGTCCATTTCGGCCAATCCATGGGTTACCATATTCTGCGTTTAAATAGTCAGTGACAATATGAGACAAGTGGGCTGGGGCACCGTCATGCATAAACCAAATCCCACATCTATTGGGAATTTGAATATCCTCTAACAGCTGATAAAGATTATTTTGCAGTAAATTCAAATAAAACACTCCTGAAAGTCTTCGTGGTAAAAAGAAGGAGCCGATGAGATTGTCACCAAGAAGTCCACACCAGACATTTAAGGAAAATGTATGCTGATAATGATTTGTGACAGTGTTATGAAGGTTTTCTTCATCCCAAGTATGGGTATTTCAAAAATTGGTAATTCCATTTCTTGTAAAGGTAGATTCATCAGTCACTAGCAAGCGGGTCAAGAAATTACGATGTCGTGTGCATTTTCGAATTAACCACTGCAAAAAATTGGTTGGTTTGATGTAATCTTGCAGTAACAAATCTTGCACAGATGTCACGTGAAATGGGTACAGTTGCTGCTCGTGCAATGTTCGCCAAACGCTTGCAGATGAAACACCAAAACGAAGAGACAATCTTCTGGTGCTAGTACTAGAAGATAACTGAACAGCATTGAGTATTTGTTCTTCAACATTTACATCTCGTCGAAATCTTTGTCGACCAGCATTTACTCGTGTAGGTTTTAGCGTGCCAGTTTCCCTAGGACGTGTTTCAATGGATTGAAATGTTTTACGATTTGGTATCCTTCTAGTTGGAAATTGTTTTTGGTATCTGCGAACTGCAACAGTACCATTTCTCTGTACTTCACCATAAACTAACAGCATGTCTGTTGGTTCTGCAAATGTGAACAAGTTTGTGGTGTCTCCCATGATACAACAAATTAAAGTGTCTTCAAAGTACCAATTTACACAAAAACTAACAGAACTAGTAACACATATTAGTAACTTACACAGTGTTTAAACATAACAAAAGTAATACATAGTAGATACATAAATACTTGTCAAACTAATAAACGATATGCAACTGTTATAATGTAGAGCTTCTAATATCCAAGGCTATTTGATTAACATCGCATTTTGACATTTAGTTTTAGTCTTCAAGATCTAAGTAATACATTGATTAATTTGAGACAAATGTACAGTTTATACATATGCCAAGTTGTTACAGAGATATTGAGGGCATATGTTTATTAGGTTTATACCTATACATATGGGAAGTTCATATTAAAACTAAACGAATAAGATATGTATCATAGGGCATCGTGAATGCTTCACCCCAATTAACTCGAGAACGGCTACAGATATCGACTTCAAACAAAAGTGACTGTTTTACTCAGAAATGTCAAAAGATTCTAGTTCTGGCATTATAATTTATAAAAGTTTACACACAAAAGAATTACAGGGTTAAACGTGATTGTTCTTCCCGAATGGTACGCTCCTGATCTTACTATCGAAAAATGGATAAGCCTATCTTATTTGGCATAAAAACATGGGTAGGCAACAAAAATCTGAATAAAATATCTTTTGTGGTTCTTCAGATAATAAAAAAAACTCAATTTCACCAAGCCCCCTTAAAGGGGCTATAACAACATAGGGGTATATTTTAGGGCATATGTTTATTAAAAGTTTTATGTTTAGTTTGTGCTGAAAAACACTCCCTTAAAATAGTGCCGTGCAATTTTGAAACACCCTGTATATATATATATATATATATATATATATATATATAAAGTTGATCTTCCTTTCAATAACGAACGTATTTGTTATAAACATTTATTATAAACATTCAAAAAACAAATAACTGTTTAAATGAAAAAACTGATATTAATAATTTAGAAGCAGTATACTTTGGACTTTATAATTTTAAAAAACAAATATAATATTTTTAATAACTAAACAACCAGGTCATATATACAGTCTCCAAAATTTCTTCACACAAAATTTATATAAATAATAACTTTTTTCTCAACAAACTATTTTAAACAAAACTAAATCAAACTAATGAATCACAGTTACAACAACCCAAAGACAAAACAGTTTCCTATTACACACACACACACGTGCGCGCCCACACACACACACACACACAAACACACACACACACACACACACACACACACACACACACATCTACACACATACAAACTTAATAAAGATTTGTTGGTCAGATAAAACAAGAATTTCTAAACAATCATAACATTTTGTATTTTAATCAAATTATTAAAACGTAGAAAGCTAGTTTTGACAAACATCACTTGTAATAACAACTTTCAATGAAATGACGTTACATGTCAAAACAGGTTTTCTACTAAAAACACATTAAGTAAGTGATTTATAACTTTTATATATGTAATTTAATGCTATCCACTTTGTAGCTTATGATTAAGGAAACAAATTTTTCCGAAACGTTAAGTTGAATAAATGTTTTTAAACTAAACCACAAACTTTAATCGAACGAAATTTATCCCAATATTTATATAAAAAAAGGTCAATTAGTTTATATATATATATATATATATATATATATATATATATATATAATAGAGAAGAATAATCCACATTTGGAATGCAAATGAATGCTTAATATATGTTAATAGTGTTTAAGATGAAATGAAAACCCAACTTTGTATGTAAAGTTGAATTACCATTTCAAATCGAACTAGTAATTGAAAACCACTAAAAGAAAGGCTACAGCAGGATTTGAACCTGCGACCTCTGATTTTCCGGATCAGCGCTCTAACCAACTGAGCTATCTAGCCTAATTGTTTAAATGTTGTTATAATGAATACTACTGAAGCTTGGCTCTTGTTACGGATTTTCAATTACGTCTTGCATTTAAGGGAATTGAATCTAGAAATATACATAATTCATGTACTAATAACTTGATCATCTCATTTTTGCAACGTTCGGATAATACAAACATGTAATTATATTATTATTAATAGAGAAGAATAATCCACATTTGGAATGCAAATGAATGCTTAATATATATCAATAGTGTTTAAGATGAAATGAAATCGGTTACAAGAGTCAAGCTTCAGTAGTATTTATTATAACAACATCTAAACAATTAGGCTAGATAGCTCAGTTGGTTAGAGCGCTGATCCTGAAAATCAGAGGTCGCAGGTTCAAATCCTGCTGTAGCCGTTCTTTTAGTGGTTTTCAATTACTAGTTCGATTTGAAATGGTAATTCAACTTTAAATACAAAGTTGGGTTTTCATTTCATCTTAAACACTATTAATATATTATGCAGTGATAAGAAGTTGTTTAAGGGTGTACTTTATAGTAAAGGTCGTTTAGAAATGAGAAATTACCATAGGCAGCAGAAAACTGCATTTATTTAGTAAAGAATTGAGAAATGGAGATAGTTTGTAGATAGTAAGCAGTCAACACCCTGTATATAAAGTATAAGTAGTTTTAAGCGACGCAAATAAACATAGGAAGACGCATAGTTGGCGTAGGAATGAGAAATACATGCATTAAGTAGATAGTAAATATTTAATACTCTGTAGATAAAGTTTTAGTTAATTTAGGTAAGGCAGATAATAATATTTTTCAGTGAAAGCACGCGTAATTTATATGTAAACATAATAAAGTGTAATTAAACACGCATTGAAAAGACTTCCAAACAATTAGGTTGATACGGAGATTAGAAATAGAGCTTCAGGAAGCATTATGTGAATGCATACAAAATAGCTAACCATTTTTAATAAGAAAGGAGATTAAAAATTGCGTAAATAACAGGCAGATATGATAATTAAAAGTCGAATTGCATCAGTTGTTTATGGAAAAGCAATTAGATTCATCAAAACACCGCATGTTTGATAACGAAGACATTATAATTTGAATAAGGGGCCGCTATACTTCCGGCCACGTCCCCAATGCTCCACCCGGAGGTACTACATTGGGTTTAAACGCGAAAAATAATCGTGCTTCCAATTAATTCTAACTTCATAATTAATCCACCCTAATTAAAATCTAAATAAAAACCTAACAAACCTAAAATCTAACAAACCTAATAAACTCTAACAATCTTACAAACCTAAAAATCTGACAAACTGAAACAAAAACTAAAAACAAAAACTAAAAACAGGGTTGTAAATATGGTATCCCTAGCGCTGATTTTGGAGTGTACCCGATCAACAAGACACAAGCAAAAATGAGAGGGAGAGGGATCCGTAATACCGGATAGCAGACGCCGGCTCTGCTTACCAGTGCGACCTGAAGGGTCGTCTTAAAACTATCCAAATCTAGCTAACTAATTTAAATTCATCCCTAGCTTTCCCTATCATTCCCTAACTGATTTATATTATGATTACAATCTTTACTATTCTACTCTTCCTTCCCAAATATATACTGCAACCAAAATGGCGACAGAACGTCAAACAAAACAAATATGCCACAAAATACTACAATACATGCTAATAAATTTAAAGTGTAAATATAAAATATAAATAAATATAATTATATAAATATATAAATAAATGTCTAATAAGCGTTAAGCATATAGCAGTGCACAAAATAGCAAAAGCATCACCCTATTTATCAGGTGCACTCGCACAAGCATTATGTCGGCTAGCGGCATTACGCACAAAACGTGCTTATTAAATTATTTCAAAAACTACTAATTAAATCAATGCTTGTGCGAGTACAGCCGCCACAATTTAAGTGTTACCTCGATGAAAAATTTTCCAGCATCCAAAGATCTGGTCGTCTGCCTACATCTAACTGTAACTTACTTCTAAGGGGAAGATGGGGTGCACTGCTAAAGTCCTGGTGGGTATGCACTAAATGTTCTTGGGGGGGATCACAATCACTATCACTATCACTTCACTTTCAATGATAACGAAGACATTATAATTTGAATAAGGGGCCGCTATACTTCCAGTCACGTCCCCAATGCTCCACCCGGAGGTACTACATTGAATTTAAACGCGAAAAATAATCGTGCTTCTAATTAATTCTAACTTTATAATTAATCCACCCTAAACAAAAAACTAAATAAAAATCTAACAAACCTAAAAATCTAACATACCTAACAAACTCTAACAATCTAACAAACCTAAAAATCTGACACACTGAAACAAAAACTAAAACTAAAAACAGGGTTGTAAATAATGGTATCCCTAGCGCTGACTTTGGAGTGTACCCGATCAACAAGACACAAGCAAAAATGAGAGGGGGAGGGATCCGTAATACCGGATAGCAGACGCCGGCTCTGCTTACCAGTACGACCTGAAGGGTCGTCTTAAAACTATCCAAAACTAGCTAACTAATTTAAATCCAACCCTAGCTTTCCCTATCATTCCCTAACTGATTTATATTATGATTACAATCTTCGCAAATCTACTCTTTCTTCCCAAATATATACTGCAACCAAAATGGCGACAGAACGTCAAACAAAACAAATATGCCACATAATACTACAATACAGGCTAATAAATAAATAAATAAATAAATATAATTATGTAAATATATAAATAAATGTTTAATAAGCGTTAAGCGTTAAGCATATAGCAGTGCACAAAATAGAAAAAAGCATCATCCTGTTTATCAGGTGCACTCCCACAAGCATATGTCGGCTAGCGCCTTTACACACCAAACGTGCTTGTTAAATTATTTCGAAAACTACTAATTAATGTAAATCAATGCTTGTGCGAGTACAGCCGCCACAATTTAAGTCGTACCTCGATAATAAAATTCTCCAGCATCCGAAGATCTGGTCGTCTGCCTACATCTAACTGTAACTTACTTCTAGGGGGGGGGATGGGGTGCACTGCTAAAGTCCTGGTGGGTATGCACTAAATGTTCTTGGGGGATCACAATCACTATCACTATCAATTCACTTTCAAGTCCTGGGGGGATGCGCGGTTTCACTCTATTTTATTATGTTTGTTTATTTATTGGTTTAATTTAATGAGGGTTTCTGATTTATTTGTTATTGTTTATTTGTTATTATTTATTTCCGATTTCCCGATTTTCCGCACATAATTATGAAGATAGGCAGTGACTGTATTAATGGTGCGGGGGTTTCTCGTGCATATTGGACATTTGGGTATAATTATCATGTTATTTTTTTTTAAATATCAGGTTTTGATTATATCTATGCTCGTATCCTTACTCACGCCAAGTCAATCTAGAATTATTTTCCAATCCTCCCACAAACCCCACCGAATTTTACACGCGGTTGTCATTGTCTAGTCTCGCGACCCTTCCCGCGAATTCTTTTAAGGCTGTCCAGAACGCCTTCTGATTAACCACTTCCCCGACTTCCTCTAGGCTCTTTGGCCATGCCAGACCTAGGATTGCTAGTTTGCTATCAGCCAACCCTCGATTTCCAGCCTCAAGCGGGTAGTCGAAGAGCACGTGCTCTGCGCTTTCCGCGCCCTCACCGCATTCTCAGCGGTCGCTGTTGGTTAGACCGAACCTTTGTAAATACGCCTTCAGGGCGCCGTGCCCTGTTATCAACTGCACCATTTTGTGATCGAGCTTAACCTCGATTTTACCTCTAGCTTCTATGCTCGGTATGAATTTGTGGGTCAAGCTGCCCGTGGCAGCGTTGTTCCACTCTCTTCCATTGTCGAATTGATTTTTCGCGCAGCTTTCTTTTAATTAAAGACCTCGGTATCGACGAATGTGATATCCGAAAGTCGCCCGTCGCGGCCTCTTTAGCTAATTCGTCAGCCCTATCATTCCCTACGTTGCCATCGTGCGACCTAACCCAACAGAACTTTAAACGTCGAAACTCGAGCGCTGTATGCGGTATTGTCCAGACGTCCGCCTGGAGGTCTGTCGAGGTGTTCATGTTAGTTAATGCCGTCAGCGCTGATATACTGTCGCTGATTATAATATAATCGTCTCTGCCCGTGTGATTTATTACGTAATCGATAGCCTCTCGTATGGCTACCAATTCGCACTGGAAGATAGTGCTCCAGTTCGCGAGTTTGGTTTGAAACCGGAACACCTCCCTTTCCTGTTTAAACACGACAAACGCCGCGCCTGCTTGTCCGTCATCCATACGTGAACCGTCCGTGTAAATTCTGACACTCGTTGCGTCCCGATCACCTTCGACAAACTCGATTCCTCTAATATCGGCCGGGTGCCCCAACTCTGATACCACGATCTTTCTTGCAACGTCCCTATTACCTAGATTAATATCTTCGATAATTTCGCGCCCTTTCCCTATATCTATAAGTCTCCTATCTCTAATCTCCCTAACGACATATTCGATAGGGAGAGTCCTACTGATCACCAGGACAGCCTCCGTGGAGGTGGTCCTGTATGCCCTCGCCGCCTTTACCGCGGTTATACGTTGCACGCTCGTTAATTGACGCATCTCCCGGACTTTACAACCTTTCGCCCATACGGATGCTGCGTACAGCATTGCCGGTTCAATTGCTCCGGCATAGACGGTCCTCAGCGATTCGCCTCGGAAACCCCAGTTTATTTTCGCCGCCGCCATTATTCTATTTGATATTTCTCCGCCCTTACTTTTCACATACTGTACGTGCGCTTTCCAATTTAATTTATCGTCTATTTTAACGCCGAGGTACGTGATGGCTTCTTTGAACGGGATTTTCTCCACCCCCCCCTAGCTCTAGCCTGGGGGGTCGTTGTCCCGATTTCGTCCCGAAATAAAGCGCCTCCGATTTAGATGTATTAAATTGTAATTTTACTTTCCGCGACCATTCGTACAATTTATTTAGCGCCTCGTTTGGTTTGGTTCGCATGTCCATTAATAATCGCGATCTGATAATTAAAAGCGTGTCATCCGCAAATCCAACGATTGAGCATCCTGCAGGCAACTTGACCCTAAAGATGCTTTCGTACAACAACTTCCAAAATGTGGGACCAGAGCATGACCCCTGCGGGCATCCTCTTTCTACCTCGCGCGACAAAACTTCACCCGGAATTTCGACCTGTGCCAGTCGCCCCGAGAAATAACTCTCGATTAAAGACATCAAGTTCAGCGGACAACCTCTACGTTCTAACTCGCATACGATTAATGGCCACCAGGCAGCATCAAATGCTCCTGAAATGTCCAAAGCAACAACAACACAGTGCTCTTTAGCATCTCTTGCCTGTTTAATTTTCCCGACAACAAACTCCAACGCGTCGATAGTCGACTTACCCTCCATAAAACCGAACTGTCGTTTATTAAAACCGCCGCTGTCTCGCACTAAGTGCTCAACTCGCGTTGTCATGACGCGGTCTAAAGCTTTCCCCAGCACCGGTAGCAAGCTAATTGGACGATAGCTACCCGGGTCTGACGCATCCGCCTTTTTGGGTTTCGGGATAAATTTCACGTTCTGGATTTTCCAGCAACGCGGAAATACGCCCCTCTCTAAACAAAGATTAAACAACCCGGCAAAGACACACGGGGCTAACAGGCACGCTTCCAGAGCTGCGTCTGAGGTGATTCCGTCATGCCCCGGCACCTTCTTAGGGTTCATCCTCCTAAGAGCCCTGACAACCTCGTGAACTAGGATTGCCTTATCGGCACCTGTTCCTTGCGCCTCTGCAGCTTCCCGACGAACTAAATCATGCGACCCTTCATCATCCTCGGGATTATCCGATGAGAAAAATTTTTCTAATAAATAATCCGCCGTGGTTTTAAAACCGTCCGTGTATTCGCCATTTGTTTTTTTTTTATATTACCGAGCGCGATTTTTTGTTGTTTCCCTCTAATTACGCGGTATGCGGTTCCCCATGGTTCTTTCTCTGAGTTTCGCATGCAAAATTCTTTAAATTTATTCGTTCGCGTTTCTTCTATTAATATTTTATATTCGCGGTAACTTTGATTATATTCGAGTCGCCGTTGTTCTCTTATATCTCCCGGGGCGCGTTGATAGCGGCGCCTTAGGTTACGCGTTTCTGCCCGCTTAGTGGTTAGTTCTCGTGTCCACCAGGGTACGCTATCTTTAAATACTTTCTTTGGCGGCATGGAGTACGACGACGCGTCTACCACCGCGTCGTTCAATTTTACCGCAAGTGTTTCTATTTCTTCTGCCTCTCGGCAGTTTAATAGCGCATTCTCGAGCGCTGGGATGCTTTCGCCGAATTTTTGTTTAAACCGCTCCCAATTTGCTTTTTTATTGCAGAACCGCGGAAAGATAGTTAGTTGCTCGTTTTGGCTTTCCTCGGCATCAATATCCCACGTAATTAATTTGTGCTCAGGGAGCGTTACCTCGTCCGACCTAAGTTCCGAATTATGAATTTTCCCTAACATCTCGTGCGAGGCTGCAGTAATATCTATAAAAGTGCTGCCTCTATGCCCCTCGAACGTAGTTGAATCATTAGTGTTTATCACACTAAGATCCCACTCGGTTAAAAGATCAACAACCTGCAAGCCCCTATCGTCTTCGATAGGGCTACCCCATAGTGGCGACTTGGCTTTAAAGTATCCCCCGATTATTACTTTTTATTCCTTGCAATTTTACAAAAAATGCCTTCGATTTGGTTTATTAAGTCCTCGGTTTGAGGATTTTCCCGTCGGGAATCGACCGGCGGAAAATACGCGCTAATTACGTAAAACGTATTTAACCCCGTTTTTATTTCGGCCGTCGTTATGAAATCGCCTGATAAATTATTTAAAATTATTCCGGCGCACGTCCCGTTATTTATTATTATCCCGCTACGCGGTCGTTCGCTGTTTGCGTTTAAAACGGGAACCCCCTTCCCAAAACCTGTTATTTTGTGGCTATACAGGTGCGGTTCCTGTATAAGCCCGATGTCGATACTATTTTTGCTGAATAACTTTACGAAGTTATTTGTAGCCCCTTTTCCTTCCCGAGATTTAATTGCGCGAATTTTATCTTCTTGCTTCTTTTAAATCTTTCTTTTTCTTCACGGTCCATAATCGATGTTCCGTGTGATTGCGTTCCTCAATCTCAGCATCGTGGGGCATCTACTCGACTTGGCGTTGTGGCGCGTATCGACATTTGCACCACCGCCAGTTCTGTCGTTTGCCCTAGCGCAAACCACACAGTAGGGGATTGCCCTTCGGCAATTCTTGAATTCGTGTTCGACTTCAGCACGGTTACCGCACCACTGCACCTCCTCCCTGCACTCCATCGATCTATGGCCGTACTCGTAGCGATAACGAAGACAGCTGCGACCAGGTCACAATTATTGGGAAGCATAAAAAATTACATCAGAAACGACTTTAAATGTAATTATTTGATTGGTCAAAAGGGAGTGACAAGTTTCTAGACCATACCCACTGACGGAGTAGGGGAGAAAAGATATATTAACAGGTACAGTGATAACGGAGTCAGTTTGCAACTCAACAAAGGCCGAAGTGCGCCACTATGAAATAAAGTGATACGTAATAATTGTAAAGTGAAAGATAGTACAAGTGCCAAGATGAAAATTATAATTGCCGATTAAACGTAAGTAGATTTTGGGGAATTTTATTTTGAACTAAAACATATTAATAATAGGGCTTCTAGTAAAGGAAGAAAAATTCAATTTTCGAGTAAGGGGAGAATAAATAGGGCTTCGAGTTCGTGGAGAATAAATGTAACTTCGAGTACGGCGAGAAAAATTCAATTTTTAAGTCAAGGGAAAATAAATGATGATAATCCAATTCTAAGTTTGAGGAAAATTGATAAGAAGTAATTCTAAGTCTGAAATAAGACGACAATAAATTGGGATGCATAAGTATAAGTTAATCGTAGTCCAGAGGGTTATGGAAATAATTTAAATGCAATGGTTCAAGTGTGTGGATAAACAATATTTTAAATGGGCATGTAATAATCCTGAATTAGGGAAAAATAAATTTTATTCAAATGGATGCGTCAATGGGAAGAAAATAGACCAGGTCAAATATTTAGTTATAAGACATTTTATTTTTCCATATTTTTTATTTGAATATTGAATTTGCTTAATATAAATTAATGTGACGAAGTTTACCAAAACAAAGCATTTGAATACGTATAAAGTGCGTGATATGATAAGAAGTTTTGAACGTTCCAAGCTTTTTCTTTTATAAAGATAATAGGTTTTTTTTTGGTGACTTTGGGTTTTGAGTAAAAAGTATATGATTTTGATAAATGAGATTTGCAAACATTAATTAATTGAAAAGCGTATTTTAAATAATTTACAAAAGCTGTACATAATATTGGTTTCATTATATAGGAATCGAATTAACTGAATTTTACAATTCCAAATAAATACTAGTCGAGGTCATAAGATAAAGTGAATGGGAGTGATTTGATAATTTAAACAGTTCAAGGAAGAGCTATAAGTTGAATAGGAAATTGATAACGAGGAAGGCGGTAACGTATCAAATTTCGTTATTGGTAGACAAGGTTGGTTCAAGATAAGATCCAGTTAAGTTTCTGGAGGGAATTGAAAGCAATATTAATAAGACAGCCCAACGTCGGATGAGATAATTACAATCTTGTTTATACATAGTAATATTAATATGGGCGCACAAACGATGGAGCGCGAATAATTTAGAGGGACATAGCAATAATAATATAACAGCCCAACGTAGGGGATCGATAATTCCGGTAGTTCATAGAAATAAGTAATATGGCGCACAACGACGGGGCGCGAATAATTTAGGGAGCATAGCAATATATATATATATATATATATATATATATATATATATTATATATTTATCAATAATGGACTGGTCAGCATAAATATTTTAATGATAAGGTGGTAGCATTTTGGGTATGAAGTCCAAGGAATAAAAGTTGGTTTGAAATTCAAAAGTTTATTTTTATTTTTTTAACGTTTCGGCGATCCTTTTCGCCTTTATCAAAAGAATCGTATAGAATTCATGATTGTCAAATAATTTTTTTGAAAATGACAGATGATTATGTTGACTAACATGATTTGTAATATATATATATATATATATATATATATATATATATATATTATAAATTCTGATACACGACTTTTGTCGTCGCCCCTAATTTTTAGTATTCAATAATATGACTTCTATATGATGTGCTTTTAGCAAAGTTTGGTTGGTTATCTATTTACTGTTCACTATATTTTATGCCTCGACTATATGAAACCTTTATCTCAGGGCGTTCACCTACTCACCGTGAGTTCAATCGTGAGTAGATGTGCACTGCGCAACCAAACTGCACACTCGTTCTGTTTTACCACTTTTATATGGAATTATTTACTGTATATGCCAAATTTTAATGATCAATGTTGCTTGGTGCCAAATTAATTTATGTATACTATTTCTGACTTTAATTTTGACGTTTTAAGATATTACACGGTACTTACCTGAATTATACTGCGCTGAATGCCTTCTTTAAATGTTGCTGGCTCAAAATCGTATTCACCGTACGCACCTTCACAAGGATTCACAATCGATGTTCACTTGCGTATCGCCTCCAGGTGTTCTTAACAATTTTGCTGACCCCAAATCTGAAATAATTTACCCTAATTTTAGAATTTTGAATAAACCGTTGTATCTACTTCCCCTGCGTTAATTCTTCCTTATAATATGCTGCTCTCCTGTTTTCCTTCTTCGTGCTCCAATCAGTCCTTTCGCCTTTCCGTATCCAATCTCCAATCTATCCTGCCGTACTGTTCCAAATCAATCTATTCCCTGCTATTCCTTCAATATCCACTCTATGTCCTACTGCCTTTAATCTATCCAAATCACTCCAAAATTATCAATATCGTCGTTGCTTCGCCGTCGCTTTGTATATCCACTCGAATCTCCTGCTGCCGTTTAACCAATCGTCCCAAATTCAATACCAATCTCGTTCAAACCTAAATAAATCGTCGCTTTCCCGTCGCACTATTAACCACTCTTAATATTCTTCTATAATCGCCGCTTTTGTACTATCGAAGCTTCTTATACTTTCACTTGACTAAATCAGACTATTTAACTCAAAAAAACATTTATTTCATCAAAATATAATACAACTTTTAATGCAGGTTTGCAAAACACGTCTTTATACTGAATATAATCGAAAAAGAATCCCTTTATTTACTTCGCTAAGCAATAAGCAAAACAACATCAGCTTACTTAATTACATTTTTAAACGCATACAATATCCAATAACAATTCGTCTTTACTCTAGTGTCCAAAATACCTTCACTATAGTCTTTATATACATTCATAATTTCTACCATTGGTCCTAAACACTTCACAATTCTCCAATAATATTTTATATTTCTATTCACTTATAATTTTGATTTTACAGTTCGTCCAAAGTTGATTCTATTTAAATGAAAAGCCAAAATATTTACACAAGACCTGGACGCTTGGTTGATTGTAGATATCCATAGACGCGTCCGGTTTTCCGACGGCAAATGTACTTTCAATGGCTTATAAAATTTCAACTTAGTATAAAACCTTGAGTACCGTGCATTGTATCAACGTCATTAAGTCATCTTGTTTACCTTTTGGCACATACGTTTCAAACTAAAATGGTAAATACTTTAGCATATGTAAAGTACGGCAAAATATAGTTTTTTTTGATTACTGGATCTTATATATGAATTATGTCGTTTGGCATACACCCTTTTTAACACAAATCTACTCTTAGAAGCCTTGTACCCTCCCCCCTTTACATAACATTGGCCCCACTGATTTTGAATGAAATTGGGAATTTCGTATGTTTTTTTCTCTTCCCTTGGTGTGCAAAAATTTCCAATTTTTATTTAAAATCACCCCCCCGCATTTTTACATATTAATTATTCAACCCCTATTCGCCTTTCTCTCACGTCTATCTTACTACGCTATATACTAACCTATACTATAAACAAAAAAAAACAAAAACTAAACTTTCCGTTGCATAAACTACATAATAAACTATCCTACTAAACCCTCTTCCTGAGCTATCCGGGCTCACATATGGAGTTTTCGCTGGTTCGATAATACCTTCTTTTAACATTTTCTTTATCTCGGCTTTAACCCTATTTCTTATGGCAAACGGAATTGGATACACCCTTGTATTAAACCCGTTGTCTTCCGTGACCTCCAACTTATGCATATACCGCCTCGCAAATCTTGGCTCTTCATTAAACAAGCCTATATATTTATTAAACAATTCCTCTAGCTTCACCCTAATTTCATTACTCACTTTCCCTATCTGTTCATCATTAATTAATCTCGCAAACATATTACATAATCTCACTTCAATCCTTCCATAATTATCCTCTTTATTCATTCCTAATCCTGTACTATCTATATCATTTCCATTCCTATATTCCGTACTGACCGTAGGCACCACCCATAACCTATCTTTATCAAATATCCTAATTGACCTATCCTTTCCATCTATATTCAACCCAAACGCTTCTATAAAATCCATTCCTAATATGAAATCTAGCTGCAACCCCTTTGTAGTTAAAAACTCTGCATCTCCTGCTTCTTTATTCCCTATGTATATCGGTACACGGATAACACTATAAATCGTCGTTAGCTTTTTGTTCATCGCTGACCATAAGTTAACCCCATCAATTGTTCCTATTCGTCCCTTTAAAAATTCTTCATGTTTTACTACCACATTCTCATTTACCAGCGACAACTGTGAACCACTATCAACTAAAGCAACATATAAACAATCCCTTAAACTAATATTTATAAACAACAAATTCTTTTTATTAAAGATATAACTATTTAACAATAAATCCCTTATACTATAACACACGTCGACATTTATCCCTAAGCCGTCGGTCGTCCAAAAATTCGCGTTTTTTTTTGTTCCTGTGGCGCCTCGTGAATCTGCACCACCTCAATCCTATCTGCGTCCGTTGTAATCGCGCTCGTCGTCATATGCTGGACGTTTACGTCCCTGTCCGTCCGGCTGTTTCCATTGTGTATTCCGCCCCCAGTAGTACGGCCGTCATCCTCGTTGTTGCCGTGCTGATATCTGTTTTGTCCATTGTATTCATTTGCCCTGTGATCCCTATTGTAATACGGTCGTCTATGTCCTTCGTGTCCCCATTGATTCCGATGTACGTGGTTAAAATTATCCTGTCTGTAATTTGGTCTGTTTTCGTGGTACGGTTGTCGTCGGCTGTCTTCCCTATAACCCCTGTTTTGCTCCCAATAGTTTGTCCGCGTTTTCGCCTCCAGTGCTGTCGCTAAATCAAAGTTCCTCATTACCCCTAAAAATTCCCTCAACGTCTTGACGTTCTGTACCACTACCACCTTTGTAACTTCCGGTTCCATATGTCCTGCTAGTAGTAGTACAATGTCGTCTTCGCCCAATTTTGGTGTCAAGTGTTGTGCCTGATTAAACTTGTCAATCGCGTATTCTTCGCGTGTGCCGTGAGTCCTGCTGTAATGTCCGGTAATTAAATTCGTCCGTATGTCAGTCTGGTGTGTATTGCTCCAAAATTGCTCTATAAAAAGTCGTCTAAAATCAGCGTACGTGTCGTATTGTCTGCGGATGATATTATGCCATTTTTCGGCGTTGCCCGTCAAAGTCGCCCCCACGATCTGTAGTTTTGTTCTCTCATTTTTAGTCCCTACGATCTCGTCTAGTCGGTCCAAAAATCCCATGGGCTGTTCTGTCCTTCGTCCCTCAAACTTTGGCAATGCGTCCCGGTTTAATCTAACGTGCTGTCCGTAGTCTAGTCCAACGCGCCTTCTTTCTAGTTCGTCCAACTTGTCCTGTATCTGTCTAACTTCCTGTCCGACCCTATTTTCCAATACTGTCGCGTTGTCTATCAGTTTTGCGTCCAGTTGCGTCCTAACGTTTACGTTTTTATTTTGTATAGTCTCCAACGTCTGTCCTAAATTTCGGTAGTGCGTCGTATGTCTTTGGTCACATGTCTGTATTTCCGTATTAAGTGTCGAGAACCCGCTAATCATTGTCTCTTTTACCGTATCCACACGTGTCTTAAATTCCGTTCTTAGGTCCGTCCGTGTCGCGTTCAAGTCTCCCTGAAAATATACCCGTGTGTTCTCCATCTTGTCGTCAACCCTGTCTACTTGTTGTTGTACCTTTGTCCGCATGTCGTCCTTTACAATTTGTATTTGTGTTAGTAGATAGTCCTGCGTGTAGTTCATTTTTGCCGTCAGTTCTGCGTGCGCCGTCTTAAACTCGTTCCTCAATTCGTTATGTGATTCTGTAATTCTATCCGTCAACTCTGTTTTAACGGTTTTTAGTTCCGTATGTGTCTCTGTAATTTTATCCGTCAGTTCCGCATGTGATTCCGTAATTTTGTTAGTCAACTCGTTCTTTAATTCTGTGTGTGATGTCTCAAACTCCATTTTTAGTTCCGTCTGTGAAGTCGCTATTTGGTTTGTTAAATTTGTCTGCAATTTTGTGTGTGATGCTGCCATTGTCTTTAAGTCATCTTTCATACTCATCAGAAATCTCATAATGTCCTGGGTTCCGTCGGCTTCTGCTACCCTCACCTCCGGTACCGTCGCCTGGTCCGTGTCCATGCCTGTCACCTCCGGCTCTGTCTGCCTCACGTCCGTCTCCTGTATGTCTCCCCCTGCGTCTAACTCCATGTCCTGTGTCCCTAATTCCATTTCAACACCGTATATCCGTCCCGATCTCGTGATCCTTTTCGTGTCCGCGTCTGTCATCTCTGCTGCTTAGTTTTGACCTCGTTTTCTGCAAAATAATAAAGAAAAAACTACGGGCCCCACCTAATCTCGGGATCCCGTATCTTACTATCTTTCACTCTAGTACTTTTCTAGCCTTTTTTCGAGCCTCCACGTTGGGTTTGCCAATTTATAAATTCTGATACACGACTTTTGTCGTCGCCCCTAATTTTTAGTATTCAATAATATGACTTCTATATGATGTGCTTTTAGCAAAGTTTGGTTGGTTATCTATTTACTGTTCACTATATTTTATGCCTCGACTATATGAAACCTTTATCTCAGGGCGTTCACCTACTCACCGTGAGTTCAATCGTGAGTAGATGTGCACTGCCCAACCAAACTGCACACTCGTCTGTTTTACCACTTTTTATATGGAATTATTTACTGTATATGCCAAATTTTAATGATCAATGTTGCTTGGTGCCAAATTAATTTATGTATACTATTTCTGACTTTAATTTTGACGTTTTAAGATATTACACGGTACTTACCTGAATTATACTGCGCTGAATGCCTTCTTTAAATGTTGCTGGCTCAAAATCGTATTCACCGTACGCACCTTCACAAGGATTCACAATCGATGTTCACTTGCGTATCGCCTCCAGGTGTTCTTAACAATTTTGCTGACCCCAAATCTGAAATAATTTACCCTAATTTTAGAATTTTGAATAAACCGTTGTATCTACTTCCCTGCGTTAATTCTTCCTTATAATATGCTGCTCTCCTGTTTTCCTTCTTCGTGCTCCAATCAGTCCTTTCGCCTTTCCGTATCCAATCTCCAATCTATCCTGCCGTACTGTTCCAAATCAATCTATTCCCTGCTATTCCTTCAATATCCACTCTATGTCCTACTGCCTTTAATCTATCCAAATCACTCCAAAATTATCAATATCGTCGTTGCTTCGCCGTCGCTTTGTATATCCACTCGAATCTCCTGCTGCCGTTTAACCAATCGTCCCAAATCCAATACCAATCTCGTGCAAACCTAAATAAATCGTCGCTTTCCCGTCGCACTATTAACCACTCTTAATATTCTTCTATAATCGCCGCTTTTGTACTATCGAAGCTTCTTATACTTTCACTTGACTAAATCAGACTATTTAACTCAAAAAAACATTTATTTCATCAAAATATAATACAACTTTTAATGCAGGTTTGCAAAACACGTCTTTATACTGAATATAATCGAAAAAGAATCCCTTTATTTACTTCGCTAAGCAATAAGCATAACAACATCAGCTTATTTAATTACATTTTTAAACGCATACAATATCCAATAACAATTCGTCTTTACTCTAGTGTCCAAAATACCTTCACTATAGTCTTTATATACATTCATAATTTCTACCATTGGTCCTAAACAATTCTCCAATAATATTTTATATTTCTATTCACTTATAATTTTGATTTTACAATTCGTCCAAAGTTGATTCTATTTAAATGAAAAGCCAAAATATTTACACAAGACCTGGACGCTTGGTTGATTGTAGATATCCATAGACGCGTCCGGTTTTCCGACGGCAAATGTACTTTCAATGGCTTATAAAATTTCAACTTAGTATAAAACCTTGAGTACCGTGCATTGTATCAACGTCATTAAGTCATCTTGTTTACCTTTTGGCACATACGTTTCAAACTAAAATGGTAAATACTTTAGCATATGTAAAGTACGGCAAAATATAGTTTTTTTTTATTACTGGATCTTATATATGAATTATGTCGTTTGGCATACACCCTTTTTAACACAAATCTACTCTTATAAGCCTTGACCCCCCTTTTACATAACAATATATATATATATATATATATATATATATATATATTATATATATATATATATATATATATATATGTTTTCCCCCTCCTCTATAGTTTCCTCCATTATCACTTTCAGAGCTAAAATAGCCTTCCGTGTGCCCCTGTTTCCCCTAAACTCAAACTGATCTTCTCCCAGTATTTCTTCAGCTCGTTTTCCCATACGTTTTTGTACAATTCTAGTTAATATCTTTGAAACATGTGCTGTTAAGCTTATTGTTCGAAAATTTTCACATTCATCCGCGCTTTTTTTTTTGGTATAGGTACTATGATGATACGTTTGAAATCTTTGGGTATCTCGCCTGTCTCATACATATAGCTTACAAGACCAAGGACACGTTCTGTTACTGCTTGTCCAGCGACTTTTAGAGTTTCTGCTTGCATCTTATCTGTACCCTGTGTCTTACCATTTTTCAGACTGTTTAATGCTAATCTAAAAACTCATCTCTAAGTATAGGATATCCCAGGTCATCCTTTTCAAAGTCTGATTCCTGTTCTAATGCTGTTAATTCCTCTCCTGAATCTAAATTCCCTATATATTCCTGCCATCTAACTACTTTCTCTACATTTTCTTTAATGTCGTTTCCTCCCGCATCCCTTATATTTTTGCTATATGGCTTTATATCCCTAAATTTCATTCTAATTCATATTTACGCTTCGTCTGTCTTTTCTATTTTCATCTTAGTTTGTACCTCGTTGCATTTTTCATCCATCCATTGTTTTTTAGCTTTCCTGCATTTGCGAATAATTTCCCATTTTATGGCTTTGTATCTCTGTTTTCCTGTTTCGTCTGATCTATTTTTGTATTTTTGTCTTTCTTCTATTAATTTCAGGATATCCTTTGTTATCTATGGTTTCTTGTTTTCTTTTAGTGAATACTCCAGAATATCTCTGGCCCGCATGTCTAAGCTGGATTTAATGTTATTCCATTCTGTTTCTACTTCCTTAGTATCGAAAATTTTCCCGATATCTTTTAGCATTTCATTTGCCTTTTTTTTAAATCTTTCGTGGATATCTTTATCTTTTAGCTTCTCAAAGTCAAAGTGCATTTTTCTGTTACTCTTTTTCAGATTTTTAAATTTACGTGCAGCGTTCATAATGACGATATTGTGGTCATTGTCTTCATCTGCTTCCGGGTAGTTTCTACAGTCTTTTACTTGATTTCTAAACCGTTATCTAACTATAATGTAATCTATTTGATACCTTCCTATATCTTCTGGCATCTTCCACGTATATCGTCTTCTAGCATGATGTTGAAATAATGTATTTGTGATGGTTAAGTTGTTTTTATCGCAAAATTCTATCAGCCCTTTTCCCCTGTCATTTCGCGTGCCTAAACCAAACAAACCCATTATTGCTCCTTCCCTACCCTCATCTACCACTGCATTAAAATCCCCTGTAATTATTAAATTTTCATGTCCTTCTGCGTATCTTAGTATGTCTTCGATTTCTTTGTATATCGCCTCTACCTTTTCCTCACTGTAACTAGAGGTGGGCATGTATACTTGTATTATACCTGTATTTACTGGTTTAGATTCAAATCTAACCATGAGTACTCTTTCGTTCTTTTGTAGGTAGTTTTCTACACGTTGTCTCATCTTTTTTCGCATAACTATCCCCACACCCGAATTTCCTTCCTCTGATCTTGTATGAATTACTCTGAAGTCTCCACTCCAAAAATCCCCCGCCTCTGGCCAGCGGACTTCGCTGATTTCTACTATGTCTAGTGGAAGCCTATCCATTTCGAGTTTTAGGTACTCTAGCTTACCTACTTGTTTCATACTTCTGACATTCCACGCTCCGACTCGCAGAATGTTCACGGATCTTTTTCTATTTTTTCGGATCACATCCTCCGGAGAACCGAATGTGGGACTATTTTATGTCTGGAATTTTTTACCCCATAGATGCTATCATGTTTTACAATTTCTGTACACAGTGTAATTGGGAGGTAATGTGGTGGTTTTCCGTTGCCTTCTACATCCTCCGGGTGGAGCATTGGGGACGTGGCCGCAAGTATAGCGGTCCTAATTCAAATTATAATGCCTTCTACATCGCAGTAGTGTGTTTTAGAATGTCATACCGACCCCTATGGTCTCTGCCACTCTAAGTACCGAAAAAACTGCTGCCCTCTTTCGGGGACCTGTCTTAGTCTGGTTCCTCACTAAAGACCCTACTAATTTGGTTAAACCTATAGTTCGGCTTTTTAGCTCATTAAAACGCGCAAGCAATTCTACCTGTTCTAGTATTTTAGAACGTCGTCAAACTGCAGGTCCGTTCAGAATGGGAGTAATGATTTTCCAGTGTTTAATTTTATCCAATAATGTTCAATATATCAGGACACCTTTGTTTTTTTTGCAATACCATTAGACCTTGTTTATGCAATTTTCAACATAATCAAATAGAAAAAGAATGCACTATATTTTGGACCGCCATGCTTCAACCACCTTTTATTGTGTTTTAAGGCTTAATGAACTTCATGAGGTGCCTCGTGACTGGTGCATATGATGGTGGGCATCGAATTAATGTATTAGGTCGGTGACATGCTGCCGATCTAACGTATTAACTCAATCCAAATACCAAGATGCAACGAATATCGAAAAACCAAACAAATGATTCAACTCACTTGGAACTGAGCATGCAGTTTGCAGCAGCCAACTTGGTATGATTATTGCACTGTACTTAATGCCATATAGAATATTTTATTTATGCGCTAGGTCACACTTTGAACGTAATAGAATACAATTAATTGCATTTAAAGTTTGGGCCGTGTTCTACTGCCAAATAATAGGACTTTAAATAAAGAATGTTCATTTCGACATTTGTGCAGAAATGTATGTAGAACCCAGTGCCTCACCACAATGGTTCAATTTAATTAAAGTTTCGACCGTACAAAATTAATTGTATTCAAAGTCATCCAAGGGTTAAACAGTAAACAAGTTCATGTAGTTGTTGATGGGCCGTCGGAACATGTTACAGTACAAAGCGACCTAAATCTCCACTTACCGCCGACGCTATATTGTTATTATTGTCTGAACGATGATAATGCATATTATTAACAAATAAACGACAATTGTTCCGACAGTCTTGGATATCGCAAGGTCACTTTTCGAATTTTGTGTGGTCTCGTTTATGACAACAAGGAAGTTTTTCTTTTTAAAAATTTTACATTTAGATTAGGGTTTAATCGAAATATTACTTTCCTTACATCATTTTAAAATAGCGCGTTTGTATAAACGTTACGCTATTATTTCATTAGTTCAGTAAAGAGTCTGTAACTTAACATTGAGACGGACCACTTGCTGTTTGTTATAATAGAATAGAACAAGGACGTTTAACGCTGAAATTTTGCCCGTCATCCTCGAAACTATGGCTAAGTTTATTGTGTAAATAAAGATATAATTAAAAAAATTGAAAGTACTAATTAATCCATTAACTGATCCGAGAAACTGGCTATTCCAGTGTCACTTGTAACGTCTGAAAAAGTTTAACTACATTAATAGAATGGACTAGACAAATAAATACATTTCATCGTTAGTGTACCCCGTGACCTGTTTTATATTGAATATTAAACAAAATATTTCTACATTAAGATCATCATCATCATTAGGTCTTCAGTCCTAGAACTGGTTAGACGCGTACCATCATTGTTCCCTATTCTGAACTAACCTACAGATTTCCCTGAAATATGCACAGTTTGCATCTATAACTGTCTGATCTAGGTCTACATCTACCTCTTTTTTCCTACCTCTGCTTGTAATATATCACATCCTATTCCCCAAAAATGCCTTAGAACGTATTCCGCCCTACTATTTCTCTTTTTCCCCAGATATCCTTGTTCCCCTACTATTTCTGTAACTTATTTGTTATTATCTTTGTCTGTCCATGCTATCGTCCTCATACATCTGAAGCACAGCATTTCAAAAGGCTGCTAGCGTTTTTCTGTCTGCGTTTCAAACTTCCCATATTTCATAGGCATACTGTGCTGTGCTCCACACATATGCTTTCAACAATTTTCTTCTTATTCTATGTTTGTTGTCTTTCCTCATAGGCGATGTTCTTTCTTGTTAGATGCAGTTCGATCACTTTCTATTGTTTTACAGTTATATGCCCTATTTCTCCGACCTTCAATGGTTGTGAAGGAGGTAAGCAATCTGTGGCTGCCAAGTTCTCCCAACACTTAACCATTTGGCGATTTAATATATTTTCTAATTTATCTTTTCGCACAGTCAACATTAGTTGCAGGTATTTCGCAGCCATTAGGTTTTCCGTCTCAAAACTGGTTGGACACGTACCTGCACTTATTTATATTCTGAGCTAGCCTACATAGTTCTCTGAAATTCTCACACAGCATGTGTATTCAGGTTAATCTTCTTTGGGAATTAAACCACTCATAGTTTTTAAAATCAACTTCATTTACGTTTCGATCCATAACCTAGGATCGTTGTCAAAATACTAATAAAAACTTCAAGTTTGACATTTATGACATAAATTGAAGGTGACTTTGATTTATTGATGTTTGAAATATTTGGTTTGAGTATACTAAGCAAAATTTTTTAAAGTTTAACAGAATGATTGCCTTCAATTTGTGTTGCGACCTGGGATCGGCTCTCTTTAGGTAGCCAATACGCTTAACGTGAAATCAGTTGATTAATTTTTATTGGTGAATTTTATATAAATTCAATATCTTGGAATTGAAAAACATTTTTTAACATGTTTCTATTTATACAATTGAGAGGATGATTATTAAAGAAGTGTGCGATTGTATTATTAAAAGGTTTAAGTAGTCGTTTTTTTATATTTATTTTGAAGGGGAAAATTATTATGATTTAGGCTACCTCTTTGGTAGATTTTAACATGGTTCTGAGGCAACCTTATGGCGGGTTTACACTTGTCAGATACCAATGTTGTTCAACGGAGATTGTATATGGTTTTGAGGTAACCTTATTGTGAATTTATACTTGTCAGATACAAATGCTGTTTTAGAAGGATTGTTAATATGCTTATTTTTATGTAATTAGTTATTTTATGTATAAATAGAAATAATGTATGTAGGCTGTATTTCATGTTAATATTGCAAGGAAAACCCAGAAAAAACTTGCAATGCTACCTAGATATTGTGGGCATTTGATTTTCATTTGTTATTTCTTTTGTTATTTCTTTTAGTAATGGAATCCATTGTTTACTGAAAGTCACGGATTCGTTTGCAACTCAGTTATTTTTATGTAGGGTTATATAAGCAGCTACTTAGATTTTGCGTTTTTGGTGGTTTTCTTCTTTTTCTTCTTTTCAGGGAGTATGTGTATTCAGCTGGTTCCCTTTCTATTGTTTTCTAATTTTATACCCTATTTTACCGAGATTCAGTGAAGGAGGTTAAGCAACCTGTGGCTACCAAGATCCCCCAACACTTAGACATTTGCCGAAATAATGGTTTTCCAGTAAATCCTTTCGCACACTTAACATTATTCTTGTAGTTACTTATAATAATCATCATGCTTAAGCTCAGTTATCTTTTCGTCATTAGTTTATCCATCTTGGGATTGGTTGGATGCGTACCTCCATTGATTTCTATTCTGGGCTAGCCTACACATCTCCCTGAAACCTCTACAGCCTACATCTTTTACTATCTGTGTGCAGTAGTCTAATCTAGGTCTGCCTCTTCTTCTCTTTTTTCCTATCTCTGCTTCTAAAATATTCCGCACTATTCCCTCATGCCGTAGTATGTGGCCTATCATCCTATCTCTCCTATTTTTTACCGTTTTTCACATATTTCTTTCTTCCCCTACCATTTTTAGTACCTCTTCGTTCTTAACTTTGTCTGTCCATGATATCTTCATCATACGCCTGTAACACCACATTTCAAAGGCTTCTACCTTTTTCTTGTCCGCTTCTCCTACTGTCCAGGCTTCACAGCCGTACAGTGCTGTGCTCCACACATATGTTTTAAGCAATCTTTTCCTTGTTTCTATGTTTGTAGTCTTTGAGCACAGTAGTTGCTTTTTCTTGTTAAATGTAGCACGACCTTGTGCTAATCTTATATCTTATATCTTTTGTGCTTTTTCCATCTTGCGTTATTTGGCTTCCTAGGTAGCAGAAATCCTTAACCTCTTGTAAGTTCGTGTTAAATACTTGTATTCTTGTTTTTGATTTATTTTCCCCTCTTTTGCATAGTAGAACTTTAGTTTTATTTTTATTAACTTTCATACCATATCCCTCCGTTTGAACAGTTTCCATTTCATTAAGAGCAGCTTCTAACTCTTCCTTGCTAGACGCTAATACCGCTATATCATCTGCAAATCTAAGCATATCAATTTTTTGTCCCTGCATAGTAATTTCAAATGTCTTCCTGCATTTGACAGTATTCATTGCCTCTTCTATGTACAAGTTAAAAATCAATGGGGATAGGGCACATCCCTGTCTCACCCCTTTCCTAATGTTTACTTCTCTACGTTCCTGCTCTAATTCTATTACTGCTGTTTGCTCTTTGACATTAAGTTCATAAAAGTTTAATTTTTTAGAATAATAGTTGCAGTCTAATGTACCACTGAACTTAGACATTGATAAGTTCTAAACTCCAATTCCTCTAAATACATTTTCTAAATATATAATAGAATCTAATAATGAAAACTTTAATTGTAATTCACCGAAAATGAGTGTAACGAATTATTGTTGACCCAAAACTGATCTGAAACACACGAAAATGCGTAGCAATAGTTACTTTATTTGGCTGAAAACGTGAATATATATATATATATATATATATATATATATATATATTGCAGTGGATTTCCCTATACCAATTCCAGCCCTAGTGTCGTTGGGCCAACACAAATTGCTGTGGATCTCTAGAACAATCGGAATCGCCTCTGTTAGGCCGTCATAAAATTTTCTAAAAATTTAATAATAAAAAAAATTCTTACAATACCTTTGGAACGCCTCCTTATTTCTGCACACCTCGGCTAGCTCTAAAATCTGCTTCTTCTTGGATACCAACCATCCTAAATTCACTTTTTCTCTCATATACAGTCAAATGAAATTACCACTCAAATAATGCAACAAGACATACAACCTTTTTATTTACACATCTTAACAAGTTTCTATTAGTAAGAAAATATTTACACATTTGTATATGCATAAAAATGTTTCCATCTCAATCTTTAAATCTTTTAAAATTTCATGATTTTAATATATTCCAACAATTTTATTTTAGACGAGTAAATGGGCCCGTCGTGCAACCCTAAATTGATTTTTATTCTGGTCTATTTTGAGCTCAGTGTAACCCAGTTACTCTAAATGCTTTTACACATTGCATTTTTTGTTTAAAATAAAGCTAAAGACCCGTTTACTCCTTACAACATCATTTTTATAGCATTAATAAACATTTTTAAATAATCAATATCAATTGTCCTTTACATATACTCCTTCGAATGAGTTTTTATGGTAATAAAATACACCCCCAATAAGTCAAAAACACTCAAGCACAAAATATTAGCACAAATGTTCAAGCAAAAACAAGAAATTAATTTTCTTTACCTGGAGTAAGCTTCGTCCAGCGTTACCTCTCAAGATGTGTACCAAAACCCTCGTCGTTGTGTCCATACACTTCGTGATAATACCTGGATCCAACTCATGTCCACTAGCTATCCAAACCTCTGCAACCACCTTAGTATTTCTACTCGGATAATGGTCTCGACCAAGCTTAACCTTCCATACTCACTACACTTCACTCATATTGGTTTCAAATTTCTCAACTCGCTTACCCAAGTACCATCCTATCCTTAGATTGTAGCGTGTAGTAACAGCACCTTTTATAAGCCAGCACCCACTTTTGCAAATCACAGTTTTAATACATTACCGGTACGTTACTAACAGCTCTTACACACTGTTAAATAGGATGTTGAATACTAATTCAACTAATAAGCGACAATCAATACAACGTAAGAGCACGTAATAGCAAACACGTAAGAGATATCAAAGAGCAAGAGATCTAAGAGAGCTTTAATATTTTTCTCAGTGTATTTATACGCTTTTCAATACCCCTCACGGACCCCCTTATTTTCCAAAACCGATTCTCCAAATTTTGTTCGTGACGAACTTCAATGTCTGAAATATTCCAAGTTTACCCTGCTTTTACCATGAAATTCGCTCAACAACATCTAACCGACGCGAGCTTGTCAAAACATTTCGCCTTCGCCCAATTATATTGCTTTCCCCCGGTTTAACGTCCAACCCTTAGCTACCTTTCTTCGTCTCACCCATATTTATTGTCTCTTTTAGAACCCCTCTCAAGCTACAGAAAATCGATATTGTGGTTGGCCTTCAAATCTGCTGCGTATCTTAGACGTGTATTGTAACCAACGTTTTATTATACGTCTTATCTGTCTGTTTTACATTATAATTATTTCATTTCACTTAGTCTTCAAAGTATTTGTTATTTTACCAGCTTGTGGCACCGATCGTTACAAACGATTCTATAGAATTTTGTCCCAACGTATAATTCAGTTCTTTGAACTTGACATTTTAACTATCAGGTGTTTCTTTAAAGTAAACTATCCGTTTAAAATTATAATTTTGAGTTTTGGCACTTCATAGGATTTGTATTGCGAACATTTCGTTTATTTAAATGGAAATATGCGTTTAAATTATTGATTTTCTATACTCAAAAGCTCCGTTCTTATCCGATGCGCTTGATTTAAAATATTACAACTAATTATGCGTATCCTTGAATTTTCATGTACTCCAAATATTTTACCCGTTTTGCAATTTTTACATTCCAATTTAGAAATAAAAAATATCTTAATAACCGTCCGTTTTCACTACCTAAACTGATTAATAACTAATTAATAATAAATAAATTGTTCCTATTTCCTATATATACAGTTGTTAAAAATTTATTATCTAGACCTACATACCCTTCTTAACCTATAATTTCCACGACAATATATATATATATATATATATATATATATATATATATATTGCTATGTTCTCTCTAAATTATTATGCCCCTTCGTTGTGCGCCTTATTAATTTTGCTATGTACTCTAAATTATTCGCGTTCCATCATTTAGACGACCATTTAATATTACTATGAATAAACAAGATTGTAATTATCTCCTCCGACGTTGGGCTGTCTTATTAATGTTGCTATCAATTCCCTCCAGAAACTTAACTGGATTTTATTTTGAAGCAACCTTATCTGCCAATAGCGTTACCGCCTTGCCTGTTATCAATTTCCTATTCAACTCGTAGCTCCTCCTTGAACTATTTAAATCTTATGACCTCGGCTAGCATTTATTTGGAATTATAAAATTCAGTTAATTTCGATTTTATATAATGAAACTAATACATTATGTACAGTTTTTGTAAATTATTTGAAATACACTTTTCAATTAGTTAATGTTGTAAATTTCATTTATCAAACATCATATCCTATTTACTCAAAACCCAAAGTCACCAAAGAAAAACCTATTATCCTTATCAACGAAGCATAGAACGTTCTATACCTGTTATCATATTACTCACTTTATACTTATGCAACTTCTTTTGTTGACTTTTTCACAAGCATATTATATTAAGCAAGTTCAATATTCAAAATAAAAATTTATATAGAAAAATAAAATGTCTTATAACTAAAAATCTGACCTGGTCTATTTCTTCACATCGACGCTTCCATTTGAATAAAAATTATCTTCCCCCAATTCAGGATTACATTTAAATTATTGCCATTACACTATGGACTACCATTATTAATTTATGCACCCCAATTTATCAATTTCTCCAAACTTAGAATAGAATTCTTATTATCATTGTCTTCTGACTTGAAATCGTGGTTTATTTTCTTCGCTTACTTAAATTGTATTATTCTTCCCCCAGACTTAGAAATTGTGGTTTGTTTACCCCGGACCTCAAAATTGTATTATTGGATTTTCCCGGACCTCAAAATTGCATTACTGTTACCCCAGACTTCAAAATTGTCGTTTGTTTTCCCCGGACATAGAAATTGTCAAACTTAAAATTGTATTATTCTTCCCCCAGACTTCAAAATTGACGTTTATTGGATTTTCCCCCGGACCTCAAAATTGTATTACTGTTCCCCCAGACTTCAAAATTTCTTCCACGATCATAATTATAATTGTTCCTTCGATAATTATTCCGAGTCTCATCACTATTCCCTATTAAATTCGTGCGTCGATCCCTAACATTATTTTCCATTTCATAATCAGTTTCCAAATCATCATATATCTGCAAATAATCAATAAACGTATCTCTATCTACTATATTTTGCGTCGTTATGTATCGCTTTACTTCAGCGTTAAAATGACCTGCTAAATATCTTATAATAATTTTATCTTCTAAAGGAGGATCCAATTGCTTTGCTACAGTAAATTTCTCAATCGCATATAATTCTCGCGTTGTTCCTTTCGCCGAATCGTATCCTCCCATACTCAAGTTACTTCGAATTTGATCTTGCTGATTGTCACTCCAGAATTGACGTAAAAATTTGCTTTCAAACTGTTCAAATGTTTCTATTTCACTCTCAACTAAATTGTACCATCTTTCAGCATTTCCCCTCAGTATGACCTTAATTAAATTTAATTTGTATAATTCATCTGTAGATCCCTGTATCAACATTTTAAAATTTTTCAGAAATATCTTCGGATTTAATTTTCCGTCCCCGTAAAATTTAGTGAACTGTTCAATTGAAAGGTTCGTTTGAACTAGCCTAATTGGTTCTCTATTAAAATTTATTGGATTCCTTTTAAATTATTTATTTCTTGATTTATTTATCTGAACTCCGTTTCGCAATTTTCTTCTATTTTTCCTAATTTAATATTTAAATTTGTAATTTTATCGTTGGACTCGCATTCGTACTTTTCTTGTTTCGTTTTAACTAAAGTAATATGGTCCCATACGCATTCTATTTCCTCAGAAACTGTCCTAATTCTTTCATTCATCTGTGCCTTAATCTCAGCGATAGTGTGGTTCGTTTCTTTCAGAGCATTGCTAAGAATCTTAATTTCATTCCCCAATTTCTCGCTGTATTCATCCATTTTTGTTGTAACTATTTTTATGGCTTCTTCACTTCTATCCATTTTATTATTTAATGCCATTAAGATTTCCATCATTTTGGTTTCCTGTGAAGTTCGCCTTTCTTTAATGGAACTGGTTTCCTGAATTATCACGCTCTCCTGGGATCCTATCTCCACTCCTTGTTGTCTTAAAGCTTCCCTTGTTTCCCGTATTCTTTTGTCCATTATTATATTTACTCTAAATTTTTAAATGCTAAATAAATCCACCTAACTTTAATTACTGTACAAATTTCTTAATTTTCCGCTAATTGAAAATCTTTAAATCTCCGGTTTAGTTTAATTAATTTATTTGAAATTTTACGGTCGTATTTTTAAATTTATTTTTTTAATTTAATCCGTGCCTCTTAATCTCAGGTTATATTTTATTGTGGTTTAATTCATGCCCCAAGCTTGGGTAAGCATATTATTTTTATGTTTTAGTTTAAAATAAATTCACCAAAAATGTACTTACGTTTAATCGGCAATTATAGTTTTCATCTTGGCACTTATTTTATCTTTCACTTTTAAAATTTACGTATTACTTTATTTCATAGCGACGCACTTCGGCCTTTGTTGAGTTCAAAACTGACTTCGTTATCATGGTGCCTGCTAATTTATTATTTCGTTCCCACTCCGTCAGTGGGTATGGTCTAGAACTCGTCGCTTATTTCTGACCAATCAAATAATTACATTCAAAGTAGTTTCTGATGTAATTCACCACGATTCCCAATAATTGTAACCTGCTTGCAGCTGTCTTTCGTTATCAACATGCTGTGTTTTGATAGATCTAATTGCTTTTCCATAAACAACTGATGCAATTCGGCTTTTAATTTTCATATTTACATGTTGTTCACGCAATTTTTAATCTGCTTTCTTATCAAAAATGGTTAGCTATTTGTACGCATTTACCTATGCTACCTGAAGCTCTATTTCTATCTCCGTATTAATCTAATTGTTTGGAACTCTTTTGAATGCGTGTCTAATTACACTTTATCGTTTACTTATAAATATACGCGTGCTTCCACTGAAAAATATCATTACTTGCTTTACCTAAATTAACTAAAACTTTATCTACAGGGTATTAAATATTTTCTATTCACCTAATGAATGTCTTCCTGGTTTCTACGCTAACTATGCGTCTTCCTATGTTTATCTGCGTCGCTTAAAACTATTTATACTTTATATACAGGGTGTTGAATGCTTACTATCTACAAACTATCTCCATTTCTTAATTCTTTACTAAATAAGTGCAGTTTTCTGCTGCCTATGGTAATTTCTCATTTCTAAATGAACTTTACTATAAAGTACACCCTTAAACAACCCCTTATCACAGCATAATATATATATATATATATAATGTTAAATGTGACAGTGTATACATTGGCCAGAGCATGCAGCATCTTGAGAAACGTTTGAATGGACACAAATATGATAAAAACAATGCGACCGGCCTAACTAAACATCAAACACAAAATAAACAAAAATTTAATTACGAAAAAACAACAATACTCAAAATTGAATCAAACCAAAGAAAAAGAGAGTTATATGAGATGATTTTTATAACATTAAGTCTCACAGCGACTAATGATAAAATAGATATAAAAAATTTGAGTAAAATCTATCATAATTTAATTAAATAAATAAACAAAAAAAATAATAATAAAATAAAACTATACGACATAAAATTGAGAAATATGGAATATAAATATATATATATATTTAAAATAGATGATGAAGTTTACTGGAGTGATAACAATATATTAATAGATAACAGATAGATTAGTATAACATATTGTATTAATGCAACACATACGGTCATATATACACATTCAACAATAAGATAGGTTAAGAATTTTATAACGTACTTTTAAATGAGATACAAATAGGTTTAGTTTATTTAGTTGTTAAGTGTATAACCCGAAAGAGGGCATCAGCTTTTTCGGTACTTGGAGTGGCAGAACCTATAGGGGTCGGTATGACATTCTAAGACACACCACTGCGATGTGGAAGGCAACGGAAAACCGCCGCATTACCTCCCAAGTACACTGCGTACAGAAATTGTTAAACATAATGGCTTCCTCTGGGGTAAAAAATTCCAGATGTAAAATAGTCCCCCATTCGGATCTCCGGGGAATGTGATCCGAAAGAATAGAAAAAAATTCGTGAACATTCTGCGAGTCGGAGCGTGGAATGTCAGAAGTATGAAACAAGTAGGTAAGCTAGAGAACCTGAAACTCGAAATGGATAGGTTAGCACTAGACTGAGCAGGAATTAGCGAAGTTCGCTGGCCAGAAGCGGGGGGATTTTTGGAGTGGAGTCTTCAGGGTAAATCATACGGGATCAGAGGAAGGAAATTCGGGTGTGGGGATAGTTATGCAAAAAAAGATAAGACAACGTGTAGAAAATTACTTACAAAAAAACGAAAGAGTACAATGGTTAGATTTGAATCTAAACCAGTAAATACAGTAACAATACAAGTATACATGCCCACCTCTAGCTACAGTGAGGATCTACAAAGATATCGAAGACATACTAAAATACGTAAAAGGACATGAAAATTTAATAATTACGGGGGATTTTAATGCAGTTGTAGGTGAGGGTAGGGAAGGAGCGATAGTAGGTTTATTTGATTTAAGCACGAGAAATGACAGGGGAAATAAGCTGGTAGAGTTTTGCGACAAGAACAACTTAACCATCACATATACATTATTTCAACATCATGCTAGTAGACGATACACGTGGAAGATTTCAGGAGATATAGGAAGATATCAAATAGATTACATTATTGTTAGACAACGGTTTAGAAATCAAGTAAAGGACTGTAGAAGCTACCCGGAAGCAGATATAGACACTAACCACAACATCGTAATTATGAAGGCTGTACTAAAATTTAAAAATCTGTAAAGCGGAACGGAAAATGGCACTTTGATTTGGGAAGCTAAAAGATAAAGATATCCACGAAAGATTTGAAAAAAAGTCAAATGAATTGCTGAATGATATCGGGAAAATTTCTGATACTAAGGAAGTAGAAACAGAATGGAATTACATTAAATCCAGCTTAGACTTGGCGGCCAGAGATATTCTGAGGTATGCACAAAAAGAAAACAAGAAACCATGGATAACAAAGGATATCCTTAATTTAATAGAAGAAAGACAAAAATATAAAAATGGCGCAGACGAAACAGGAAAATAGAGACACAAAGCCATAAAATGTGAAATTATTCGCAAAAGCAGTAAAACTAAAGAACAGTGGATCGAGGAAAAGTGCAAACAGGTACAAAGTAAGATGGAAATAGGAAAGACAGACGAAGCATATAAACTAATTAGAATGAATTTTAGATAGTAAGTTGTAATTATTTTTTGGTACAGTTTTAGTCAAGAATTGAATAAATGTCAATTAATCATTTATTTAAAATTACTTGACATTTCGGTATAATGTTCAGACCTTAATCATAAATCTAAAAGGTAAGGTAATAAGATAACATTAAATCAGTGTATAACTTACATTTGAATTTGATTAATACTATTTATAAAACTGTTACAAGATTGTTTGACAGATATAAAATTTGACAGAAGAATAAAATGGTTTTTGCTGGTAATTACAATAAAATAAATGTCACTTTGATATTAAATTATGAATGTACAAGATAGAATAAATTAAAAGTCCATAACACTGAACTTAATGTTTATATAGTTCAGAGTAAACCACACTTAAGTTATCGAGTTCTTGTTTGCTGTTTATGCTTTTTTCTTCTTTATTTATGTGAAAGGGTTCAAGGAATAGGCGTTTCTTATAGTTGTTTTCTTTTTCTAAAATTTTTGTTTTATTAAATGCTGGTGTATGTTTTGTAGTAAATATATGTGTGTAGAGAGGGCACAGTTGTTTTTTCCAAATTTAGCATCACTACTGTGTTGTGTTAATCTCAACTTCAACTATTGACTGGTATTCAATGCAGTTGCAACCACCACTACATAGGTCATACCAGTCAATCACTGAAGTTGGTTATGGATTTGATTGCAAATTTCAAACTTTTAGTATACTGAAAAAGTGCATTCATGTTCTTAGTGTTGCCCATTTGGTATTCCAATGCTCCACCCGAAGGTACTAAACGGGCTAGGAAGCAGGTTTTTTTACCTAGAAATTTTGAATTTTGCCTCAACCTTGCTATTCTAAGCAAGATATGAATCTTTAACGTGCGTGACAACTCTCACACACGGACCTACATTTTACCTCTCATCCAAACGAGTGCGTATTTTTGTGAAAAATGCTCACCTAATATTTTTCAAGTGGTCCGTGTCGGGAATTGAACACGGGACCTTGTGCCTAGTAGTCACACGCAAACCAACTAACCAAATGAACTGCACTCTAATGTTGCTGCTAGTATAACATTAATCAGTGATAAGTGTCCTTAGCTAATACGGGTACGTTGATTCTGAATGTGAATTTGGTTTAAGCCCATCACGTCAAGATTTTTCACAAAATTAAAAAAACCTTGTGAGATATTTTGTACGAGGACAAAGAAGTACTTTTATGATGTTTCCTAATTGCATTAAAATTATTTCTTTGAAATACTTGATACATCGATAGAAAATATTTTAGTATAATATTATGTTTATTTCATTTCAATGACAACACTGTTTCATTTCCGCATCTGTCAAGGTCAACTTGATGGCATTGGCAGTTGTTTACGAAATAGTTAGTTAGCGTTAGTTGTTTGTAGCATCGAGTGCCGGGACAAAAAAAGTGCCACGTGATGCATTAGTTGACTGAAAACTAGTTCTTTTGCCTCTCTTTCACATAAAGTTAGGATTAATGAAGCAGTTTGTCAAAGCTTTAAATAAACAAAATGACTTCTTTAAATACCTATGCGACAAATTTCCTGCACTTTCTGAAGTTAAACTTTAAGAAGGAATTTTTGCAGGCCCAAAAAGTTCGAACCTTAAAATCGGACAGATTGTTCCAGAATACAATGGCCTAGAATGAATCTGAAGCATGGAGTTCTTTCGTAGAAGATGGTTTCCTTGGAAACAACAAGTCTCCAAACTACAAAGAAATTGTAGCCAACATAGTCGAAAACTATAAAAAACTGGGATGCAATATGAGTGACAAACTTCATTTTCTGAATTCCCACGTTGACTCTTTTCCAGAAAATCTTGAAGCTGTCGGCGAGGAACAGGGAGAAGTTCCATAAAGACATAAAGGAGATGGAGAGACGTTACCAAGGAAGATGGGATATTAGAATGATGGCTGATTACTGATAGACCTTGAAGAGGGACTTGCTCACAAAAATCCACAAAAAGAACGATTTTATTCAAAAAAAAACAACGATTGTCTAACGCATATTATACTGCTTTGTTTTTTTGTACAACTCAATTTTGCAGTGTAATTTTCTATTAAATATAGTTTCAATAAATTTTTTCTCAATATTTTTGGCAGTTTCTATGAAAAACTTCAAACGCAATTTTCCTGAAAACCTGACAGATTCGTTATCAGGGCACCTTATTTACTATAGGACACCTATTAAACTTGAAACACGTTTTCATAAAAAAAAATATATGCCTGTGTTATTAAATTAGAAACAATTTTTATAGAAAAATAGCAGTTTTTTAAACGTTTCATTCATGCGATTTTTATGCTTTTTTAAATGTGTTTGTGTTTATTTCGATTATAGCTTTATTATAAACCAATAGAGAAGTAGACAAAGTAGACAAAGAAACATTCCTTTAGGAAAACAAAATCAGAACATTAAAGCTAGCTATGTTCAGTGAAATTAATCAGGTTTCCATGCCGGGGCAATAAACATACTGCGATCTATGTATAATCATTTAGATTTAATCATTATCAAGCTGTTGCACAATTAGATTATTTCCAGTACATTTTTACATTATCAAAGCTAATGTAGCTCTTGATTTTCTAAATGGTTTTAGAGCTGGGAATGGAAATAATTGAGTTTACCAATACAAACTGCGGAACGGAAATGTACCTCTAAGCTCTTCTTTACTCGTTTGCAAATATAATTATGTATATTACAATTTGATAGCTTTTATCAAACGATGATTTAAGATTTTGTTTTGTTGCAGGAGGCAATACTTTTATACCTGGCATGGAACCAAAACGACAAAGAACGGCGTACACTAGGCACCAAATCTTAGAACTCGAAAAGGAATTTCACTACAATCGTTATTTAACACGAAGAAGACGTATAGAAATAGCACATACATTAGTTCTTTCAGAAAGACAAATTAAAATCTGGTTTCAGAATCGGAGAATGAAGTGGAAAAAGGATAATAAATTACCAAACACAAAAAACGTACGAAGAAAACTAATCCTGCTGGAGTCACCACGACAACTAGTAAATCAGTAGGAACGAAAGGACGAGGGAAAACACAAAACAGCACTTCGTCTGACAGACGTAAGAATATCGATAATAATATGGATATAGGGGAAAGTATATTAGGGATACATCACCCACATGCGCACTCTTTAACGCCGTCAAGCCTAACGCATCCAGGGTTATTGCACGCGGATCATAGTTTACATATGGCATCTTTAGCACCTTTAACGTTAGCGCCGACAGGGTGCGCGGCGTCAAGTGTTCCGCCAATTATAAAATCGGATTATGGCCTTACGGCCCTTTAAAAGGCGGTAGACTGTAGAGTGGCAATAAGAAATTTAAAACGTCGACAATACTAAATTTATTGTGTACAAAGTGAAGTGTTCGAGTTTTTTGTTGGTGGAAATGACATCCTGTCAACGTAGAAAACTATTTTTATATTGGTAAATGTAAAGTATTTTGTGCCATTTAGTTTAAGTGTTACATTTTCAGTTATTTTGTTTTCCGTGTCTAGTTGGATGTATTCGTGTAGGCTGAACTATAAATACTAGTCGCAATAGTAGTAATGAGGCTTTTTAGATTTATAACATTTTCAAATATTCCAAGTTTATAAATGGTTCATATTGGTGGCATTATCGCAAAGCACTAATCTTCTTTTGCCGTATTTTTAAATTCAATATGAGCTAAGATGATTTCAAAATATACGAATAACCTGAAAACCGTCAAATTCTGTATTCTGCATTTTAAATAATTCTTATAGAACTGAATCAGCAAAAAAATTTACGAATATTTTTTGTTTTGTATACAATTATCAATCGTAGTTTATCAATCTAATTACGTAAAAAGGGCATAGCTACAGCATTATTGAAAAGCATTTTAATGACCTTGATGATAAAGAAATAATTCTACAACAAAACTATTTCGTGTTTGTGACTATATTTTTAATATTGTGTGAGTATTAAATCATGTAAACTACATAATACAAATGATAAATATTTCAATTTAGTATCTCATTTAAAAATAATAGGGAAGAGCGTACCGTCATTAAACACATGCAATCGAGAACAATAAAAACACGTTTTTAAAAATTAGTGTTAGAACTTCTAAAAATAAGTTTTGTGTAAATGAAAATAACTTCTATTCCAGAATAATAATATAAAACCATATTATGTGTATAACTAGTGACCCAAAAATTTCAGGTTAGATTCTGTGGCAGCATCTTTGAAATACTGGAACTCAAGATTGAACCTTCGATTTATTTATTATTATTTACAGATATTCCCAAGCCCTCACTACATCATCAAAATTAAGTCTCATGTAAAAGCTATCGTTTGAATGGAATTATTTTAAGTTGAAAAGCTATTCAATTTATCAAACGTATTTAATAATATATTTTATTTCAGCATGTATCATAATATATCCAGCACTATTCCCCAAAAATGCCTTAGAACATGTCCTGCCCTTCTATTTCTCATATTCTTTTTGTTTCCCACAGATATCTTTCTTCTCCTACTATTTCTATAACCTCTTTGTTATTAACTATCTCCGTCATCATACATCTGAAGCACAACATTCCGAATGCCTTCTACCGTTATTCTGTCTGATTCACCTACTGTCCCTATTTTATAGCGATATACTGTGCTCTACTTCACAAATATGCTATCAACAATTTTTTCGTTTCTATGTTTGTTGTCTTCTAACTTGTCTACTGCTTTCTTGTTATACGCTGTACGGTTTTCCTTCAATTGTTTTACAAATATATATTTTATTTCCCCGATATTCAGTGGTATGTGAAGAGGGGCGACTCTGTGGCGTAGTTGACATGTGTGTGACTACTACGCCCAACGTCCCGAATTTAAATCTCAACACGGTTCGTTTGAAAAATGTTAGGCGGGCAATTTTCACAAAAATCGTTCGGATGAGAGGTAAAATGGAGGTCCCGTGTGTGAGTGTTGTCACTCACGTTAAAGATCCCTACCTTGCTTGGAACAGCAAGAGTGCGGCAAAATTCCTAATTTTACAGGTAAAAAAAAACTCGCTTCCTGGCCAATGTAGTACCTTCGGGTGAAGCATTAGAAAATCACATGTAAGGTATGTGAAGAGGGTTAAACTGGCTGCGGCTATCAAGATCCTCCAATACTTAAACATTTGCCGAATCAATAGTTTTCCAATATATCCTTTAGTACAATCAACATTAGTTGGAAATATTTCAATACCGATACCTGTAGTTGCTTATAATAATGATCAGGATTAAGTACAGTTATTTTTTCCGTAATTAGGTTTTCGATCTTTGAACTAGTTGGACGCGTACTTCCATTGGTTTATATTCTGAGCTAGTCTACACATTTTCCTGAAATTTTAACAGCCTATATCTTTCATTATCTGTGCGCGGTAGTCTAACCTAAGTCTACCTCTACCTCTCTTTCTTCTTATATCTGCTTCTAATATATTCTGTACAATTCCCTCATGCCTTAATATGTGACCTATCGTTTTATATCTCCTCCTTTTTACTGTTTTTTACATATTCCTTTCTTCCTTTATCATTTCTGGTACCTCTTTGTCCTTAACTTTGTCTGTCCATTCGTCTGTAGCACCACATTCAAAAGCTTTTTCCTGTCGACTGTCACTGTTCAAGATTCACAGCCGTACAGTGCTGTGCTTTACACATATCTTTTAAGCAATCTCTTTCTTGGTTCTATGTTTGCGGTCTTTCAACATAGTAGTTGCTTTGATTTTTCTTGTTAAATTCAGCACAACTTTGGGCTAATATTTGTTTTATATCTTTGCGCTTTAACTTGCGTTATTTGGGCTTGTAGGTAGCAGAAATCTTTAACTTCTTGTAAGTTCTCGTTACTTATTTGTATTCTAGGTTTTGATTTATTTTCCCCTCTTTTACATACTGGTACTTTAGATTTATTTTTGTTAATTTTCATACCGTATCTCTCTGTTAGAACCGTTTCCATTTCATTAAGAGCAGCTTCTAACTCTTCCTTGCTAGACGCTAATACCGCTATATCATCTGCAAATCTAAGCATATCAATTTTTGTCCCTGCATAGTAATTCCAAATGTCTTGCTGCATTTAACAGTATTCATTGCTCCTTCTATGTACAAGTTAAAAATCAATAGGGAGAGGGCACATCCCTGTCTCACCCCTTTCCTAATGGTTACTTTTCTACGTTTCTGCTCTAATTCTATTACTGCTGTTTGCTCTTTGTATAAGCTATGTACTATTCGTCTATCCCTATAACTCATTCCAATCTTTTTGTGTATTTCAAACATTTTTTCCAATTTACATTGTCGAATGCTTTTTCCAGATCTACAAACCCTATATACACGCTTTCCCCTTTTTCTATTGTTTTCTCCATTATCACTCTCAGAGCTAAAATAGCCTCCAGTGTTCCCCTGTTTTACCTAAACCCAAATTGGTCTTCTCGTAGTATTTCTTCCGCCCGTTTTTCCATTCGTCTTTGCACAATTCTAGTTAATATTTTTGACATGTGTGCTGTCAAACTTATTGTTCGAAAATTTTCACATCTATCCGCGCCTTTCTTTTTTGGTATAGTTACTATGATGCTACATTTGAAATCTTTGGGTATCTCGCCTGTCTCATACATATAGCTTACAAGTTGGAAGACACGTTCTCTTACTGCTTGTCCAGCGGCTTTTAGGGTTTCTGCTTGCACCTTATTTGTACCCGGCGCCTTACCATTTTTTAGACTCTTTAATGCTAATTCAAACTCATCTCTAAGTATAAGATATCCCAAGTCATCATTTTCGATGTCTGATTCCTGTTCTAATGCAGTTAGTTCTTCTCCTGAATATAAATTCCCTATATACTCTTGCCATCTACCCACTTTCTCTACATTTTCTATGATGACGTTTCCTTGTGCGTTCCTTATATTTTTGCTATACGGTTTTGTATCCCTAAAATTCATTCTAATTAATTTGTATGCTTTGTTTGTCTTTCCTATTTCCATCTTCGCTTGTACCTTTTTGCGCTTTTCATCAATTCATTGTTCTTTAGCTTTCCTGTATTTTCAAATAATTTCCCATTTCATGGCTTTGTATCTCTGTTTTCCTGTTTCGTCTGATTTATTTTTGTATTTTCGTCTTTTTTCTATTAAATTCAGGATATCCTCTGTTATCCATGGTTTTTTATTTTCTTTTTGTATATACCCCAGAATATCTCTGGCCGCCATGTCTAGGCTGGATTTAATGTTATTCCATTCCGTTTCTACTTCCTTAGTATCAGATATTTTCCCGATATCTTTGAGCAATTCATTTGACTTTTTTTCGAATCTTTCTTGAATATCTTTATCTTTTAGTTTCTCTAAGTCCAAGTGCCTTTTTCCGTTTCTTTTTTTCACATTCTTAAATTTAAGTGCGGCCTTCATAATTACGATGTTGTGGTCAGTATCTATATCTGCTTCTGGGTAGCTTCTAAAGTTTTTTACTTGATTCCTAAACCGTTGTCTAACAAGAATGTAATCTATTTGATATCTTCTTATATCTCCTGGCATCTTCCACGTATATCGTCTTCTAGCATGATGTTGAAATAATGTATTTGTGATGATTAAATTGTTCTTGTCGCAAAATTCTACCAGCCTATTTTCCCTGTCGTTTCTCGTGCCTAAACCAAATAAAGTTACTACCGCTCCTTCCCTACCCTCACCTACCACGGCATTAAAATCCCCCGTAATTATTAAATTTTCGTGTCCTTTTACGTATCTTAATATGTCTTCGATATCTTTGTAAATCACTTCTATCTCTTCGTCACTGTAGCTAGAGTATACTTGAATTATTACTGTGTTTACCGGTTTAGATTCTAAACTAACCATAAGTACTCTTTCGTTCTTTTGTAAGTAATTTTCTACACAGTATTCTTTCTTTTTCCGCATAACTATCCCCACACCCAAATTTCTTTCCTCTGCTCCTGTTTGAATTACCCTGAAGTCCTCGCTCCAAAAATCTTCATCGAACTTCGCTGATCCCTACTATGTCTAGCGATAACCTATTCTTTTCGATTTTTAGGCTTTGTAGCTTACCTACTTGTTTCATACTTCCAACAATCTACTTTCCGACCCGCAAAATGTTCCCGCCTCTTATTTTAACTTTCCGATTGCATCATTCGAAGTAGTCCCCTACTGGAGATCCCAATGGGGACTATTTTAACTCCGGAATCTGTTAACCCAGAGAATGCCATCATTTTATTATAATTTATGTACGCTGTGTACTTGGGAGGTAATGTAGTGGTTTGCCGTTGCCTTTCACATCGGGGTAGTGTCTTAGACTGCCATGCCGACCCCTATAGTCTCTGCCAATCTAAGTACCGAAAGAACCGCTGCCTTCTTTCGGGGACTTGTCTTGGTCTGGTTCCACACTAACGGCCCTACTACTTTGGTTGGACCTGTAGTTTGGCTCTTTAGCTCATTAGAACACGCAAGCCATTTCACCTGTTCTAGTAATTTAGAACTTCGGCAAGATGTACGTCCATTCGAAAAGGGGCCAACTTATTAACTGAACTAAAATATAGAGAATAAATATATAAGAATTATGAGCATGCTACTTGATTCAAATAAAGTGTAAATTGTAAGAGAGGGACTAATCGCATGTAGGCAATTTTACTTGCAACCGAATAGAGAATTTGATTTGCTGCTGTAAAGCTAAATTCTGAAAAAAAAACACACAAAAATAGAAATTTGGAGAGTGAATAGAAGAGATTTACAAAGTCGTAACTAGAGATTGCCGCAGGAAAAATGTCACGTTACAATATTAATAAGTTTACTGTTGTTTTTTTGATTTTAATGCTTCTTTTATAAAAATGGACGCTTCCACCATGATAGTTGGCGGTTAAAATTGTTTTGATTACATTTTTGGTGGTTTAATAGTACATTATAAAACGAACTAGTTACGATAGCCATTACTCTATTAGTCATTCGGAAAGTTTACGCCACGAGCCCTAGCGGGTTCGCAGAGTAATATGAATGGGTAACGGCCATAACTCGCAAGTAGACTAATATACTTTTTTTCGGTTACACAAACCTTTATTATCAGAAATTTTTTAAGCATTTAAACTAATATCACAAACACCGAAAAGTAAAAATTTATATGTCAAAGTGTATCAGCCTACTTCCTATGATACGAAAATTATATTTTGTGGATTATAGAAAATGGAGGTTTGAACTGATTCGTCAGAGGTGTTGGATTATGACCATTACCCAGGACCTGGATGTTCTTGATTAGTTAAAGGTGCTGGATTACGGACTCATTTACTTTTAAAAAATAATGAGTAATGTTATTAACCCATTCTTAACCCAGATATTACTGAAAAGTTTTTTTATGGTTACAGAATGATTGAATGGCGAAAATAATCAAACTACATCTTTACACTATCAATTCTTAGGTAAAGAAACAGGTGCGCCCATTTGTGTCGAAAAACGGAGCTCTCCCTTTAAAAGGACAACAGGGTTAAAAGCTACTATAATGATAAAATATAATATCTATTTAGTAATTGAAAATAATATTAAACTAAGTCAACATCAATCTGAATTAAATATTACATGCTAAAAAATGAATAAGTTTATCGTCTGTGTAAATTTATTTGCGATGATATAAATTGGAGTACTCTTTTGGGTGTAATGCAATTTCACATTTTTTCCACCTAAATTGCACTTCCTATGACACTGTCCGTACGGAGACTGCTTGTCTTGGTATGTAATTAAATGATCGATTGGGTCATATCATGAAAATTCGTGTACCAAACTGGAAGTTTTGGCCACTCCCTTCACTATTGATTTCTTATAGGTTCCAAGCAAATTCGTGGGAACTGCTTTTCTAAAACGTAACTGATATTTTGCTCATTTGTTAATTCTCTGTAATTACCAAGCATTTTCCACACCCATGTCAATGCATTGACAAATCAACGGAAAGTACCATTTCTTGCCACGAACAGATGTGCGGTACAAACTGATGTTTTGATCACATCTATCCACAACGCCCATGTAAGCATTATAAGATTTAATAAGACCAGGCCGATCAATTGTGATGTTGCATTTTTTAGTTCAAGGATATCTTTTGACTTGATTGATCGGGCAAACTTGTAAATAATTAGATGCAACATTTACGATACGATTGTCGTTCCACTTGCAAACGATGATACCAGTGTTTGAATTAGCAAACTCAAATGTCTCTCTCTTTGATTTTTTCATTACTTTGGATTCGGTTAAAGAACATCTTCCAGTTCTGTTATCTCGCATAGTTCCAGTACCTTTCATACCTCGATTTTTAAGTTCATTCAGGAGAGGAAGAAATGTGAAAAAATTGTCAAAAAGAAAATTAAACGGTACAGTTTGCCAACGGTTCTGTAAAGATCTGCATATTGTAGAATGACACTAGGCCCTAAACCCATTATCGTATAATTATCTGGTAAAACCGTTGATGCTCTTTGGTAAGGGTCGCACCAGTTTACATAGTCCAGTTGAGTAGTGGCATTCCAAAACTTATATCCCCATCTTATGGGTTCACCTTTGATGAATTGTTTGCAAGTTAGTCGGCCAATGTAAGGAAACATAGATTCATCCATACTGTGGTTTATTTCTCAAAGTGCATGTACGCGCCATATCTGTCCCCGTTCGGGGCATTCCCTCTCTCCGCGCGAGTGGGTCTGAATGGTTCGCGCTAGTTAATGGGAGTCGGTCGTCAAGTCTCGTGATAACCACAACTAGTAACAATAAGTCTGCTCTCTTCCACTAATTCGGCATTGGACTCTTCCTTTCCTGTCTACCTCCTTTCCTTCAACCCTTGGCCAAAGCGGTAGTTACAGTGTTTAGTGCCTCTCAAGTGCCAAAGGAACTTTCAGTAAGTGTTTTTTATGTCTTTGTATGATTATACTCCTATAAACTGTTCTCACCCTCACCCCTTAATAATTACAGTCCACGCTCTATCTCGGAACCCCTTGTTTACGGCTTTTTGCACTCAAGGTGGTTCTATTTGTATCCCGTTACGGAAAACGGGTATTCGATAACAAAACAGTGCATATTCCATAAACTTTTTGTTTAGTGATTAGTGGTCGAACTTTTGCCAACTTATCAGCAATATCAAGACTATTGTTATCACGGCAGTACACATTTTTCATAATAAATGAAAACTTATCTCTTGAAATTGTAGAGGTAACAAGTTTGATGCTAGTATCATTTAGGTTTTTCCATAGCATTTGTCGTCGTGATAAAACTACATAAGCGCTGAGAATTAACACCCCTACAAAGCATTTCAGTTCATCTATACTTTTATTACCAACTACATTATATTGAGTCCCATACATATTAATATATTAAAGTATCAAAGATAAAGCCTCATTGAAGAATAGTTCAAACAATTGCAACAGTATTAAGTTATTCGTAGACCCAGGAACAACATCAAAATCTTGAAGCTTTATAGGACTAAAATCTCGTTTCTTCCATGACAGTTGTTGTTTAGGTTTTGTTAACTTATGTTTTCCTTTACAATATGTGATAGTGGTAGATTGTCCTCAGAGTCATATTCATCGTCAGAAGATTGTTGGTCCACAATTATTTCTACATTCGTGCGAAGTTGACCGCCTGGTAAATTATTCATAGTTACATGGTCTTCATCACCAGAATCCTCATCAGTTATTATAGAATTTGCATCTTCAGGTGGAAAAAGCATAATACCGTTTCGAATTACTGGAATTACATCAGGATTTTCAGGTTCCTCTAAGATTTCATGAAGCTTCAATGGTCGCCTCTAAGAGATCAGTACCGTAATTACAAACATAAACCAATTAGTTATCACAAAATAAAGCTACGTTGTATTGGTAAGATAACTAACACCTTTACCACACAGAGAATACAAAATAGAAAATCATACCATATTTTATCGCCGTCCTTTAAAAAGGACAAGCATCATTGGGGGTGAATTTTGCTAATATTATTGAGGTTTTGTGAAAATAAGTGTTAGCTAATAAAAATATACAGCTTTAGTTAATACATGTGTTTGTTTATTAACTATTTTCAACAGAGAATAATAATAACAATATACTTACGTCCAGTAATCCATGATGCGACAAAAATAAATTCACTTCAAAAAGCACCTGCTGCAATATTTAACCTCTAACTATAAAAGTGCCGCTTTAGTTAACAGTGGCACCATCATTGTAACAGTAATCAAACCCTAAATAAATAATTAAAAATCATTGTACTTTTAAAAGGACAGTAGTGGTAAATGGGTTGTACATAGGAATTGCCTTACTGGATAGCCGTGGGAAGAATATATTACTATTGCGTTCAATTATGGCTATTTTTGTTTTTCTAACTTAACTTAAATGAATTTATAATTTACGCGAGTTTATAATATTAAGTTACTAATCAAATATGTTAAACATATAACAATGGGACTTCTGCGGTAATATTACAAGATAAATTAAAATTAAACTGTATCCTGCTTTCGGTTTATATACTATGCCTTAGGTGTCCTCTTTTCAGCAGTTTTTCTTACTTACTAATGCTACTATTTTGTTAGTATAGTTCATTTTACACGAATCCTTCCTACAATATCATTTGTTTAAAACTTGAGGCAAATTTGAATATAATAGCAAGAACCCCCCTTGGAGATTGTTAATCAAAATTGTTTGTTACAAAGTTAATAATTGACCAACATACGGTAATCGAAATGTAATATACATATTTCTATTTGAATAATTTCGTAATTTAAGCCTGAAGCTAAATTTCAAATTCGCTCTCTCATTTTAAATCTTGAATTGTTTGTTTTATTAAAAAACATTTTTCTATTGAAGTATTGCTCAGTATACGTTTATTTATTAAATATTATAAGTACTTGAAAATGTGATTCAGGTTATGCAATAGACAAAAAGCATTCGTTGTTAAGTCATTTGTGGAACAAACTATGTTAAAGATTTACAAACGCCAGATTGTAATGTTGTATTTAAAATGTGTATATAAACTATTAGACTTTAATTAGTTAAACCTGATCAAAATAGAACAAATAAAACAAGGAATTTACTATCGAGTTTTACTTTTTATTATTGATATCTTTATACCTAGGTCCGATATATGAACTTGGTTCAATAGCATAAAAGCAAAGTAGCACTAACCATTCAGGTAAGTAATATAGTATTCTATGAATAATTTGCCAAACGCCGAACAGACATGAAGTACTTTAAGCAAATTAGGACTCAGTTTAGAAGAAATCAAAGGTCAACTGTTTGTTCAATGTATAAATATAATTATGGGATATTCAATTGGAAATGACGACACGGTCTCACGTTCTTCCTTTGCGACAGGCTATATTAAAACCAACATGTTAACAAAATATGAGAAAAAAGACAAGATAGCGAATTTAGTTCGATCTCAAAAATTTTTGTTTGCGTTATAACTTACAAAAATCAATCAGGTTCAAGACCTTTTTGTTAAATATTTACATACACCAAGTGAACTCATTGCAGGGGCGTATACAACTTCAGTTTATAGAAGGGATAGAAAATACATCTGTGCCTTGTATAATATAAAATATTAAGGAAATATAAATAAATATATGAAATATAATATAAAAAATACATTTGGTGGTAATGAGACGGATTCTTGTATAAAAATTTGTATCGTTCATCGCTAAATTTTTGTACACGCAGTTCAAATCAAATTTAAACAACAGAACAATAATAAAAAACGAAATTATTCTATGCATTCCTTAATATTTAAAACAAAACACTAAAAAGTACAAAACAGAATATTGTCTTCTGGTGCCGTCGGATTATTTCGCATATCGGCCAATGACGGCTTCCGGTGGTAACTATACGTCCCCGTGCATTAACCTGAAGAAAAGATAAACATATTAAACGATTTTCTGATGTGAGTGGAGGATGGAGCCGATCCTTGGACAGATCCACCCATTGGATTCACCCGGTCCACACGATTCATATCTAACCTAGGTAAGAGTTTCCCTCGATTAGCCATATTCAGATCCACCTTATGGGATCCACTCATTGGATCCACTCGATCCACACGATTCATATGTAACCTAGGCAAAAGTTTTCTTTAACTAACCACCTTAACCTGATCTACAATTTTCTGGACAATCTAACCCTGTTTGAATTTTTAAAATCGGACTATCCCTTACAAAGTTACACCCTGTTAAAGCCTCGTACCTTTACATTTTTTGTTTATTTAATTTTAACTCGATCTTTAAATCCTTTTTGATGACCCGAGATATACGCTTTAATTCGGAGTTTCCCGACTACCCCCTACCTTGACACAAACCCTTCACTCAAATTTTTAGCTAATATATTTATAAAAATGTTATAACGTGGTCTAACCGCAACATGCAAACCATTCAATTATTTTAAATATAACACCAAAACTTTGAAAACTATTTAAAACATTTTTTAATTTTTTTCTAAAGAATAATTTTAAGAAACCTAATGAATTTTCAAAATAGAATCAACCTAAAAAGCTCTATAGACAACCAATTTTACATAGATTTCTCTAATACTTTAAAAATCAATTTAGGTTTTTGTAAATCAATTCAAACCTTTTGTAGGGAAACTTAATAAAACACTTTAAATGTTTACTAAGGATATATTATAATTATTGTCCACAGGAATAAAACAATTAAATTTTACATAACTTCTACATTACATTTTTGAAAATCGCAGGCTTGAATATTTTCTAAATGAATCACCGAGCGAAAGTACATGCAATGTTATTAAAATTAACCATTAGGTCCTCATTTTACGACCACGGTTAATTAATGTAAGAAAGCAATGCTTATAATTATTGTTTAAATACCGACAAGCTCTAAATTAAATTTTTTAAAAGTGAAAACTTGGGTATTCTCCGAGACTTGACAGTTTCTAAATGAATCACCGAGGAGAATGCATTTCATTGTTATTTAACGATTTACTAATGTAAACCACTTATAAGCTTATCAACATTGCCGACTGTCCTCCCTATAATTACTAATACGAGGTCAGTTTTGTAAATTATTTGGAAGTGAAATTTTGTTTTCCCTAATACTAGTAATGTTTAATTGTATTTATGGGAATTTAAAATTGCCTTTGGCATTACTCCTGATTTTGAAAAAAAAATCGCGTACAACTGTCCAAGATACTATTAACTGCGTAATCGTTCCAGGCAGCAATTATCCTTTACGTTTCCAGTATATATTCAAAAGAAACGCGTTGTATGCGTATAGTGTTTTCTTTTTCGTAGTTTGTGCGGTAAGTGGTTGTGTTTGTGTCTTGTAATATTCAGCCGTTTTTTATTTTAATAAATCACCATCTTCAGGTCGAATGTCTATAAACCAGCAGACTGTATAGGCCTCTAAAGCCAGGGTTGTGGTTTAGAATTAGGGACAGATGTTGTTTTGAATTTAGTATCGGTTGTGGATAATCTTTCAGCTCTATACAATGCCTAGGCAACGTATATAACATGATTTATTTTACACAATGCCTGGTGATTTTATGCAAATTTCTTTTGTAAAGTAATACGCAAATTCATTATAATTGTTCACTAAACTAGGCATATTTGTTAACACAAGGTGAGCTACTTGTTCGATGTTTCCATTGCCATTTTATTATTACGATATTAAAAAGCGCGACAGATGACGAGGGTGGGTATATAATATACACTACAGTTAGAAAAATTGGAGTAATTTTTCAATTCAATTATGAGTAAGTATATTAACAGTTTATTTTAAAGTGGTATATCTCATTTTTAGTATTTACAAACCCTCTTAACAGTTCATATTTCGGTTGATACAGGCTTTTTGAAAACACATAGACGTTCTGGAATCTAAGCCCATTCTCGTGTAAGATTAGAGATATTAAAGCGTTGGTTTTTACTCAGTTTGATAGACCAGCGAATATAGCCCATATGTTAGATGGGAACAAAAGCCCATGTTTACGCACAATGTTGGTTAAAGATACCAAAAATTTGTCAAAATTCTGTATGAGTATTAGAAGATCATGGTTATCATTGCCCATATCGCTTACATTCTCTTGTTTAGAAACAGTTTTGCTATCCGAACTAGGTCGGATTAAAATCCGACCTAGACCGGATTAAAATTCGACCTAGGTCAGATTAAATCCGACCTAGGTCGGATTAAATTCGATCTAGGTCGAATAGGTCGGACTGGGCGGGGATATATATGTAGGATGTATACTTGACATATGTCGGATGTATGTCAGATATAGTTTGGATGTATGTCGGATGTATGTCGTACGGATGCGGGAGGAGATAGAAGGACAAAGTAGGGTGGAGGAAGGAGGGTTTAGGTTATTTTACGTTGTTTGGAGTTTGACTAGTCCGTGTTGTCTGAAGTTAGGTTATGTTAGTTGGACTTGTTAGGAGTTAGGTTAGCTAGTGTTGTTTGGAGTTAGATTAAGTTAGTTGAACTTGTGTGAACTTAGGTTAGATAACAGGAACAATTGATATGTTAGGTCAGCGCCGCGGCGCTGACGTAATCTATCAATTTTTTCTGTACTACCTGTAGATGGGACCGTTTATGTAAAACGGTTTATAAAAAAAAATATCATCATCTTCCAGCTCACGAAATTGTGAATCCCAAACATTTTGGTATTGCAAATTTGAAGCAGTTACAAAAAGATAGTCAATCTAAACATTGTTTATTGCATTCGAAAAATTTTCTGAACTGTGCCAATCAGAACGTTTGTATTTTAAAGAATATTATTTTTGGAATTTTTATATTAATTTGATTTTTTATCTAAAATGGTTTTATAGTATCTTATTAAATAAATTTTTTATATTGGTCTGATTCATTTAACTAAATGGAAATTTTAGACCACGTTATAACATTTCTATAAATACATTAGCTAAAAATTTGGGTAGAGGGTTTATAAGTACTAAAAACAAGATATACCACTTTAAAATAAACTGTTAATATACTTAATCATAATTGAATTGAACAATTGCTCCAATTTTTCTGACTGTAATGTGCATTATATATCCACCCTCGTCATCTGTCACGCTTTTTAATATCGTAATAATAAAACGGCAATGGAAACATCAAGCGAGTAGCTCACCTTGTGTGAACAATAATAATGAATTTGCGTATTAGCTTACAAAAGAAATTTGCATAAAATCACCTAGGCATTGTATATAGCTGAAAGATTATCCACAACCAATACTAAATTTAAAATAACATCCGCCCTAAATCTAAACCAAAACCCTATACAAATCTGTTGGTTTAAAAAGACATTAGACGATTAGACATTAGATGATGATTTATTAGAACAAAAAATGGTTGGAAATTACAAGTCACAAACGCAAGCACTTATCGCACAAACTACGAAAAAGAAAACACCATACGCATACAACGCGCTTCCTTTTGAATATATACTAGAAACGTAAACGATAATTGCTGCCTGGAGCGATTACGCGGTTAATAGTATCTTGGAAAGTTGTACGGAAATTTTTTTCAAAATCAGCAGTAAGGCCGACGGCAATTTTAAATTCCGGTAAATACAATTAAACATTACAAGTATCAGGGAAACAAAATTTCACTTCCAAACAATTTACAAAACTGACCTCGTATTAGTAATTATAGGGAAGACAGTCGACAATGTTGATAAGCTTATAAGTGGTTTATATTAGTAAATCGTTAACTAACAATAAAATGCATTCTCCTCGGTGATTCATTTAGAAACTGACAAGTCTCGGAGCATACCCAAGTTTTCACTTTTAAAAAATTTAATTTAGAGCTTGCCTGTATTTAAACAATAATTATAAGCATTGCTTTCCTTTATTAATTAACCGTCGTCGTAAAATGAGGACCTAATGGTTAAATTTAATAACAACGCATTTACTTTCGTTCGGTGATTCATTTAGAAAATATTCAAGCCAGCGATTTTCAAAAATGTGACGTAGAAGTTATTTAAAATTTAATTGTCTTATTCGTAACTATTCTGTAGACAATAATTATGATATACCCTTAGTAAACGTTTAAAGTGTTTTATTAAGTTTCCCTTCAAAAGGTTTAAATTGATTTAAAAAATCTAAATTCATGTTTAAGGTACGAGAGAAATTTATGTATAATTGGTTGTCTATAGAGCTTTTTAGAGTTGATTGTATTTTGAAAATCCATTAAGTTTCTTAAAATTATCCTGCAGAGGAGAATTAAAAATGTTTTAAGTTGATTTCAAAGTTTCGGTGTTATTCTTAAAATAATTGAATGGTTTGCATATTACCTTAAATTTTAGATCACATTATAACATTTCTATAAATACATTAGCTAAAAATTTGAGTGGGGGGGGGGTCGTGTTAAGGTAGGAGGTAGCCGGGAATTCTTTATTAAAGCGTATATTTCGGGTGACCAAAAAGATTTAAAGTTCGAGTTAAAATTAAATAAACAAAAAATTTAAAGGTACGAAGCTTTAACAGGGTGTAACTTTGTAAGGGATAGTTCAATTTTAAAAATTCAAACAGGGTTAGATTGTCTAAAAAATTCTAGATCAGGCTGATATGGTTAGTCAAAGAGAATTCTTACCTAGGATAGATATGAATCGGGTGGATCCAATGCGTGGATCCCATAAAGTGGATCTGTGCTAGGATTGGCCCTATCCGCTACTGACGTGGATGATAGAAGCCAAGTTTTAGTCTTCTCAGAGCTGAAATCTTTCCGATGTAGCTACTCTGATTGGGTATATTAGCGGTATCTTTAAGAACTTAATGTAAGGGAAATACTCACATCGCAATTTTTTAAGCTAACCCTGTGTTCTCTGGAACTTCATTTGTTGAATTTTTTTTTATAGATTTCTATATAACTCTGCTTCCACCACATATATTTGTGTAAGCATATGATTCAGATCCATTTTCCAATTTTGTCGAAAGTTCAGTAATATTCTTTAAGTTTTCCAGCAGTTCCCTGATTTATTTGGTAATGGTTCGGTTGAACATCAAAATATCAAAATCAAAACAATTAAACTATTTTTGTTGAATTGCGTGTATAAATATTCAATAATTTCGTCAAACAGAGGGTAAAGGTTGTAATTATGACATATTCTTTAGATGTTTCAACGTTGGGGTTTGGTCTCTTTTTTTTTGATGCTGCATTGTTCGTGGTACAGTAATTAAAATTTCACGTTTGTTAGCAATGTTTAATCTCGTTGTTTGGATCTATGACCCAGAGCTAATATGAGATGGATTGTATATAGGTAGCGACTTGTGAATGATCCACACAAATTAAACTTACCGATATTGCGCCAAATGTGATTTTCAACTGGTCTAGTAGAAATTGTTGTAAATCCTTACTCCAACAACTGCGTTTGAACTTTCTTCTGTTCCAATAACGGCTGGTATGTGGAATTGTATCATTCACAAACTCAAACGCAACGTAATAAAAACGATATTAAACTTTTTAAAAGAATATTTTTATTTTGCCCCACAGTTTTAGAAACGTTGCTTGTACAACTTGATTATTTTGTAGTTTTTTTGCGAAGCATCTATCTAGATTATATCATAAATCAACGGAAGAATGTCAAATCACATGTAAAGCGTTTTTTAACTATACCCAAAACTAAACTTAATTGCATTGGGACGCAACACATGTTATAAATAATAGAAAGGCGTTTTTTTAAATTTTCTCTTCTTTACTTTAAAGTTCTTCCGTTGATTGGAGATTGTGTATAATTTCGATCGATGCCCTGACTTACAATATCCTACTCAAACCAACAGTTCTGCTTAAAAAATCTGTTAAACGATAGAGGCTGTTATTCTCAAGTGCTTATGTAATACGAAATAATACTTCATAGATAAGTTGAACGTCATAGTCGAATGAGTACCTAAGAGGTGGTCAAGGGATGAGATGGGATACTCCCAACACGAACACATATTCTTTGAAAAGCTACCATTACATTGAGGTTTATCCGTGTTATTAAAATTTGTTCCTCAAAGACTTCAGACTAGCTCTGAATTTTTAAGTTCAGCGGTATTGTGATAAGACCTGCGTGTATTCGTAAAGTACGGATAATGTCAGACGCCACTACACTTATCTAAATAACAAAACGAGGCTTGTTAAGAGGGAATGTGTAGGAACCCTCACAACAAAGAACGTTTCAACTAAAGATCGAATATTAAAAGTTGCAGCCAAACAAAAAAAGACGACCGAACCTGTAAATAAAAATATTAAGATACAATATGCGAGACTGCCTTTTGCGTCTTAAAAAACACTATTTACATAAAAATATATAAGCACATTGGAGTACGGTTACCACATATGTTGTTCTTTAATTTCGCTTGTGCAACATTTATGAAAGCACTGTAAAGATCACCTGTTTTTATATACAGTGTGTCTACTTAAGTTGGCGACATATGGAAAACTTTTTTATTTTTAGTTTTAGGAGAAAAAGTCACTCTTTATAAAAAGTTCTGCTTGTTCTGAAACCTAAAATAAAACCTTCAAATAGCTAAATTTATTAGTCATATACGAGGTTTATCAATTAATATGAATTTGGCGCAAGAGTAAAGTACCTTTATTTTTGATAATTTCAAAAATTGGTATTATGAAAGGGACTGACACGCGCTAAGAAAAACCTGTTCTGAAACCAGCCGGCGAAGATAACACCAGATAATTCTAAGAATTGAAAATTTTAAAACGAAAATCTTGCAATTCACCATAATATTGAAGACAATTTTTCTATAAAAGGGGTATGAACGTTGATACAAGACTTCATATTTCACAGCAATTGATTTGTCTTAAATTTCGTCTAAAAACTTGACTGTTACCACCATAACTTATTTATTATTTTTACCACCAAATTTTCTCGAAGTTTTTTTACAACCTAAATGTTGCGGTAACCTATGAGGCGCCGTTTGTGTCTATAATAAAAACTGAAATATATATATTTTTCTAATATATATGTAAAATATTTTGTAATATATATTTTTTTCAAATATATATATTTTAAAATATATATATATATATATATATATATATATATTGTAATATATATTTTTTCAAATATATATATTTTAAAATATATATATATATTATATATATATATATATATATATATATATATATATTGCTGTGAAACCTCCATCATCCGTGAACTACGCTTTTCGCCTCGGCTGCACTCTCTCAGTTTTATAAACCTCCTCATTCTTAAAATTAAACAACACATTCCTACCACAAACATCAACGTTAACTCTATTTACATCAATATTCAGAATACATTAAATTTTCAAATTAAATTTCAGCATAAAATTCAGTTTTAAAAAGAATTTCAAAATTAATTTTATTATCACTTTAACGTGCATCCAGAATTAAAGTCCTTGTTGGATGCCTACTAATTAATATAACAATATAAGCAGACCGGAGTCTGAGTATAAAGGGAGCATCTACCACCCCTTTACGTTAATTAACCAGGTTTGTCTAATTGAGCTCAAAGACATACCCAAAGTTTCATCATATTCCCGAACATCAAAACAAAATACCCCTTTTTACTTAAACAAGCAAATTTCATCTTAAAATTAAACTTTTATGGTTAGAACAATTTCACTAATGTCCATTTAAAGTAAATCAATTATAAAGTCATTCAATACACACAAAAATGTCAAACAAAATAGTATAATTTACCTGAAGGATACTGTCCTCGTCGTTTCAAAGTATCGTTTCTTTAGTTAATCACACCATTCAACAGGATTATAATTACGGCTTCTGATTCTCTACGCTTTTAAAATTTTCTCCATCACCATCCATTCAAAGTCGTTTCTGGGCCTTTCCGGAACTCATCTGTGTTTATCTGACCCTTGTTTCATGGATCCAGACACGTATTTGAACCATTTAATTATTAACACCCCCGAAAAATAGCAAATAACTTCATGCTTCTGTCACCAATATATGCCAAAACTGCCTACTTTTGTGTATACATTCGTCGTTGTAAATTTTGCTAATTGGTACAGTGAAACTAAATTTTATTACCTTGTATCTAAGTGCACTGAAGTACATTCATGTTAACACGTAACTAACAAGCTATTTTGAATCACTAAAATATACTAGCAAACTTTAAATTATTTAATCAAACTAAAATGCACGGTTTAACATTTTCAATCAAGTCGCGTATGTACGAGCTTTTAACGCATCGAATCGTCAAAAGTCTCAGAGTCTAAGAGGGCTTGTTTATATTCATTTCGGTATATATAGCAAAAAGCCTGTCTGTCGGTCGAGTCTCTAAAACGGCCAGTTTCTAGAATTTCTCATGCTCTGTTCCCAGTCTGTCGCCCGCACGTCGATTTTTACGAATTTTCACTCGCCCCATTCAAATCTCAGAAAATTTCTACACGGTACGCACGCATGTCCGAGAAAAACTAATTGTTTTTGTACAGAAATTGTTGTTTCTACCTCTGATATTTGCATCCTATTTTTAACCAATTGTAACCCCATGACGTTGTTTAAATCCCGCCTTTTAAAATATGTGTCTTTGCTTGACGCATTTTCTCTTTCCTTCTCTAACCTGTTCGTATTGGTGCAACTTGACACTCTTCATTATCGATTATTTCAGTCCACGCGGACTGTTATCTGGGTTTAATAAACCCGTATCGCACATTCTCGTGAATATTAAGCCCAGGTTTCTCCAAGATTCTTTGTAAACATTAATTATCTGCAAACTTTTCGCCGTATTTGACATTTAAACTACGCAGGTGTTCAAAATATAATATTAATTCTCAGAGCTTTATTCCGTGGTATTTTAATCTTGGGTTTTTACAAGTTTCTATGCTTATTATATGTTACTAACGGTTTAATTAACTCTAATTAAATTGATTTCTATCCTTTCATTTTAGCGAATACAAATTATTATCCGTACGTTTTGTTTAATACCAGTTATTTAAAATAGAGTTCATTAATATAAATTTTGCACGTAATTTCCATTTGTTTATTTCTTAGGAATAATTACATTACACGCAGAGCTTTTCAATACTGCTTCTTTTGATACAAAGCGTCTTATAAATAATTTAAATTTCTTATTTTTACTGAAACAACCGAGTTTATTTATGCTTCATGGTTTTAATAACGCGTATTATCTAATAAAATTCCTTATACACGGTGATTAAAATTATTTGATGTGATTATTTAATTTTCTACCCTGGTCTAAATATGAGTAATATATATATTTAAAATATATATATATTTGAAAAACATATGTATTTAATATATATATATATATATATATATATATATATATTTAAAAAATATATATATATATTTAAAAAATATATATATTTAAAAAATATATATATTTAAAAAATATATATATTGAATTAAGTAACAATGAAATATATATATATATAATTTTGCATTGGACTACCGCCAGATAGAGGCGCTGTTCTTATTCTGAACGCGTGCGTCTATTAGAGATCGCACGTTTTCAGAGTTAAGCATCCTCGCTCTGGTCAGTACTTGGGTGGGTGGACACTGTTTTTTTTAGGAGCGTACATATACATATAGCAGTTGCAGGACCGTGTAGCACATCTCGACATGCACATAAATAATTATTTAACAATCCTGTACACGAGTTCAGTGCAAATTTCGGTGCTGCATGTGATTTTCGCTTGACATACAGTTTGTTTATTATACCTGTTGATGGTTGCAAAACTCCGACACAAAGGAGGGTTACTTACAATCGCAGAAGAGAGTGCTTGCTATTATGTAATGATTATACGACTAATTGCTCGTCTTTTAGTCTACTTTTCGGCTGTCGTTTATTAAATTTTTCAGTAATTTTAAGAAAACGCGGTGTTTGAATATTTGCTAGATGCATTCTCATAAGCACTTTACATACCCGGAACGCGACATTTCCATATAAAGTTGGGGTTGTGTAATTTAATAAAAATTACAAAGTCAGGGAAAACTACGATATTCCAGCGTAAAAAGAAAAAAAGGACAAACACACGCGGTGTGTTCCCAAGCGGTCACCCACCCAAGTACTGACCGCGCTCAACGTTGCTTAACTGCTGTAATGGGACGAGAAGCTGTGCTTTTCAACATGCTATCGTCGTCATCTATAATTAATGTCGCATTCCGGGTATGTAAAGTGCTTATGAGAATGCATCTACAAATATTCAAACTCCACGTTTTCTTAAAATTACTCAAAAATTTAATAAACGACGGCCGAAAAGTAGACTAAAAGACGAGCAATTAGTCGTATAATCATTACATAATAGCAAGCACTCTCTTCTGTGATTGTAAGTAACCCTCCTTTGTGTCGACGTCTGGCAACCATCAACAGGTATAATAAATAAAATGTATGTCAAGCAAAATCACATGCAGCACCAAAATTTGCACTGAACTCGTGTACAGGATTGTTAAATAATTATTTATGTGCATGTCGAGATGTGCTACACGGTCCTGCAACTGCTATATGTATATGTACGCTCCTAAAAAAACCGAGTCCACCCACCCAAGTACTGACCAGAGCGAGGGTGCTTAACTCTGAAAACGTGCGATGTCTAATAGACGCACGCGTTCAGAATAAGAACAGCGCCTCTATCGGGCGGTAGTTCAATGCAAAATTATATATATATTTCATTGTTACTTAATTCAATATATATATATATATATATATATATATTAAATATATATATATATATTTTTAAATATATATATATATATATATTTTAAATATATATATTTTTAAATATATATATATTTTTATATATATATATTTTAAATATATATATTTTTAAATATATATATTTTTAAATATATATATTTTTAAATATATATATATATATATATATATATATATATATTTTAAAAATATATATATATTTGAAAAAATATATATTACAAAATATTTTACATATATATTAGAAAAATATATATATATTTCAGTATTCATTATAGACACAAACGGCGCCTCATACTAACCTATTTGTTGGCTGTATAAAAATTTAATCTTTAGAATAATGAAATGATGATAGTGCTATTTACCATAATTTTTGTTTCGTTTAAGCTTTACAATCGAAAGTGTGCACTCATTTCTATTGAATCCATATAGCTATGCGAATCGAATCCTTTTACATATACATTCTGGACGGGTTGGGGTGTAGAAGGAGACTTACTTGTAATCGCCGGGAACTAACAGAATAACCTTGTGCGACAGATGCGCTCGCAAACGGGTTATGAACTGGCGAAGTAATCTTTGAAGTCGTGAAATCGTTAAAATCGCGAAAATAACAATTACTTTAAATTAAATAATGAAATGTATACGGTGCTGAATGAACGCATCAATATAAGGTGATGAAATATAAACTGAGCGCCTTATATTAATAAAAATTGGTACATTCTTACATAAAATAAAAATGTTAATTCAAATATATCAGCTAGTACGCAAAATATAAGCACTACATACAGGGCAATGTAACATAAGCAGTGTTACATGCCAGTGAGGGACTAAAAGAATTGTAACGTAAAATAAAAACCTTACAAAACTTACTAAAAACTTTTGCGTCTGTAGAACAATTTTAAGACATGTCGCTTCTGATAGTGATTGCAATTCCCGCCAATTAGTTATTACCGACAAACATTCGATACTACTTGTTAGAACACATTTGTACTGCAGTATTTGACAGGCCGCCCTGTTATAAATCGTTAATTATGAATTTTATGGTACTCTTGTTATTTATAGACTGAGAGATAAATGTATCTTGGTAGCACCGATTAGCATACGAATGTTTGGTTTGGAGGAACACTGTGCTTTAACTGCGGCTGGTTATGCCAGCTCAAGGACGATTAAGAAGCGAGTAGTAGAGGGCAGTCGTTTAACAGGTAAAGATGTTGGTAGTTAAATCTAATCGTACCGAAGGTGTTTGGAATAAAGTCAAGAACCGTGTGAATGCGTCCTTACATGAGCAATTTATATACCGGTTGATAACAATGATGTTACAAGAAAATAGTTTTTAGAACGGGTATAAAACATTAAGGTTCACAATAATTGATAAGCACGCGTTAACGTGGTGAAAACTAACGTTTAAAATTATATTTGTACCGGTGGTGATATAAGATTGTAGGATACCGTGCATTTATATTTTCAATGCTCCACCAGAACGTGCTACATTGGCCAGGAGGCGAGTTTTTTGTTACCCGGAAATTTAGAATTTTGCCGAACCCTTGCCGTTCCAGGCAAGGTAGGGATCTTTAACGTGCGTAACAACACTCACACACGGGACCTCCATTTAACCTCTCATCCGAACGAGGGCGTAATATTTGTGAAAAATGCTCACCTGCCATTTTTCAAGCAGTCGGCCGTGTCGGGATTTGAACCCGGGACCTTGGGATCCGTAGTCTTACGCTTACTACATTGATCCACGGCGACCCGATTGTGGGATACCTGCATTCGGAAATTTGTGTTAAAAATTGGTGTGTGCCGTTAACCTCGACATCCTCTGCTATTGAAAAAGCAGCCATTGGAGGAGTAGGATTACTTGATGTTGACGTCGATTGCGTCAAAGAGTGAGTGAAAAGACTATTGTAGTGACTTTACGACGCTTGACTTAAACGAATTATTTACACGATTTAGAGTAGGGTGAATGATGAAAAGCGACTAATTTAGTTTATTATGGAGTATAATTTGCTTAGTTGTAATTAAAAAAGAGTGTTTATTAAATTCAACATTAATCGTTCACTGAACGAAGTTGTGTTTCATTTCCGTAATCAGTGTTGTATGAGAATCCGAAACTAATATTTGTAATATTTATGAACTAAATATTTGGCGCCCTGGGATTATTAAAATTGTTTAGTGTTTCTGCACTAGTACAATATCAAGTTAAAAAGTCTTATCAGCTTAAAGGTGGGGTACGCCCCCTGCCTGTCAGAAGTATTGACTGACGTTTCTATATCTAACGAATTTCACATAGTGATGACATTTTTTGTCGTTTATTGAATTCAGATTCGATAATAGTAGGGGATAATTGACAATCCTGGGACCTCTTTTCTACCAGCATCCTAATTTCCACACACATTCTTTACCAAATAGTTTTTTCGGCTAGCCATTTCATCTTTCGAGATAGATCTATCTTGTTTGGTGTCAATTAATATCAGATTTTACTCAGCTACCTTAAGTACACAAAGGTTTAATATTTTATTTTATCCAATTTACAGTTTAATAATCTAATAGAATACAATTTTTACAATGCAAAGTATAACATTATTTTATTTTCTTCGTGTAGCCGAGTCCAAGCAGCTGAAAGTAACCTGTAACAAAAAGACATTTATGTGTTGTTTAAAAAGAGAGGAAACGTGTTTTCGGTCAATAAGACATATTGTCATTATCTAACAATGTTTTACCGTCCAGCGACACCCCGTGGTGGTAAACACGTGTCGACGGGAGAGAAAGGGGAAGGATTCGGAAGGTGGGAAGGTGAGTGAAAGAACTTGAAAATCTTAAAACTATTATTTACAAAAATTTAAAAATGCGTTTGCTTTACTAGCGCGGTTAATTTGTGTAAAGTATAATTTGTTTTAAATAAAGAAATTCAATACTTGACTAGATTCAATGATTCACTCATTGTCGACTTATTAGTTTGAACAATTTGTATCTCATTTGTTAAACCTAAACCACTTATTCGCTTATCAACGCCGTCGAGAGTCCTCGCTATAATTAGTAATACACTGTAACATGTTTAATTTCAGCAATAATTATTAGCATTGAATTACGAGGATAATGCGCTAAGCGTGCCTTATTCCTTGTTAATCTTCTTATATGATAATATCTATGTGACATAAAGTTACTTCGTCACGCATCTTTAGCTGCTTCGTTGTTATTTCCACACCTCTAACGTCGCTATCATTCGGTCCTTGCTTCGTCGAGCAGTCGCTCGCTAGCAACTGCCTCATCAACATGTATTCCAGGCTAGAGGCGTGCGACCTTCGTATAAATTACTCTTGTAAGCAGGTCAGGTCATGCTAGACCTGAAACTATTTTCGATACCTTCTACTAACGGTTGGTAAAGTATACATTTTAAGAAGTAATTTAATTTGATTTAATTTATTTAGCGCGTCATGTAGGATTCGTCATGTAGGATTCGTCACTTAGGATTCATCATTTAGGATTCGTCACTTAAGATTTGTCAATTTAGAAGTTGTCTACTAAGAATTTGTTAACTAAGAATTTGTCAACTAAGAATTATGGATGTTGGTTTTGATTGCAGTCGTCCCAAATTAGGAATGACTAGTAACCTTGCTTGAAGAATATGAATTTCCATCTCGATTTGTCGTGGAGCAACAGAAGCAGTTTGGTTCGTTATTAGATATAAGATATTTCATGCATGTGTTTTGAATGTCATAAAAATTTGATAAACAGACTATCATATAAAGCACGTAAAGTTGTTATTACGTTTTCAACATGTAATCTGTGTAATTCTCAATTATTGTTGAACTGGTTTTATAAGCCGTAGAACGAAATTTTGTCAAGTTGGGTTTATATAATTAAAAGCTTTGTTCCATCTGAACCTTAGATAATTTCAACGTATGTTTTCGACGTCATATTTTTTTTGTGTTGCACAGCTGACAGATGTTGTCATGAAAGCAGATGCTTCATGCAGCTGTCATTGAATTTAAACTAAACATTCCTATTTTGTGATTAGCAGTTATCTACATGTAAACTATAAAATTTAAATCTGAAAATTTAAAGACACTCTGTATAAGAATCTAGAAATTGTAATCTACCTGAAAAGATCTGCCCAGGTTAGAACGTTAATTTAGTGTATTATGCTTACAAATTATGTTCACTCAAATGTTTAAAGCTGGTTCATATTTGAAGTGTAGTTGGTTGTTTTAAAAAGTCAAGACCTTGACTTTGATATAGATGTTAATGATGAAATTTTTTTTACTTGTTAAAAAGTTCCGAAATTTAAAAAAAACAGAGTTTTTTTAGTAAACAATTAGTTAATCTTTGAGGCTTTTATTTTGGTCAAATGCGATCAAATCTAATTACACAAAGGTAAAATTTTTGAGTAATAATTTGGTGCCAATATCATATTGGATATACATTTTTTAATTTTTTTTTTGATACTTTTATAGGACACAATTGGTGTTCTACATTTTTATTTATTTAATCTTTGCAATTTCTTACAGGAGTTGCGTCTTATTTTTATACGACAGGTTTTTGTTAACGAAGGCGATCGTTTTATCTTTGAGTTTCCACGTCCGCCTTTGGAATTGTGCTCTGCTATTATCGTGATTATTTCAGGACTTGGTGGCGCCTATTTAATTTAGTTTAGCTTTGGTTTGCAAACAAAATTTGACTTACCCCCTACTTCTAATTGCTCTACCCAGGAATAGACCCCTAGCTATGTCGAAAGATTTTTGTTCACTGGCGCCCATTAAGAAAAATAAGTTGCACTGTCGCCACAACATATAGATAAAAAGAAAATCAGTTATACTAGCGCCTCAACGTATAAGAAATATGTTTCAACATGGTCAGTTTTGTAAAATATTTGGAAGTGAAACTCTAATATTCCTACAAGGCGATTAATTATATTTACCGGAATTAAAAATCACCGTCGGCCTTACTGCTTATTTTGAAAAAATTTCCGTACAACTTTCCATATTATTAACCGTATATTCGAAGACGCTAAAAGGAATATAACCAACATTCCAGTAGTATAACCTATCTAATAATATTAAAATTTCACTCAAGACCCTAATGCATTCTCAAGCGGAGGAACCAAGAGGTTATCAAAAAAATATCTGTAAATAAAAGAATCAAGGTAGTAATATTCTATTAGAAATCTATATAAAATTCTTCACAAACTTCTAAAAAGATCTTCCACAACTTGTATAATCTCTTCCCATTCTAATTCAATTGTTTCATCGTGTTCTTCTATATTCATTTCACCTGCATCTACTTCTTCGTTATCGTCTTCGTTATTCACCTCGTCTACTTCTTCAATATTCTCATTTTCAGTTATGTCTTTGTTTTGTTCAACCATTGCATAATTCAATAACTCGGGATTAATAACAAAAACGTATGTTGATGGACTATTGATATTAAGTGGTATTCAAAATAATGTTATTTTAATATAACCCCTCATTCAAATCATTTACTTCAGTCACTCGACTTGTGTGTCATGCGCTTACTAAAAACAAAATGGGATGCTGAGCTTATCCAATGACAACCGCGCCATCAAAGTCAGAGAATAGCAAAGAAATACTTTAGTCAACTGATAGGAAAAATATGGTCTGGTGCAAATACTGATACTATTACCAGTGAATTCCGAATCATCATCATTTTGTTTTCGACCTTACTTAAGGTCGGTTTGACGCAGCTCTAACTTCTTTTCTAATCTGTGCTAATCTAAAAAGCTCTACATACCCTTCACAACCTAAATTTCTAATAATTTGACTAATATAGTTTGGTCTAGGTCTTCCTATATCCTTCTATCTTTTTCCTATCCAGCTGGCTCTACATAGATATTAGCAACCTGATGGTTGTTAAAAAACTCTAACATGTTTACATGATTACCATTTATAGGGAAATGAAATATAACCTGGTTATCCGCTTCAAAAGGAAAAGTGTTAAATTATATGTTATGGTAAGGCTTAAGCAACGAATCGCTGTCAACATGCCAGACCGCTACCTAATTGTGAGTTATGTTATGGTGACGTTTATTAAATTATATGTTATGGTAAGGCTTAAGCAACAAATCGCTACCAACATGCCAGACCGCTACCTAATTGTGAGTTATGTCATGGTGACGTTTATTAAATTATATGTTATGGTAAGGCTTAAGCAACGAAACGCTACCAACATGCCAGACCGCTACCTAATTGTGAGTTATGTGATGATGACGTTTATTAAATTATCTGTTATGGTAAGGCTTAAGCAACGAAACGCTACCAACATGCCAGACCTCTAACTAATTGTGAGTTATGTCCTGGTGACATTTAGTTAACCGATTTTTATTTTTTTTTTGTTTTGTTTTCGAACTTACTTAAAGTCGGTTTGACGCAGCTCTAAATTCTTTTCTATTCTGAGCTAATCTAAAAAGGTCCACATACCCTTCACAACCTAAATCTCTAATTATTTGACTAATATAGCTTTGTCTAGGCCTTCCTACTCTATTTTTATTTGGTAGTCTATAATCTAAGACTTTACTAAATAGTCCCTCATGTCTTAACTGGTGCCCTATCATTCTATCTCTCCTGACCTTCAATTGTTTCCACATACAGGGTTCCTCACCTATCCTTCTATAAACTTCCTCGTTAGTTACTCTATCTGTCCAGCTAATCTTTAACATTCTCCTATAGCACCAAGTTTCAAAAGCTTCTATCCTTTTCTTATCTACTTCTTTAATTGTCCAAGTCTCACTACCGTATAGTAGAACGCTCCATACGTACGACTTTAAAAACTTTTTCTATTATCTAAACTAATACTATTAGCTATTAGTAAGTTTTTCTTTTTTAAAAACATTTTTCTAGCTTGAGCTATTCTAGATACTATATCCCTTCTGCTACGTCCATCCTTTGTAATTATACTACCTAAATAGCAAAATTCATCTACCTCCTCTAACTCGGTATTACCTATTTTTAATTTTGGTTTATAACTAGGCTGTAACTCACTTGTCATTATCTTTGTCTTTACCGAGTTAATTCTCATACTATAGTTACTCCGTAGTATCTCATCTAAAATATTTAAAAACTCTCCTAACTCTTTTCTAGACTCTGCTATAATGGCTATATCATCTGCAAAACGTAACATGTCTATTTTCTGTCCCTGTACACTAATACCTATCTCTTTTATCTCTCTAGCTAAGTTTAAAGCTTCCTCAATATAAACATTAAAATCAAGGGAGACAGTATACAACCCTGTCTAACACCATTTCTAATCTTAGCTTCCTTTTCTATTTCATCAAATCTAATTACTACACTTTGGTTTTATATAGACTGTAAATAATTTTCTATCTCTATGAGAGATTCCTATTTTTGCAAAACCCTGAACATAACAATCCAATTAACCCTATCAAATGCTTTTCTAAATCTACAAATGCGAAATGAGTCTTTTTATTTTTTGTAACCTTTTTCGATAATTACCCTAATCATTAGTATCGGTTCTCTAGTCCCTCTGTCTTTACGAAAACCATATTGGTCTTCGCCTAAATAATTCTCAGTCAAAGCTTCTACTCTATTTTTAATTATTATTGTTAGTATTTTGGAAGCATGAGAAGTTAAACCTAACTGTTCTAAAATTCTCACACCTATCAGCTCCTGACTTTTTGGGATTGCGATAATAATATTTTTTCAAAATCTATTGGAACCTCACGTGTATCATATATTAATTTCACTAGTTCATATAATCTATCTAAAGTTTTCTGACTTGCATATTTTATTAATTCTGCGGGAATATCGTCTATCCCTGGCGCTTTATTTAGTTTAAGATTCCGAACAGCTCTATCAAATTCCTCTCTTAATATTGAGAACCCTATTTCTACATCCTCTTCTTGGTCGTTCTCTAACTCATCCATATCGTCTCCCTTATATAAATCTTCTAAATATCTTTTCCATCTATCTGCTACCTCAACTTTATTTATTAGAAGCTCATTATTCTCGTCTCTAATACCATTATATTTTTCCTATCTTCCCAAAAACTTTTTAACTGCCCTGTATGCCCTGTCTGTCTTACCTACTCTCAAATCATCTTGTATTCCTTACAGTTCTCTTCCATCCATTTATTTCTAGCTTTTCTACACTCATGTACTATCTTATTTCTAACTGTATTATATTTTTGCTTACTTTCACTATCCACTTCTCTGAAAGGTTTAAGCTTTCTTCTATTCTCTATTAAATCTAATATCTCCTTTGTTACCCACGGTTTTCTCGCTTCTATTTTTTTCTTACCTATAGTCTGTGTTGCTGTATCATGTACAGTCAGTTTTATTTCTTTCCATTGAATTCCGAAAGGGTGGATAATTTCTTTCAGTGATAATGCTGTTTCCGAAGAACAGTACGATCCATTTACACTGAGAAGATGATATAACATCATTACCGAAAATTCTAACAAGAGAAATATAAGGCTTGTATCTAAAGAGAAAAAATCAGAAGCATTTTCGAGTATTGGTTGTACTTCAAATACATCAATTATACATAGAGTGCCGTCAACTTCCAGTACACAAACAAACGTTTATTTTGAGGAACTCCTCTTAGCCATGATAAGACTACATAAATCAAATGCTGTTAAGGAACTCAAGAAAAAGCACAAGTGATGCAGAAATTCTTGACAGTTCCTAGATATTTCATCACCTACAAAATATACACAATAAGAAATCATCCAAAAGTAGTAAAATCACAGACGTTTAGTACCCAGGAAGTACATCTAAAAATAAAGTTATTTACGAAAAGAATAATGATAGCATTCGTTATGACAAACATGAATTAGTAGAAGAGAAGAACATACAAGAAGCAGATCGAGATATTGGGTGTGGAACTAATAAAACTTCACCACTTCGTATTGGCCAAATTACGTCGATAATAAAGGACTATGACGATATAGTAGTAAAATTTATGATAAAAATGTCGTTGCATTGAAATACAGCAATAACTTCAGAAATAACATCCAAAGAGTTTCTTATGACTAGAAGGAATTTTGTATTGAAATTGATAGAAACAACAAATGACTTTGACAGGGATATCTTTCTTCATTTTCAGTTGTTTTTGCAATTCTGCTACAGCACCTTACTATGTACTAAAGTTTAAAACTGTATTTGCCAGAACTGTTCCGGTTAAATAATGTATACTTACGTGACATTGTAACAATTTTATTTTTGATAATAAATTCCTTCATAAAATTGCGAGAATAATATAACAATTTTATTAACAACAATAGTAAATTGCATTCAACTGCAATAGTAATACGTTAAGCCCGCATCGTCCTTTAGTAATCTACTTGTGGTTAAATATCTGTGTCATCTACAGCTATTTACAAACACATCTCTGTTTGACTGTCCACCTCCGGACGCCTCGACCGCCCGAGCTAGTTTTGTAGATAGTCGGCCATATGTAGTAGAAGCATCAACATGTACCCTAGATTGCAGGCCGGCAATTTGCGAATCCACTTCAATGAGTAAACACATCTTCGAATAACGGTCGGTATCGTATATATTTTGTTAACTTGTTTAATTTGAGATAATTTATTTAGCGCGACAACTTAGAATGCGACAACTTACAATGCAACAACTTAGAATGCGACTCTTAGAACACGAAATTTAAAATACGAAATTTAGAAGGCAATTTTTAGAAGACGACACTTAGAATGCAAACTTTTAAGACACACAAGGACAAGTAGGATGCAACTTTTAAGACACACAAGGACAATGTAAAGATGCTACCTTAGGAAGGCGGCGTAATTTAACTTCGAGATTACAACGGCTGCAGAATGTATTGCAACAGGATTTGATTCGACACGTGGGACGAATTCATGGTAGAAGTTGTTTTGGATGAATTCAGTTCACACTACAAACGCTGTTATCGTTGCTTGAAATAACGAGGATCCCATTTTCCTTGCTACAATGCTACAAATGCAGTTTTGGTTCGTAGATAGCTATAAGTTCTTTTTATGTGTTTCAAAACCAGGAACACGTTAATTTGTTTTGATGCGTAATGCATGAATATTGTAAAAGTTTCAACTAATTGTTGAGCTGGATTTTCCAGTATTAAAACTAAAGTTTACTGATTTGATGTTTTAAGAATACAACACGCGTGGCTCATTATGAATCGTCGGTAACGTCAACAGGTGTTACTGACGTCATATATTTTTCTGCCGTGTACTGCTGACAGATGTATTTTTAAAGGCAAATGCCTCGAACAGCTTTAGTACAAGAGATATAAACACGTCTATTTTTGTGATCAGCTTTATATAAATTAAAACTTTCATATGTAATTTAGAAAACTTAAATGCTAACATTTTTAGAGCTTATTAATTTGTCATCTGCATGAACAGATCTGCACAGGTCGGAACCCTATTTGTATAACGAGTTCATGTCATACTGTAAAGTATTTGATTAAAAATAATTAAAATAAACATGAAGTTGAAAGCTATAGATTGATACAGTTATTGATTAAATTTTTGTTACAAATCATATTATTTTAAAAGAGGTTCTTTTTAGTAAATAATTGGTTCAGGATTAAAGTTTTTTATTTTGATTGAGTATGATCAAATCTAATCACATAAAGCTATCATCCTTATGAGTAGGACTTTAATGCCAACTTTATATTGGAAATACCTTTTTACTACTTCTTTATGTATTTTTGCTGGACACAAATGGTGTTCCACTTTTTTATTTATTTAACTATTACAATTTCTTACAGCAGCTGCGTCTTATTTTATTAAAACAGGTTTTTGTCAGCGAAGGCGATCCTTTTTCTTTGGGTCTCCACGTCCGCCCTTAGAAATATGCTATGCAATTATCATAATTACGTCAGGACTTGGTGGCGCCTATTTGGTTTAGTTTAAGTTTGATCTACAAGCAGATTTCGACTTACCCCGCCATTTCTCATAGCTCTACCCAAGGAATAGACCCCTAGTTGTGTCGGAAGACTTTGTTCACTGCCACCCAATGTGGGGCGTGCAGAAGAGAAAAAGAAAGGCCGTTTCGCTGGCGCCCATGCGTGAGGCTAGCTATAGATATAAAAAATCAGTTTCAACATTAAACAAAACCAACAAAACTCTCTTGTAGATTGCCTTTTATACCGACCTACCAAATGGCGTGGTGCATCTGTAACATGTTGTGATGGTAGGCTTATCCAAAGCGATGCTGAAATATTTGGTGTTATTAATTTGATGTAAAATTCTATACAGGATAATATAAGTTCATTCTGTGTTACACTACTACAGTACGTTGCTTTCAATGATGCGGTTTATAGATGCTTTTTTAACACGGTGCCTCCACTTGTAATTCTGTAACGTAATAGTTACATAAAATTACGTTCAATTATTACAGAATGTTGTAGAGGACTACTATCTAGTTGGCCTCCTAGAGGTATGTTCTACTTCCCTAAAAAAATAATAGTTTCAGCAGTAGGACATAAACGTTGAAGATTTCCAAGCATTTGTTTTTTCTGGTCTGTCAAATTTGTAATATTTTTTTGAGGGTTTTATCCGATGCCAGAAAACTTTTTGCAGTAATTGCGGCCTCTTGATATTGCCAGTTATTGCGGCAAGTTAAAACCCATCTTAAACAAATAACTGAATGTATTGTTAGTGGAGTGGTACTTTACCTCCTTAAAGGTATACTTTTAGCATTACCACATAACTTTACAAAGATTGCACAGTATTTGCAAAACGCCCGTATACGCTTATACAAAAAATTGACAAAGGAAATATTTGGATATGATTTCCAAATAAATTAAGTATCACTTAACCTTTTTCATTTGAATACGCTAAATGGAAGAGAAATTACCGCCTGGTCTAAACCCATACTTTATGAGTTGATATCTGTCAATATTACTGTCCGATAAGTTATTAGCTTTTGACAAGGGCAGTCCCATATCCAGTTAAAATTTTTAACTAGAAGAATCAATGTAGTATATAGTGTGATAAAACTGTTAGAAGCGCACGAACTGGTACTTGCAACAAGAAGCGAGTGGATATCAACAATAATTCCACTCCATCAGATCACTTTTCGTGTGAATATCTGCAACCGGAGACTAAGTATGATCTCAAGTATTTTGGTTTATGCGTTCTACTGACCCTTGGCTCAGAGAATAATTCGGTTTTCTTTCACGATTTTCGACTCAAGCCACATTTTACACAGTTCTTGGACAACTTTGTTGACAGTTTCCATGTTTTGTAGGCTTAGGAGAATGTTCGGTGCATCGAAAATTGTAAAAATTGTAGGTAGTACATAAGCAACTTCTTAGTACATTTGGTCTTAAGCAGACGTAGCTGTACCAATTTTGTAAGATGATCTTGATATACAGGTATAAATTTATATCTATCACCTCTTTCATGACTTGGGATATCCTATACTTAGAGATGAATTTGAATTAGCATTAAAAGGCCTGAAAAATGCTAAAGCACCGGGTATAGATAAGGTGCAAGCAGAAACCGCACTAAAAATTCACTTGCTGCAATTTATGTGAGCGATGTATTTTCTAGTCGATACCTTGATTCGAAAGGGTAAGGTCTTCGTCAGTATATAAAGATATAGCAAAACCTAACTGAGCAGATATGTTTAAATCCGATTTCAAAGAAGTGGATATTTAAATATACGACCTATCTTGATCAATTTTGTACATAATAAGATTTAATTAGGAAGTTATTTGTAAATGAAAATTAAGAAATTAAAATTTATAAGTGCTCGCCCTAAAAATGAAAAGGTGATGTTTGTAATATATTTCCAGTATAAGTGAGTTATATATTTTTTTTATGTCAAGTATAAGACTTTGTTCTTGAAGCAAAGTTGTTGTGACAGTTTTGAACTCTGTTTTTGCTATTTATTTGTAACCTTTTTTTTTGTTTGACCTCCACTCGCTGGATACAAGTGAAGCCTTATTAGTTCGCGGCTAAGTCTGGGAATTACCCCAAGGGTGAGCAATGAGAAAGGGCGTGGGGATGGTCTAAACTCTACAATAAGTTAACATAGAAAGAAAAAGGGGAATTGAGCGCCACTGTATCTATATGGATGATAACACAAGAAATTCAATACTCCTATGAGAAGATACAGAAACTCATGGGATATAAGCACCATAAAAAATTACAACTTAATGAACTAACACATCTGGAAGCCTCTGGAACATACTTACAACCTCTTCGATCTCGATGATCCTGAAAGAAAAAGTACACAACAAATTCTCTATTAAAAAGACACTGTTTGTGCTTTCTAATAAAAAAGCATACTAATAATTACAGGTGGATAATGTTAAGATTACCACACCAAAGGTATTTGAATCAAAAATGAATACCTAGAACAAATCAGTTGTAGCATATCTGTGTTTTTTAAATTACTTCAGCGTACGTCTAATTTCATTATTCAAAAAACTTATTTTCTTTAAAGAAAGTTATAAAAATTAATTGTGCATGGAATAAAAAACTTGAGTCCAAAAATGAAACTTATTATAGTTTCTCTCTTTTCGTTTTTTTTTAAATATGATTACAAAAATGAAATAGTATAATTGAATTCTTTATAAATCTGTCTTGACATAACAAGACCTTAATTTTAATAATATTTTACAACAAAATTTCTGGTACCAAATACTCAGATCTGTTTATTGGTTTACATAAGTTTCCCATAAGTTTAATATATAAATATATAAATGTATGTTTCGTCAAACCAAACTCCATTCCTACATATTTGTATATACGCCATTCCACAGAAAGATATGTTTCTTTATCAGAAATTATCCCAAACAAATTATTAAGCCCTGCTTTTCAAACTATTTTTTCATTATCTAATCTACCTTTATTCACTTTATGTTTAAATGCTGCATTCACAGAAAGTTCCTTTTTCTCCTTTTCAACGCCCGCAATCATACTGTCTTCATCAATTTCATCTACTATCTCCAGCTTTTCAACGTTATCTTCTACAGTTTCTAATAATTCTGACTTTTTTTCTAAAACCGATTCAACTTCTTTACCTGCTTTATCTTCCATCTCCTCAAATTGATTCAAATTCTATTTCTATATGGACTTCTTCGTCCCATTTAATTCTCTCATTCCCCATAATAATCACTTTATTCTCCATATCCTTTATATCCTTCATCTTACTGACAAAATCCATTCTCAGAATGGCATCAACTCTTAATCCTGGCACCATTAAAAATTCTTCCTCAACCACAATCCTTCCCAACTTAACTTTCAGAATTGTTATATTCTTGATAATTGCAAACTTCTTATTATTCGACAATATAAATTATTTTTTTTAATAGGGATTGGTTTCTCCATTAACTCTTCGGAATTATCTTTTATAAAACTTTTACTTACTAATGTTGGTTGCTATAGCTCCTGTGTCTAAAAGTAATTTAATCTCTTTTTCTTGCAGATTTTCCAAATCAAGCTTTATAAATTCATATTTATAAATTTCTATACTTTTGTCGTTTGGTTTGTCTGCTTCTGAAAATCATGCCTTATTGGCGTTCCAGGTCGATTCACGATCTCTGCGTATATCCTCCTATTAATATTACTACCATTTATGCCACCACTTTGTACCTTTGTTATATTTGCCCTTCCTTGGGTTACGGTTCTATTCTCAATGGTACAAAATTCATTGTTTCCCTTCCCCCGTCACCCTGATGGCATTTCCTCTATTCAAATTATTTCTCTGGGTATTCCCCCTTTCAAGTGGTCCGCTTGGTATCTTTCTTGTCTATTATTCCTTTGAAATGTAAAAGCATTCGTGGCTGACTCGTTGGTCTGGTATCCGTCCTTCTTGGTTGACTCATCTCATCATAACGTTGAAGATATTCCAAAAATACATCTCTATCTACTATATTTTGTAAGGCTATGCACTTTTCTTACTTTCGTCTCGAAGTGTCCTGATAAATATTTTATAATTTGCTAGTCCTCTGAAGCAGGATCTAGTTGTTTTGCAATACTAAATTTCTTAATGGCTTATTACAACTCGCTTGTCGTACCTGAATTGCTACTACACTTAGCTTTAAATTGCTAATTGTCTCCCCAGAAATGTTTTAAAAATTTAATCTTGAATTCTTTAAAGCAACTCAACTCACTTTCAATCAGTATAAACCAAATTTCTGTACTGTCCTTCAACATGGACCTCACAATATTTAACTTAATTTGTTCATCTCAACTCACTTGTATTAAAGGTTTTAGGTTATTTAAAAATATCTTAGGGTTAAGTTTACTATTCCCGAAAAATTTGGCATGTTGTTCCAACGGAACACTGGTTGAACTCCATCTCGTCGGTTCCCCAACATGAATATTTTTAACTCTTCTAAATTTTCAAACTAATTTTCAAAATTCTCCAAGTCCTTTTTGAATGTTTTAAACCCAGCTTGATAACTTTCCTCGATTTTGTTTACATTTGGTATAAAATTTTAATTTTCCTTTAGTTGCTTTTTGAATTGCGACCTGGTGCGCCTTTATTTGAACAACTTCTTCTTTAACGTCATCTATATCTTCTAAAATTTGTACCACATTTCCTCTAATTTCAATTTTTATTTCTTAAATGGTTTTGTTAGTATTTTTTAAGCCTGGCGTTATCTTGTCACTCATCTTTTTAAATTTCTTTTCGTACTTTTTACTTTCTAATTATACAATTTTTCCCAAATTCGTCATATTCTCTTCAAATTCCGCTCGTAAGTCCTGAGTATTTACATCAAAATTTTCTCCCATTTCTTTTGTATTTTCCTTTTGTTCTTGCGAATTTTGATTTAGACTTAATAGAAAAGTCATCATTTTTGATTCCTGGGTCTGCCCTACACTCTGGTTCTTATTTACCTCAGGATTCTCTTTTTTCGCTTCTTCCGCATAAACACTTTCCTGCGAACCAATTTCTACTTTTTTTATCCTATTAGTCATACTGGAATTCAATCCGATATTACAAAGAGAATACTCCAAAAAATGCTACCAGACAAGAAACTCTAGTTTTCAGACGACTTAATCGAGTCCTGGTTTGGGACGCCGCTAAAAGAGTGCTGTGACAAGGGCCAAGTTGGGAAATATTAAATGTTGTTAATGGAGGTGCAGTAGAAACTTATGGATTGACTATCTTACTTGTCTCTTTTTTCTTTGCCTGGTTAGCGAAAATGCTAGTCGTTTAAACCAAGTTAACTAAGACTTGTAAATTTCTATAGCAAAATCTGCTAAATAACGTTAAGTATTGAGGCGAGCTACTATTAGGCAACCCGTCAATCAAACAAGCGCCGCAAGCACTGTATATTCTCCAATGGCCGGGTAGCTTCTAGCAATTACTGGAGGATGAGTCATCCTTTTTAATTCAGGGTATAAATAAGACCGATGATGAAGTACAGAGTTAGTCCATATCAGAATGCCGAATATAAATTATATCCTGTAAAGTTAAATAGTTGAGCTTTTGAAGTCCAAGAGTATACATAAATGTTATATTATGTGTCCACTGTACATGCAGCTTGTAGAATACATATATAGACAAAGGTGTAATAAATAAATAGTTTTGTTAGTGTTGTTAATGGACCTATGGTTAAGAAGTTAGTTGAAAAGGATATTAGTGCTTGTAAATTCATTAGTGTGATAGTGCTTCATTGTTAATTGGACTGAAAACATCTATAAATAAGTCACATACTGTTAATTAAACTTGTGAACAGTGAGTAATAAAGACTCTTGTTATTACTTGTTTTAAATTAGTGAAACGCGGTAGTAGTAGCACGTTACATTGGTGTCAGCCTGTATGGGGTATATAGTAATTAATTTAAAAGAAATAAAACGCAAGTGCCTGTAACAAGAAGTCAAAGCAAGATAGACGCAGAAACTTTCATGAATTTCTTTAAGGATTTTAAATCCGAAATGGAAGCGAGGACAGTTGAACTGGAATCAACCCTTAAAGAGTTTAAATACGGTATGAAAGTGACACTTAATGAAAACGTAGTGAGGTCAGTTGAACTGGAATCAATCCATAAAGAAAAGTTAAGTGAAAATACTGAGAAAATAGAAAAGTTAAGTGAAAATACAGCCACGTTAGAACAAAGATTAATAAAAAGCTCCATTGCATTGAAAGAAGATTTCACGGAACAGATAAAAACAGTTGAGCAACAGTAAATTGGTAAAAATGGAAGAAGATATGATGAGGCTGCAAGAACAAGTGATTTCACTAACAACGCGGCCACTTGAATTAGCAAACCAAGTTGTAAATCAGAGCATTCCAGAAATAAGAAGCATGGTAGAAAGCGAGTCAATACCGTCAAAATTTAAAGTGAAACCACCAACATTCGATGGTAAAACACCTTAACCCACATATTTGAAACAATTTGAAGCTGCTGCAATAGCCAACGGTTGGTGCAACAAAGAGAAGGCTATCTCTCTAATAGTGGCCCTACGGGGGGGGGGGGGGGTCCTTAACATCTTACAAACGATTCCCGATCACCAGCAGAATGATTACGGCCTCTTAACATTGAAGCTTGAGATGAGATATTGAGACGCTTATCTTCAACTGGTTTACCATTCACAAGTTAAGAACCGCTCGCAAAAGACAAATGAAAGCCTGCAAGAATTCGAAGCTGACATTGCCAGATTAGTTAGATTGGCATATCCAATGGCACCAGATAGCTTCCTCGAACAACTGGCTGTTCAAACATTTGTGGATGGCATTAAAGACAGCGAAATACAGCAAGCGCTAAGATTAGCACGGCCGAAAATGTTAGATGACGCACTGGCCCATGCGCTTGAATTTGAAGCAGCTAAGCAGACATGACACAGAGTAATAAAGTTCGGTCTGCCATAGAAGAACCTGGTCAAGCGCAGAACAGCATAGAAGAAATAATCGAAAGACAACGACCGCGGAGATGGCGTCTGCGATGCCGGAGCTGCGGTGAAGTTGGTCATATACAGAGACGCTGCACTCAACCAGCAAAACAACTAGTTGAACAGCAGGAAAACTAAAGCAAGTCGACGTAAAGGTGCGAACGTCGACAGCACAACGTAGTGCCCCGGAGATTATCATCCGTGCTGCATCGTTGGTGGGAAGTCTGGACAGCATTTATATCGATGGTGAAATTAATAGTAGGGTTGTCCGAATTCTCGTGGATACAGGAGCAACAAGGACTATTGTGAGACCAGATTTGGTTGGTCGTGAAAAAGTGCTACCTTTATCGGTGTGTCTTTAAACGGCAAGTGGTGAGAAAATTTGTACTCACGGAGAGACTGCCGTTACGTTAGCAATTGGGGACAAACTAATTAATCATCGGGTGTTGGTAGCTGAATTTGCAGAAGAAGTGATCTTGGGAATGGATCTCATGAGAGAATATGGGTTTCATGTAAACATGAGAGAAAATGTGCTTCGGATAGATGATGATAAGATTCCATTTCAAGGGACGAGTAACCAGACGATGCAAGTTCGAATGATTTGTAATATGAAAATACCCGCGAAGGCGGAAATGATAGTAATTATACGCCCGGATGGTACGCTCCGGGAAGGAAAAATATGCATGATGGAAGCAACTGAATCGGGAATGGGTCAGGGAGAATTACCGATTGGAAGAACGCTGGTAAAGTTTCTAAATATGATACCAGTAAGGGTGCTGAACATTAATCCGCATACGGTGACCCTCAAGAAAAACATGATTGTAGGAAGTTGCATTCCAGTATGCCATATTAAACGTTGTGTGGATGACACGAAAGATAAACCAGCCAACGGTTGCTCGCAGAAATTGCTGGATATGTTGTTACCTTCGTGTCAAGGATTAAACGGCGACCAACTGGGCAAGGTAAAAGAGCTGGTCGGACGATATCGAGGTGTGTTTTACATGATGATAGTGAGAAAGGAAGGACGAATGTTGTGCAACATAAGATCAATACTGGAGATGCGCAGCCGATAAGACAACACCCCAGGCGGCTTCCTTTGACAAAACGTAAGGAAGCCGAGCAAATTAACACCGACGTGGAAGCACAAGGAGTAATTGAACCCTCGAATAGTCCATAGGCATCCCCGGTAGTGCTTGTCAAGAAAAAGGACAGGTCGACAAGGTTTTGTGTATACTACCGGCGGCTTAACAATGTGACAAAGAAAGACAGCTATCCTTTGCCCAGAATTGATGACACTTTGGATATTCTATTCGGATCCAAATGGTTTTCGACCTTGGACTTGAAAAGCAAATACTGATAGGTAGGCTTGGAGCCAAACGATAAAGGGAAAACTGCGTTTACAATTGGAACTGGATTATGGCAGTTCAAGATCATGCCCTTTGGATTATGCAATGCCCCTGCTACTTCTGAACGTTTGATGGAGTCGGTACTGCGTGGACTGTACTGGAAGACATGTCTGGTGTACCTAGGCGACGTGATAGTGTGAGGCGGGTTTTTTGAAGGACACCTTAAGAACCTAAAAGAGATATTCCAAAGATTACGCGGGGCAAACCATACCTTGAACCCCAAGAAATGTCACCTATTTAGAAAATAGGTGAAATACCTAGGGCATGTCGTTTGGGAGACCGGAATAAGAGCTGACCCTGACAACATAAGAACGGTACAAGAGTGGCCTAACCCAGCAGACATACACCAACTACGCAGTTTTCTAGGATGGAGGAAAAGTTTGTGTTGGATACTGATGCCAGTAACACAGATATAGGAAGCGTTTTTTTTTCAAGTGCATAACGGACAAGAAAAAGTTATTGGGTATTTCAGCAAGGACTTATTGCCGCCAGAAAGGAACTATTGTGTGACAAAAAGGGAGCAGTTAGCCGTCGTCAAATCCGTAGAGCACTATAAGTACTTATACGGCCGTAAATTTCTGTTAAGAATAGACTATGGTGCACTAAAATGGTTACTGCAGTTTCGAAATCCTGAAGGACAAGTTGCAAGGTGGATAGAACGGCTGCAGGAACATGACTTTGACACAGACCATCGTGTAGGAACTAGCAATCGGAATGCAGACGGTCTGTCAAGGAAACCTTGTCCGATAGACTGCAATCATTGCTCCAAGATGGAAGAAAAAATAGGTGTCATACATAGAATGACGGTAACCGATGATACTTGGCAACCCGACAGAATACGAGACGTATTATTGAGTGTAAAAGTAGAGGACAACGACCAGCTTGGGAAAAAAATAGTATTTCAAGTAGGAGCCTTGAAGGCATACTGGGCACAGTGGAATTCCTTGATGATTGACAATAGAATCTTGAAAGGACGCCTGGAATGTGAAGATGTCACTGAGAGACTTCCAGTGATAGTGCCGAGAAGCAGAGTGCCGGAAGTATGCAGCACTTGCACGATCGTATTTCCGGAGGGCACTTTGGCGTGAAAAGAACTCTCGAAAGAGTGAGAGAAAGATTCTATTGGGTGAACTGTAAAAAAAATGTAAAGAGTGGTGCCGGAAATGTAAGTTATGTGTCTCTGGAGATGGCCCGGTCACAAAACGGAAAGCCCCAATGAGACACTATAGCGTGGGAATCCTTTTTAGAGGGTAGCCGTTGATATAGCTGGTCCGTTACCTGAATCAGAGAAAGGAAATAAATAGATCTTGGTTGCAATGGATTATTTTACCAAATGGTCGGAGGCATATGCTATACCTAACCAAGAAGCCGAGACGGTTGCAGATGAGCTAGTGAGGGAGTTGTTTTGTCGCTTTGGAGTTCCGTTGGAATTACACTCCGATCAAGGTCGGAACTTTGAATCAGCGTAGTTTCAAAACGTCTTGGAATCAGGAAGACTAGAACCACGCCACTTCATCCCCAATCGGATGGAATAGTTGTGTAACGAATATATATTCTGTAGCACTGTTATTGGAAGAATCACATCTGTGCAATTTTAGTCTGTGATATTTGATTCTTGTATTTGATACTGTTATATCTGAAAGAAACAATTCCACAATGGAACAGGAAATCATGACCGTTTAATTACTTTAAATGCTTTACCCAGAAATATTTAATAATAATATACACTTAGAAAACATATTTAAAAGGGAACTAGTCGTTTGTGTTGCCTAATCTACAGGCGGATTATATCCTTTCAGTCGTTAAAATTAGGATAGCGCTTGCGTGAATACGGTCACGAGGTGACGCGCAAAGCAGATGAGCCGTTCCTTACTTGCTCGGAATGAATATCTAAGTCAGCCATTGTATTTGAGAATGTAGTCCAGACTACATCATATACAGATGGGCTCCCAAGTTTTTCATAAGTGGGGCCTCAGAATGGGCGTGCCAAAGTAGGCACAGGAGGGCTGGTCGTCTTGGGATACGGAAGATTCATTCCTATGACTCCGGCAAGGCACTAGACCACGCTTCTTTTTAAAATGGTTCGAGTCGGTATTTGTTAACGGTGAGATCGCATTATTCAAGTAATTTAATACTAATATAAAATATCTTTATTTCTTTAGCGCATGAAGTAACTAGAAATACATGTAAAGAGATTGGGACAACGTTCGTTTATTAAGAAATTATAGCTTTTGTTCGATGTTTTGTTGCAACAAGTTAGTAAGCAGATTACAGAAAATGTGCATCGCAGTTCGATAACTATGGGTAACAGCTTCATTAAAAACAGGTATCAAACCTTTCTCTTGATATGTTTGTGAGACTTTAAAAGTGCTCACATAAAATTGTAATCGCAGCTTGTTTAATTATAGTATATTTTGTGCACGAAGAACAACGTGGAATATAATTGTTAAGAAATACGATTAAAATAATTTTGTAAGACACGCGGAGTGTTAAAATATTGTGATTCTAAAGTCCATTTCCTATTTTTTAAAAAGTTCATTACAGATGTCAAATTTTAATAAGGTCATTATACTTGAATAAGTAGAAATTTTATTTATCCAAGTTAGCTGCACGTGATTTAAATTTTTTTAAAGAAATAAATTTCAACTGATGTGAAATACATGTAAACCAATAAACAGATCTGTCCATTTGGTATCAGAAACCTTGTTATGAGATATTATTAAAATGAAGGTCTTGTTATGTCAAGACAGATTTATAAAGAATTTAATTTTATTATTTTGTATTTGCAATCATATTCGAAAAAAACGAAACGAGAGAAACTATATTAAATTTCATTTTTGGACTTAAGTTTTTTATTCCATGCACAATTAATTTTAATAAGAATATTTTAAAGAAAATAAGTTTTTTGAATAATGAAATTAGACGAACGCTGAAGTAATTTAAAAAACACAGATATGCTACAACTGATTTGTTCTAGGTATTCATTTTTGATTCAAATATCTTTGGTGTGGTAATCTCAAGATTATCCACTCGTAATTAGTAGTATGCTTTTTTATTAAAAAGCACAAACAGTGTCTTTTTAATAGAGAACTTGTTGTGTACTTTTTCTTTCAGAGACATCGAGATCGAAGAGGTTGTAAGTATGCTCCAGAGGCTTCCAGATGTGTTAGTTCATTAAGTTGTAAGTTTTTATGGTGCTTATATCCCATGAGTTTCTGTATCTTCTTATAGGAGTATTGAATTTCTTGTGTTATCATCCATACAGATACAGTGGCGCTCAATCCCCCTTTTTCTTTTTATATTAGCTTATTGTAGAGTTTATACCATCCCCACGCCCTTTCTCATTGCTCACCCTTGGGGTAATTCCCAGACTTAGCCGCGAACAAGTAAAGGTTCACTTGTATCTAACGAGTGGAGGCAAAAAATGTTACAGTTGAAAGAATGAACAGGACGTTAGGAAAATACCTGGCCAAAGTTGTCTCTCAACATCAACGAGACTGGGACCAATATTTACATTTGTTCCTACTGGCGTACCGATCTTCGGTACACGACAGCACAGAATACTCGCCCGCTTGCGTAATGCTAGGACGTGAATTGCGGCTACCATGCAATCTTCAGTTTGGATTTAAACCTGGAGAAGAGATCGCAGCTGAAGATTACGTTAGTAAGCTGCGTAAAGATCAAATAGGATTCACGAAAACGTCCGAAAGAATATCCAGGCAGCAAGCGATCGACTGAAATCATATAATGACACGAGAGCACAAGAATGGGGTTACCAACCTGGGGATTTAGTGTGGTTGTACAATCCATAAAGAAAACGCGGATTGTCGCCAAAACTACAAAGACATTGGGAAGGCCCGCACGAAGTGTTAAAAAGAATTAATAATGTAGTGTACCGGATCAGAAGATCTCCCCGTGGTAAACCGAAAGTGGTACACTCTGACTGTTTAACATCCTATGCTGGCAACAACCAGGAAGGCTTGAATAATGAGAATGGTGTTCGACAAGCTATTGATCATGAGCCAAATGTAGATTTTGAGAGTTTTATGGCGGCGTATGGTGGTTCCGCTAAGGCGAGATTTGGCGTTGTTTTTGAAAAACAGCAGGATCTGTTTAGAGTACACTGAGAAAAGGATTTTGTTGCTTCAACTGAAAATTAGTTGATTCAATTAGAATTTTGATTTGTATATAAACAATGATCTATATGCATTAAATAGAACATAATAAAATGTTGGAAAACCCATTTTGAAGCAAACAAACCTAAATTTGCACCACAATAATTATGGCATTTACTCAAATCGCTATTAATGTAACTTGAATGTTAGGTATCGTTACTTCAATTGCTTGTAGGTTTGATTTGAATTATTTAATACTTTTATCAAATAAACTGTTATGTTAAATCGACACTTTGAATATCCCACTTACATATAAAAATCATTGAAGCAAATATTTGAAAGGGTTTGTAGCATTAAAACAAACTATTCAAATTTTTCATCTAACCAAAAAGCGTCATTGGTTTAACTAACCCATATGTTGAGTAGATAATAATTATTAAGGTCAGTGGCTAATAAGGGTTCAAATAATAACATTTTTGGTTTAATCAAACTTTTATTGTGTTGTCAAATCAATCATTTCGTTGCGTTGTACGTTGTTTAGATATAGAATTAGTTTAAACATCCAAGGTAGTTTGATTCAATATCCAGCTTGATCGATTCTGATTTAATGCAATTATTTTAATCAAATTTTTTTAATACAACTTGGCGATCATCAAATGAGTTTGTTCATCCCTAACAGATTTTAAAAAAATATTGATTTAAAATAACTTCATTCAGTCACATTATCAAGTTGTATATTGAATCAAATCTCACCTTGAATGTTACATTAACCCTAGTTCATCCTGCATATATTTCAGTTTAGCTTCCACTTCAATTTTATAAAACTGACACTGATTATTGAAAGTTTGTTTATTCCTTGTGGTTGCCATTGGTTTTGAAGTTAAACGTTCGCTTATATAGTTGAATGCTAAAACAACTGCATTTAGTTAAGGACAATTGAAACCAATTTATATGAAGGTACTTACGTATTTTTAGACGAAGAGATTTTGTTTAAACATAGTACAGCATACTAAATTTATCTTCCATGTATTTTTACAGTGAGTTGAAATACTATAATGGAAACTAACACAATAAACAATGCGAAGTAACGCTTGAAGCCATGTTGACGTGTCGCTGTCGAACGTTAGCAGTATATTAAAGATATAATGTGCGCGCGCTGAACATTCAATACGCAACATCGGAGACGTACTAAATAGCGTTGCATTCAACAAATAAGCCGACGTTTGATGTGACAATCGTAGTTTATTTAAATCAACAAGCTAGAGTACGTTTGTTTCAATGTTCAGTTTGTCACAAAACGTGTTCATTTGACACTTTTTTCAGCATTCATTTAACTAAAATAGATTTTTTTCAACATTAATGTAGTATTGGACTAAAATATGAAATTTGTTGACAATATTAGTTTGTATTAAATACGACTGATGTTGAATGAAATTCACTTTTGCATTCGTTTATTAATCAACTGTTATTATGCATTCAAACAAACAAATTTAAGTCAACTAATTTTTGATGTTAGTTTAACCATCTGCAAGCGGTTCAGTTAATATAGTTTCGTTTAGAACGACTAAAAAATACTTGATCAAATGCTTTACTCTTCAAAACAACAGAATTGGTTGTATCAATCAAATCACTTTTCTCAGTGTATCAGAAGAGTATTCCCTTGCACATTGCGTAGCTCAAGATTTGGGAATGTCAAGGGGAATAGCTGTTGTTTTCAAGAAATAGTTTGAATGTGTGGATGAATTAGTACAACAGCAGCCAACTGTAGGAAAAGCTTTGGTTATTTAGGATAAAAACCGTTATGTTCACTATCTTGTCACCAAACATTCCTCATGGCAGAGACCTAGTTATGGACATCTATGGGAGACTTTGCTAAATCTTAAGGTTCAGATGATGGAAAATGAAGTAGCGAGACTAGCGGTGCTCAAGCTAGGCTGTGGACTGGATCGCTTAGATTTGAGAATAGTCCAAAATATGCTAAAAGTAGTTTCCAGGGAACCAACGTCCAGGTCCTTGTTTGTTATTAACTGGTTGCCTACCAAGACCAAGAAAAGGGTGTTGTTACTTCCAACGACGTGCTGGATGCACCAGAGGAGATAGCTGCCGATACAGTTGGCGTCAAAATGTATTTACAGTTACGAGAAGTAACGGTTTTAAGTGGGGGCACTGTTGCGAGCTACTATTAGGCACCCGTCAAACACATAAGCGCCGCAAGCACTGTATATTTTCCACGGGCCGGGAAGCTTCTAACAATTACTGGAGGATGAGTCATCCCTTTTAATTCAGGGTATAAATAAGACCGATGATGAAGTACAGAGTTAGTCTATATCAGAATGTCGAATGTAAATTATATCGTGTAAAGTTAAATAGTTGAGGTTTTGGAAGTCAACGAGTATACATAAATGCTATATGATGTGAACGTGTCTAATGTACATGTAACTTGTAGAATACCTAAATAGACAAAAGTGTAATAAATAATAGTTGTGTTAGTGTTGTTAATGGACCAATGGTTAAGAAGTTAGTTTAAGAAGCTATTAGTGCTTGTAAATTCATTAGTGTGATAATGCTTCATTGTTAATTGGACTAAAAACATCTATAAATAAGTCACATACTGTTAATTAAACTTGTGAACAGTGAGTAATAAAGACTCTTGTTATTACTTGTTTTAAATTAGTGAAACGCGGTAGTAGTAGCCCGCTACAGTATTATAATATCGTTCTCTCAAGTTCTTTCTGAATATCTCCATATAGGATTATTTTAAACAGCAACGGTTTTCAATAGAAGCAGTAGAGAATTCCATATTCTTTAAACAAATAGCAATTTTTTTTCTTTAGATATATTTCGGGTTTCAATACGTTTCTCAAGCTTTACTACAAATTATTTAATAACTACAGCAAGTTATTTTATTGCACGTAGTACTGTAGAATATAATATTAATACCTGCTCAATATTTGAATAAATATTACCACAACATGCTTTCTACACCGAAGAGTATTTGCTAGATTATTATGACAATCATTTCTGTATAGCTTGAAGATATTTGCTAAAATTGGCTGTGCAACTTTATTACTAACTTTTTGGGATATACCTATCTTTTCTTTGTAATGGTTCCGATTCATTTTTTTGCGTGTAAGGCTTCAATTACAGAATCTTAGCCTCAAGCTTAGCGAAATTTTAATCCGCTAATATATATATGTCTGTATCAAGTCTACTGGTATTACTAAATATTTCCAACTACCATTTCTGAGATTTTTATTTTTATTGGTAACAGTTCCCGCGAGCAACACTAATAAATTACTTTCAAAAACAAGAATTCGTTTTAGTCCATCCTACTCTCTGCATGATGCATCAACATAATATTGGAAGATCACAAAAAACTCCTTTGGTATATGAACACCGAGCCGCCGCCATTTTAAATTATGCCTTGTTGTGTATAAAAATAGTTCACTCAAGCATGTTCCCCTATTACATTGGCAAGAAAAGAGGGTCGGTTTGTTTGCCGGAATGGAATGGCTCCTCATGGGTCGTCGGCGACTGCTGTTATAAATTCAGGCAAGCGGAAGCGTCCCAACCATCGGCGTTTAATACAGAGAGAAACTGTCGGTTCTTAATTAAAGAGCATGTCTTAATACGTATTTCTAGAAATATAAGGGAATTTACTTGAAAAAGAAAATTAGGTATTTAGATTTCTTATTGGAGTTTTTCTTTTCATTTGTGTATTTAATATTTAAATAATACTGCTTCGACGTGAGCTAGCTCACTGTATCTATAGAGCTTTCTAAAATTTTATTTATGATTGCTCCTAAGTAAAGCTTCAGTTTTACACAATAGCTAATAATCGTTTTGTGCTAGTATAAAACAACTCGAAGGGTTCTTTTATTTCGTACATAGCAACCATATAACGTTTGTTCAATAAGTTAGAACGGCCAAGGTCTCTCACTAATCAAATTTCTGTCATGAGCTAGTATTGAAAAAAATTTCAAGGATATATTATTAGATAGATCTTTTAATATGTATCCTATTTTACAATGCTAAGTGAATACACAACACATTGCGGAAAAATTTCATACACATACTTGAACAGCGAGATTGGGGATCTTGAATTAATACCAATATGCTTGTAAATCTCAACATTTTGATTGAAGTAATTTATATGTGTATGAAAAGAGTTTGTCTGAAATGTGTAGGGTGTTAATTAAGCTAACAAACAATATAGAATTGTCTATGATCTTAAAGGTCAATATCACAATACGTTGTCACAACTACTCCATTTTGAGGCATATCTTAAGCGTCAGTTTTTTTCTCCTATTCAATCCAAATATAATTGTACTTTAGTAGAAGTGATTTAGGCAATAAAGATATCAAAAGAAGCTGTGAATGATTTTAACAATTAACAGACAAAAGACGTTCAATATAATTTTCTGTACATTTTAGAAAAGGAAATAAATACTCGTAGTTCTAGTATAGATACCAAACCTTCATTTTAAATTGAGAACCACCTTGACGACAACTACAGATTAATTAATGAGTTGCATGTCTCACATGATCGTTAACAGCATATTATATTTCATTCTTATAAACCCTTCGAAAAATGCATACTGAACTGCCTTACTATTTTAAAAAATATTTCGCTCACGAAATACATGTTTATCTATGCTAACATTACTGCTAATAGAAGTCGTAGAACGATTTTGCTAAAACCTAATTTTTCGTTATTTATCGGCCAATTCTTATTCGTATAAAACTCTTATTTTACATTTTGCACATTGTCTGTTTGCACGTTATACGCAGGCAACTTGCAAAAAGCAGTTAGTTCATATGCTTGATTTTTATACATAAGATCAAATATGCAACATTTTGTTAAGATTTACGTTATAACTAGATAATTTCGTAGAATTCTCAATTCAAAATGCACTATAAAAAATAATCACCGAATACTTACTTTTGCCATTTCAAATGGACCTGCGCCTTGCCGAAGTTCTAAATTACTAGAACAGGTGAAATGGCTTGCGTGTTCTAATGAGCTAAAGAGCCAAACTACAGGTCCAACCAAAGTAGTAGGGTCGTTAGTGAGGAACCAGACTAAGACAGGTCCCCAGTGGCGTAACTACGATTTTTGGGCCCCCCCGCAAAAATTTTAAAGTGGGCTCTCTTTAAAATGTATTACTTTTACTGGCTTATATTTAGCCATATTTTTAAATTATAGTACATGTAGAGAAGGAAGCAGTATAGAATTAAATACATATACTATATTAATCAAGTGCTTTATTAATTATAAAACCAAATTACATAAATTCAAACTTATAAGTTAATTAATATTAAATCTACATATTTATACGCCGCACAAAATTATTTACACCTAAAAATTTGATACAGTAAAAAAACCTATGAGCTAGCAGACATTCCAAATCAAATTCAAAATTTTGTTTTTCTTGCATGTTTTGCTGCAAACGCGTTTATTGTATCCTCTATATTCATATTTTTGGCAGTGTCATGTTCTACTGCTAAGAGGGATAAATCGTCTAATCTATCTTGTGAAGTGCGGTTCCTAAGATAATTTTTAATAATTTTTAATTTTGAGAAAGATCTCTCCGCACTTGCAACGCTAACGGGTAAAGTTAGGTATAACATTAAGGCTGTTATGGTGTTTGGAAAACTGCTAGAACCTGTAGATTTGGAAAGTACTAGATATTCTAAAAATTGTAAGATACCGTTAACATTTTTTAATTCATCACAAATAAGTCTATTATTTTTGAGTGTAGTAAGTTCTATACCTATAGCATCATTTAAATCTTTGTAGTAAAATTTTTGCAATTGTTTTGCCTTAGATAAAATATCGTCTGAGTAGGGTAAAATCAAGGATCCTGTGACCACATTTCCACCAGCATCCACATTTCCACACACATCTGGACCAAATTTACATGTAAAAACCCACTATAAAGTCTTATTTTAGATGAATCTCCTCCTGACTCCTCCTTGCTCTCCTCCTTGCTCGGACACCCCCACAACCATTTTGATTACATCACACCCGCATTCTTTCCACCCGCGAGATAAATCTTTCTCCACATTTCCACCCACGAGATAAACCTATCTTGTTTGGTATCAATTAATATTAGAATTTTCTTAGCTACCCGAATCTCTAGAATTTTTAGATTGCATCATCCCCAGGAGCTACCCTCATTTTAAGATTTCTTACCTGTAGCGACTTTTGAGCGTTCTTATAAATTTTTTTATACATGCGATACATTAAATTAGCTTAGAATTTTATGCACATCCCGAATCTGTAAACAGATTTGAAATCGGACCACGCCCTGCAAAGTTATACCCCTTTAAAGTCCTGATCTTCTAATTTTGCTATTTGCTCTATAAGCAAACCTAACAAATAGTTTTCTTCGTCTAGCCATTGCATCTTTCGAGATAAACCTATCTTGTTTGGTATTAATCAATATTAGAATTTTCTCAGCTACCCAAATCTCTAGGAACTTTCAGATTGCACCATCCCCAAGGGAGCTACCCTAATTTTAAGATTTCTTACCTGTAGCGACTTTTGAGCGTTCTTATAAATTTTTTTATACATGCAATACATTAAATTAGTCTACAATTTTACGCACAACCCGAATCTGCAAACAGATTTGAAATCGGACCACGCCCTGCAAAGTTACACATATACCCTCTGCGAGATAAATCTTTCTCCACATTTCCACCCACGAGATAAACCTACCTTGTTTGGTATCAATCAATATTAGAATTTTCTAAGCTATCCAAATCTCTTTAAATTTTCACATAGCACCATCCCCAGAGAGCTACCCCATTTTAAGATTTCTTACCTGTAGCGACTTTTGAGCGTTCTTATAAATTTTTATACATGTAGCACATCTTGTTAGTCTAGAATTTTATGCACAATCCGAATCTCTAAATAGATTTAAAATCGAACGACCCTCACCATTTTACACACCCTTTAAATTATAAATTTCCTGCGGCTTATACATAAAGAAAATCTAAAACCATTCTTAAAACTTTTTATTACAAACAATTTTTACTAATACAGTTTAAATTTTGTAAAACCACATTTCTAAATACATATTCACAATTTTTATTTTCAACCTAGAACTTGTCATATCGGGTCATACTTATTAATATTTATTTCTAAATAGAGCACCTTTTCCAAAGACCAACCGGACTCGCATGTTTCAAATTCCTCTGATTTTGTTCGCATGGTTTCGCTTAAGACCTCGTACGTATTTTCCAGATTACTAGAAGACGTTATAACCACATTTTTGTGTTAAAGGTTTCACATCGGTAGCCTCTTCCCCATTTTGATGTAAACGCCGTAGAGTTCGCAATAGACTTTTACTGCTGTATGTTGTATTCTTTTTCATTTATTAATCGAATAAATCGCTCTTTCTGCTTCAAAGAAACTCGGGCACTCCATCGTCGACACTGGCGTTCTTTATGCGATAGCTAGCCATACGGTTGTTAAACGCAGTGCTAACCATTTCTACACCATCGTCGCTAGTAGCGGTAACTGATGCATTTTATGTCTGTTGCTCCTTAAATGTGCGGCATACGTAGTTTTTCCATTTCGAAATCGCATACTTTACACATAATTCGTGGTTGTTTCGTACAAGACCCTTTAACAGCTGGCGGAGCTGAACGTTTACGGCTTAATGACATACCGTGCTGTTTTCCTTGTGTCGCTGTAAGTTATCCATTCTCGTAAAAGCGAAACCGCAAGTCCCACAGTTTAAGTACTTTGCTGCGGGCGGTTGTATAAAGCAACCGTGGACGATGTTGCACCACGACATTTGTTCTGGTGCCGTTTGAGACATTTTCCAGGTATAGGAAGCACCGCAAGGTTGCACTTAAAAACGTTTGCAGATACCATTTTAGTACAAAACAAAATCCGCACTATAAGACTTGACTTGTAAGCGAACTAACTTATAACTAAAGAGTTTATTCTTGCGCACCTGCTTTATGTACCCTATAGAATGCAAACCGAAGGTTTCCGAAGACACCGAACGAAGTTGAGGATTCAGCGAGGAACTAAATGACGTCATAATCCTTGCTGCTCGTCCAATACATTTAGCGCCAATGCATGCACCTGGTTCGCTTTGTCGATGGTGCGAATGCCGTTAGTAAAACACCGGAAAACGTCTTCCATGTTATACGGATCGCGTGCATATTAAAAATCCAAAAGGGTGGTAGCACACGCACACAACTTGTGTGCAAGTCGTTAGAAGATGCAGTGCTACTATAACCAAAAACACTTTAAACCATTACTAAGGAAAATACCAACTTGTTGTCTACAGGATACTTACTAATAAACAATTTAATTTTAAATAATTTCTACGTCATATTTTAGGTGAGGCTTGAATATTTTCCAAATGAATCACCAAGCGAAAGTATATGTTAGCAGTATTAAATTAACCATTAATTTCCCATTTTACGACCATGGTTAATTATAGATTAAAATTTAATTTGTGCACGTTCGACCTTCTCGTAAACTAACATATTTTATAGCAACAATGCGCTGTATAATACATGCATACCCTTCTCTGCGCTACTGCTATTCTTGTAATTGCTGAAAAAGTCACTCTCCTTTTTACTGTTAAGACTGGGCAAAGCACCATTTTTTGTATACTTTCTATAGCACATCGCGCACTTTTCGTCTGATAATTATTGCTTCTGTAGCTTTTACACTTTCGCATAGCGGTCGGCCGCAGTAATGATTTCTAGAACCGGTAAGTACTCGATATCGTCCAAATAGAAATTAGATGCTCGATGTCTGTCAACTTCCAATTCCCTCGTAAAGGTAGAAAAACTCAGTCAATAATCCATTATACTTCGACCCGCTCCTGTTCTGATAATTTACAAACATTTTCAAACGACAATGGGCCGAAATTTTTAAACCTCCGAGGATCTTTAAGTCGTGATCAATTACACATCCGAGCTACGCGTAAACTAACATATTTTGCAGCAACTGTATAATACATGCATACCCTTCTCTGCGCTACTGCTATTCTTGTAGTTGCTTGGAAAAGTCAGTCGCCCTTTTTACTGCTAGGGCCGCTAAAAGCACCATTCCATACTTTCTTTATAAGTGTAGCACATCGCGTACTTTTTGTCGGATAATTAAATCTTTGTTTATGTAGGCTTTACACTTTCGCTTATTTAAACATCTAATACGATTGATTAACCACTTTCGATTATTCTAACGGAGACCACCATACACGCACCGTTCTTTTTGAATCCAACGATCCTATGGGCTTCACGCACTAACACCTGACGTATTTTCTTACTATTTGTTAAACAAAAACTACCGGTATCGCCATTGTGGACGTAAACAGATGTTTGTGGATGTGTACGAGAATATGTAACCATATACATTAACCAGTCTAAGCTATTTTATTTAGTCCACGAAAACTACTATTTTCTAAACCACAATTAATAATCGTCTTTATAGGTTCCACATTTCGACCATTACCCAATGACTGGTGCTACGTACATGGAAACTTTAATTTCTTATTGGAGAATTCTTATTCTCCCGCACTGCTGCGTAGTTGCATGTTCATTCCTTTTGAGTATATGCTCGTTATAGGTTGTAAGACCCTCGGTTTTATAACTACAATTCGTGAGACCCTTTAATCTTTTTAATCGTATCTTTCTCGCCTACAATACAGTAGGACTTAACATTACTACCAACAAATTCTAATACTGGACCCCCATTAAATACGTCTTTAATTTTCCTACAACTTTTTTATCGACAAGTGTTATATTGTATTTATTATACGCGGGTAGTCACTCTTTTAAGATAAATATATTTTGCTAGGTATCAACTAATATTAAATTTTTCTAGGGACCCCAAATCTGTAAACAGATTTTAAATAGGACCACCCATACAAAGTTATGCGTTTTAAAGACTAATTTTTGCCCATCTTTATTTAACACCATCTTTAAAACCTTTTTCGCTACCCAAGACATATGCCTTAGCCAACCATCTTCCGAGAAATCTAAAACCGCAGTGTCCCGCAACACCACGTGGAGATAACACGTATACTCTGTCAACCAGGATAGAAGCGGAAGGATTTGGAAGGTGGGCGAAGAACTTAAAAATTATGGAATCTTAAAACTAATATATACAAATATAAACAACTATCTTATATCTTTACGCCCCATGCGTAGATTGTTGTACTATTAGGAATGATGTACCTTTTGTCATCTTCCCTCGATAAACTAATTTTATTAATAAGCTGCGTATGCAAATCGTATTTTTACTCCGGATACATACGCAGACAAGTACTCGATACCATCAAATAAAGAATTGGATGCTTGGTGACTGTTAACATCCGCTTCCCTCGTGTACGCCCAGACACATCCCAGCCCATGAGCACCCCTGCGCATGCACACCCCTGCCCATGCGCACCCCTGCGCGTACACCCTGCCCATGCGCTGTCCATGAGCACCCCTCTCAGTGCGACTGCTATTTCGGGGTAACGTCACAGCCTTTTATAAATAAAGAACAATGTTATATACTATTATAAAATGTTTATTCTGACATTATACATAACAAATTTAAAAATATTTAATGCCAAGCATGGAGTCATTTAAACTTAATTTTAATACAAAGTTATACACAGAAGACAGTCCTTTCTTTATGTTTGTTTGGAGTGGCTTTAATTTTATCTAATTTTATTCGCAGCTTAAAATTTAAATCGATACCCAAGTCTTCTATCTCCTTTTCTAACCAATAGTTTGATACATAAAGACCGTCTAGGTTTTCGAATTGTAAAATGTACCGAAGTTTGCCTCTATATTTAAAGTCTTTGATTCCGCCACAACCAGATCCATTCCTTCGTGTAATTCTTGCAGCTTGTGACAATCTTTTAATCGCAGCTTTCCCACTATATCCTGCATACGTATATTGTTAGCTTGATTGACTTCTTCTTGTCGGTATTGGAAGAAATCCTTATTCTCCACAGACTGTTGCGTAGTTGCATGTCCACCACTTTTGGGAATATATGGTTGTTATAGGTTGTAAGACCCTCGGTTTTAAATGATCCGAAAGGTTCTTTACTAGGCAAATATACAATGTTTAACGGACCCCTTTGCGTGTGGTGTACGCAAAGATTACGAAACCCGCATTCCTTAGTTCGTCTTTGTTATCTGCCATTTTGATAAATACGTTTTAGAATAACCTTTTAAAAAGTATACGGATTTAGTACCATCCTTTTCCGCAAGAACGCCTACATAACTAAAAGTCTTTCTTACTAACCACAAATGCATACAACTTGTAGAAACCAGATGTATCTAAGTCAGTCCATCGGCACATAAAATAATCTTTTAATTCTTCCTCATTTTCTCTAATAAGATGTTCTTTGTCTAACACATCTTTGTATTGATCGCGTATTGTCGCAGTGTTTTCCATGTAGTCCAATTTTCGCCTTTTGCATCCATTTCCTCTAATTCCAGTTGTCTTTTCCTTCCACTTACAGCGTATGGTATACATAATGGGGCAATTTCCTTTAGCGTAAACGGATAGAGTTTACTACCAATATTTACGCGTTGTCGTACAACCTCTGGACGAATGTTAGGCGTATCTATCAATCCCAATTCCGAAATTACTATTTCTTTTGGAATTGTAGAATATGGTGTTGCAGATTGTGTAAAATATGTACTACCTGCTTTAATGTAGCACTTGTGTAAGATTTTTATTTTATCTTGGTTGTCTTCCTCCTCTACTATCTCCAAATAATTTACAGGTAAATAGTTAAAACTAAAAGCCAGCACATACTTTATCAATTTTCCCTTTCCTCTGGTTTTGGACAACAATTTGCAAGCCGTCAATTTCTTTGTATTGCCATTCCCCAATACACGTACTGTAGCAGGTTATTATACACTAAACAGCAGCTATTTTGTAGCTTGTCCGATAGCTTACTCCACATTTTGGTAAGTGGTACCGAGTACATTGGCGCCTTTAGGAAGTATAACACTATCTTCCAATAAGGTTAAACAGTCTTTTAAGGGTTTATACACCCGTTCCGCACTGACATAGCTTCCAATTGCACAGTTGTATATTGTCGCTTCCAATCGCGTAATACCATGTTCTTTGGCCAAAGTAGACGCAAATGTTTCCCTTAAACGTACATCTGGACAACGTAAAAATCTAGTATATGATTGCCAAGTTGTTTATTAACACCAGGACTTGTTATCTGGACACACAAATTTGTTGTATATCTTAATTCTTGCATTGGTTGTTAGCCATGTTAAACAATCAATCCCACAGTTTATCGTTGTCAACTATAATATTACACTTTTCTTCGTATTCTCCCTTATAGCAAAAGTTATGGTTTGTAGTTAAATAATTACACATCTCCATCTTGCTAAATATGCCTGCAAAATCTTGGGTTACATCCATGTCAAAAGATAGAAATAATCTTTTCGACTTCGTCTAATATATCTGGTAGTTCCTCCAATAAAGTTTCCAACAACATCTGCTAGTTCCACTTTGTATGGAACACATATAGGATTTTGGAATTTTTTATTAATGCATTCGAGGTCTTCTTTTCCGATAATTTCTTTTACTCTCTGGCCTATCTTGTTACTGCTTTCCAGAGAAAACGGAAGCTTAGCTTTAACACCATGCCTAGCGAAACAAATCGGTCGAACTTTCTTCGTAGATAGCTGTTAAATGCACCACAAATTTCTTTTTTTAGGATAAACATTTTTTTGTTTGCAGATGCTTGTTCGGTGTCAGAAAGGTCGCAAATTTTAACCAACATTATATTGTCACAAAATGGTTCTGTAATTGGTGTGTGTAGTCCGCCAGTCAGCATCTTTTCGCCTTCGACATAACAAATATTACCAATATCTGTCACCAGATTATTGTTGCACATATTTTCTGTCCAACAGCCATAATCCAAATCGCTCATTTGTCGGTTTCACTTTATTCCCAGAAGTTGAGAAACGTTAATCACCTTGGAGACGCTCATGTTTACCGTTCTAGCTACTATCGTCAAATACTAAATTGAATACGAAAAATTTGTTCTCTTATGTATCCTACAGAGTGGGGCGTATATTACCGAAAGATAGTCGAATATGTTGTTAATGTCTTACTATAACTAAGCTCACCCAAAACTACTTCCTTATATACCAAATTTAATCTCCCTGCTCACATAACCACATGACCATAATGACCATATGACCACATGACCACATGACCATATGACCACATGACCACATGACCATATGACCACATGACCACATGACCACTATGACCATCATGACCATATGACCACTAATGACCACATGACCACATGACCATATGACCGCATGACCATATGACCATGATGACTATTGCTTTTTAATGAGTTTTCTCATTAAAACCCATTAGCACTAATTGCTTTTAATGAGTTTTTCCATTAAAAACAAGTGTGGACCTAGGTTAGATAAAGGAAAAATTAATAGGTTGGGCAGCGCCGCCGCGCTGGTAACCTGTTGCTATAACTGATATAATGGAAAACTCGTGGTGTGCTAATGAATGTTAATGGTTAAATCGTCATGTGTCATCGTCATGTCCATCATGTTGGTCATGTGTCGCTGGTGGTCATGTGTCATGTGTCAGTGATCGTCAGTGTGCTGTGGTGCATGGATGTGATGTAAATCTGTGTATGGATTCGTAGATTGGTGGAAATCATTGTGTAATAGTGGTCTGTCATATCGAACTATGAGTCCGACAGTCGCATTGCTCATATGGAATGACGAATGTCGTGCATGACTAATGTGAAGCGTGACTGTTCAGCATGTGCGGCGGCGATGAATGGGTACTGTTCGGTGAAAATTGAACGTGGCTCGAAGTGTTGTTAGATCCGGAGTTAACATGGCGCCGGCTAAAATGTTGTTAAATTGGTGCGGTGCGAATGCATTGCAGTTTTCTAGAATGGTTGCGTGCGATCTGAGATATGTTCCGGACATTGGTCAACCGGCGAAATGATACGGGACGCTTGGGAAATCAAATATATCGTCGAATGATGTGCAAAATAGAATGTGTGCACAGGTGCTGAACGGAAACAGGTGATTTGCTAAAGTCTGCTGGAAATGTGATGCGATGTGATATGAGTTGTGAGCATGAACTGAAGAATTTACTGAATTGACAACGTAAACTGGGATTGTTAATGACTGTAATGCATGAGCTGGTGTTATTGGAAATGTGCAGTGTGAATGGTAACTTGGAAGTATGTTTGTAGTTGAACGATTGTATTCGTTGACGACGTCGTTTTGAGTGATGCTGCGACTGACCATATGTGGGCTGCCCTGTTTTATGAGATGGTTATGCTGAAGCGGTGTCAATGCTCATGCGGACGAGAACGGTGCTGTTGGCAAAGATGACGACGTTGAGATATGTCTAAGTGGTGACTAACTTCGGAGTGAAAGGAAAGGTATGAAAGGGCGGATTTACCTGTTAAGGAGATGTAAAGACAGATAAGGGATAAAATCTATGGTTCTGAAGTTTGCGAACTGTCTGTTCGGATTCGGAAAAGATAATATCGGACTGAGATGAGCGTTCGTCGTGATCGTGCGTAAGCTAACTCCGTTGCAAATGCCGTGCCATGGAATGGAAGGAAAGACGGCTATGGATGGACAAATCGTGCTCGCGACAACTGAATGAGATGAGAAATGATTATTGTCCGATGGACGAGATCTGGTTCTGGTGTGTGATTGAATGAACTCTTTGGTGGCGTGCTGAGAAGATGTATCCGTTGTTAAAGGTTTAAACGTTACAAATGCGAATGATGAATGCGGTCATGTTGCGTGCGCGCGAGTCACGTGTGTGTCGTGCATGCGGATCTTCGGCTGTCGTAACTGTTCAAATGTGGATGCTGACGGTGAGGATTCTCTAGCCAGTGCGAGTCGATCAGCACTGGGCATGGATGGGTTGCGAGGGTGGCTGGCTGCCCGAACAAAGTCGGCGAATAACATGGGAAAGGGGTTACGCGGTCAGCAATTGGGGGATGAATTCGTTTTAAATGTAAAACCACTGCAAAACTTGTTTTTGTGTTTTTGGCGTGATTTTTGTAAATAAGTTTGTGTTGCGGATAAAGGTGGGGCGGTATGCGGCCGGTGCTGCGCGGTGGGCGGGGCGGGTGCGGGGGGGGCCGGGGGGATCGCGCACAGTGTTTGAGGATCGGGCTGCTGTGTCGGGTTCGGCGCGAAGGTGGTTATCGAGGAAGAAAACATCTTCTAATGGTTTTTTCCCTAAAAAAGGGTGGGTTTTTAAAACAAAAAATTTGGGGGGGGTAATGAGGGGGTGTAAAATTGGTTAGGGGTCTCGGTGGGCCGGGTTAAAGCTGAGTTTAAAACCGGCCCATTGGTTTATGTTTGTAAATTTGACGGGGGGTGAAGATGGTGGGTTGAAATTTTTTCTACTTTACGGGGTTGGGTTAAACATGACCTTTTTTAATTTGGGACGGGTTCGATTTCCGTTGAATTTCGTGTGAAAAAGGGGAAATTTAATTATGAAAATGGATTTATGAAATTAAAAAAGGTGGTTTTGCAACGTAGAAAAGGGTGACTTTTCCTTCAAGAAGGTCGGCGAAGGGGCATTTAATAGGCCTTGTTTATAAATTGTTGTTTGAGGCGAAGTACAAATTAATTTTCTTTTTAACCATGGGTAAATGGGAATTTAATGGTTTTAATATGTAGGAAATTGCGGGTTATTGGAAAAATTTCGCCAAAAAATTAAATTTTAAATTAAAGTTATTAAGGCCAAAAAGTTGGTACTTGTAATGGTAAGTGTTTGGTTATGCGTTTAAGGTTGGCCAAATGTCGGTGTTATAAACCTTTGGTTTTAATTCGCTGTACATGGAAAGTTTTCGGTGTTTATAACGGCCGCAATTGCGACGCAGGTGTGCCTAGCTATGTGGGGCGGGTTATTGCATTTTTCGCCCAATCCCTCCTGTTCGGGTTTCTTCGAAACCTTCGGTTGACCTTGGTTCGGGCAGGAAACCTTTGTTAGGTTGGTTCGCTTCGTAAGTCTTATGTGGATTTTGTTTTTAAAAGGTTTAACCTTTTGCGCCTTGGCGGTGTTCCATCGGAAAGTCCTAACGGCCGAAAATTGGGGAAATCGTCCCGGTTGCTTAAATGGGCCGGAAAAGTACTAAAGGGGGCGGTTTTAAACAAAGGCTTCTGCGCCGGAAAAGAGGTGCTTGCCGTAAACGTTACTCCGCCGTGTTAAAGGGTCTTGAAAAAACCCGTTTGTGATTGGTAACATTCCCGGTTCTTTCTCCGGGCCCCCCCCCCCCCCCCCCCCCCCCCCCCCCCCCCCCCCCCCCCCCCCCCCCCCCCCCCCCCCCCCCCCCCCCCCCCAAAAAAAAAAAAAAAAAAAAAAAAAAAAAAAAAAAAAAAAAAAAAAAAAAAAAAAAAAAAAAAAAAAAAAAAAAAAAAAAAAAAAAAAAAAAAAAAAAAAAAAAAAAAAAAAAAAAAAAAAAAAAAAAAAAAAAAAAAAAAAATATTTAGTATGACCCATTGACAAGTTCTAGGTTGAAAATAAAAATTGTTTTTGAATATGTATTTAAGAAAATTGTTGGTTTTACAAAATTTCTGTATTGTAAAAATCGTGTTCTGTAATTATTGGTACAAGTTTGGCGTAATAATGGTTGGTTAGATGTTTCTGTGTATAAGCCGCAGAAATTTGTAATCTTAAAGCGTGTGTGTGTAAAATGGTAAGGCGTCGTTCGATTTGTAAACTATTGGTAATGATTCGGTTGTGCATGAAATTCTAGACTAAAGATGTGCTACTGTTATAAAAATTTGTAAGTAACGTCATAAGACGTGCTGCAGAGAAATTAAGTGGGGTGATCTGAGGGTGGATGCGTATGGAAAATGTTGAAAGGTTGCGTGGTGTTGCGAGCTGATTAAATTCATAATATGACTCTGATACCAACGTAGGTAGATTTATCGTCGTGTGGAAATGATTGAAAGTTTCTCTCGCAGACGGTATTGACTGTTGAGGGCGTGTCCGATGTGCGATTATCTGTTTGCGATTCGGATATGTGCGTAAATTGTAGACTAATGTTAATGTATCGCATGTATAAATCTGTTAAGCGTCTCAAATGTGCTACAGGTTGAAATCTTAAATATTGAGGTAGCGTCGTTATGGGTGTGGTGCATCTGAAATTCTGAATTTGGGTACGCTGTCAGAAAATTCTGGTTTGATTAATACTCAAGGCGTACTAAGATACGGTCTTGATCTCGAAATTGATTCGCAATGGCTAGACGGTAATGAACAACTATGTTGTTAGTTTGCTTTAGAGCAAATGCGAAAGTTATTTGAAGATCGGACTGTTAAGCAGCGGGTATAAGCGTCGCAGGGCGTGTCCGTTGTCAAATTGTGGTTGCTGGAGATTGTGAATTCTGGTGCATAAAATTTTGGCTGAACAAATGTTCGCATGTATAAAAAGAATTTATAAGAACGCTCATGAAGTGCGGCGTGTGACGGTAACTGAAATATGTCAAAAGTGATGGCGTGGCTCTCTGGCGGATGATGCTCTAAAAATGTCGTGGTGTAGAGATTCGGTAGCTAGAAGTTCTAATATAATGTGATACCAAACGATAGGTTTGAATCTCGTGGTGTGGAAATGTGGAGAAAGTGTTAGTCTGCGCGGTGTGGAAAGAACTGCGGGTGTGATCTTGGTTCGAATCAAAATGGTTGATGGGACGTGGTCGAGCAAGGGTGAGAGCAAGTGAGGAGTCAGGATGAGATTCATCGAAAATGAGACTTTCATAGTGGGTTTGTTCATGTATTTGGTCAAGATCGTGTGATGAAATGCTGGATGTGGTGAAATGGGTCACGAGGATCCTTGTTTTACCTGGGTTATCGTCTGAGTTAAATCTCGAAAATCATGTAGGTTCTAAGAACAGTGCTAAACATTTCGTTACATGAAAAGCGATGTTAAAAATTCGAAGCTGTGATATCTTGCTAAAATAATTTATTTTAAATTTAAATTCTTCATCATTAAATCGATAATCATTGGATAATTCATCGTAATGCTTTTTTTTTTGGTTGCCTTTTTTATAAATTCCGGTTTAATATTCCATTGCCCTGCAACTTTCGCTGCTTCCTCCTTGATGTTGGAATAGTTATTTCTTGTTTCCTTGAAAAATTTTAAAGTTTTTGTAATAAGAGAGTTATCTGATTAATATTCGCCTTTTTACTCTGAGCAGTTTGTGAGAGCTTGTTAAGCTCTTCTAGAATTTGACTTAAAAAACACTTAAAAAATAAAATTAAAATAATCCATGCTAGTTAATATTTGCTTTGCGTCATTTCGTTCATCTGTTTTTTTTTATATCATAATAATTTTATTAAGAGACATTACTATATCTTTATACCGAATTCTTATGGCAGCTAAAGATTTTACTCGATCCGCCCAACGTGTCGGATTTAAGCGTTTCAATTGTGTGAAATTTTTTTTAAAAACAGAAAGCCAATTCCATCTTACTATACTATTAGCAAAAAATGTATATATGTTTTCTAAAAGTAGAAAAAACGATTCTATTTCTTTTATACCTTTAACGGCATCATTTATGACTAGATTTAAGTTATGGGCACTACAGTGCATATATAAGGCTGCAGGCTCTATGTTTAAAATTCTCTTTTGCACGCCAGAATACGTACCGCTCATAACGTTAGCTCCATCGTAGCCCTGCCCTCTACATTTATTTATATCTATTGCATGTTGGTTAAATTGCTTAATATAGTATTACATAGTCCTTCAGCAGATTGGGACTCTACTTTTGTAAAACCCACAAAAGTTTCACAAATATCTATTTTGGTTACCTCTCCCAAGCTGTCTTTTTAAAATCAATATATCTTACAATTTTACTTAATTGATCAATCTTAGTTATATCCTGTGTAGTGTCTATTATGATTGAGAAAAAAGGAGCGGATCTAATTTTATTTAATAAAATATTTTTAAGTGTGCGCTTAAAGTATTAATAATATCGTTTTGAATTTTGGGGAAAGATATTTAATTGAACCTTTGGGTCGTTCAAGCACTTTTGTAATATAGGATCATAGTTACTAATTAAATGAACTAAACTTAAGAAATTACCGTTGTAACTGTCTTTTGAATCAGAAAACTTTCTCTATGTCCTCGAAATGACAGCATGCGCTGGGATAGTGTTAAAGTAACATTGAAAAGTCTGTGTAAAACATTTTCCAAAATTCAGTTTCTTGTTTTAATAGTAGAGTATCTTTCTTATCTATGGTATAATTTTTTTCCACATATCGTAAATAAAACAACAAGTTAAATGAGATTGAGCAAGCAAATGCTCTTTAATTTTTTGATAAACCCTGCCAATCATTAATTCCGGTCGTCCAACTTGACCTTACTGAAGCAAACAGCCAACATGGTTGACAATAAACACAATTTTTAATTTAGAATAACACAACCACCCATTTGAATTGTGTGGTAAGTTTAACGTATTGCTTTTATTTTCGCTTGCAGTTATTAAGTAATAATAGTGAACTGAAAAACTTCTATTTTTATTATCTTTAGGAAACGCACCATCTGGTCTACACAATCCGTAATTAATTATTTCTTTTCTTAAATTGTCATGTTGTAAAACATTGATTTTTAAAAAATGTGTAAAATCGGTTGGATAATTTTTTCGTCAGATCCATAGATAGTTCATTAAGTGAAAAAGTACTACTCACATTTACCTCTGTAATTGTAGTGGTATCTAGTTCCAAATTTCTATCGCGGCCGTCATTATGTGATGTGCTTGCGCCCTGGGTGAGAGTTTTTAAAATTGTTGACGACTGCTGTTCGTCTGTAGCGGAACTAGTAGATGCTACTGTCGAAAGCCCAATTTCTTTCATAGATTGTTCTTGTTTTCGGACTCTTTAGAAGTAAAAAGGAACTTATTTTTGGAATCTTGCTCTTTGATTCTTCCAATAGTTTCCTTTTCGTTTTTTGCAGCGCCGCTTGTAGTGCTCATTGTATATTATTTCCTGCAATTTTGAATGAAATTAATTATAATGTAATTAGATAAGTAATAATTATTTAAAAGCCTTTTGAAATTACAAATAACACATACATACTTTGCTTTAAATGCTTTAATTAACAAAATATAAATGATTTTTATTGAATGCTTAAAGATTTATTTATATGTATTTCTCAGCGCGACTTCAACTATGATCAAATCAATAGTAGTTTAATAAAAATAGATATAAATACTTACGTTTAAATATGAAAGACCTCCTGTAATACGAACACAACACTATTGAGTAAAACGTACTGGAATGCTTTTTACTTCCTTTCCGTTATATATAATGCAGCTAATGCAAATACGTTGCAACCAGCTGACTAGAAACCACAAAATGAATTTCTTTCTAGTATTATATTTCTAGAAAGCGAAGGTTACTAAGCTACCTGCCATCCTGTGAATCTGTACTGTACAGACAATAGCCCTTTTATTCCTATTTAAAATCCCACAAACCAAACTAACCCTACTATACGTCGTTTAATAATGCTTTACCACTTTATACAACTTATCACTTAAGAATAATATAGACATCTTTGTTATTAAAGTTTACAGTCTCTTTCATCTGTTTATTAACCCTTACAAAATAGGACAGAACGGATAGAAAGAAGAAAGGATGCAGGCTGCAGGTGGTGTTCAGTATTTATCTTAATTATTATTTCTTGTATTTCAGCAGTTCCTAGTAGTAACATCAAGAAAACGTTCGTTAACCTGCGGTTTCTGAATTATCTGCAATATTTTCTTGACCGTTTCTTACCTGCCAAATACGTTGAAGATGAATAAGTTGAGTTTATTATCGTTTGGGCCTTCTTGCACTTGGGGCCCCCCCGCATAGCGGGGACTGGCAGGGGTGTAGTTACGCCACTGCAGGTCCCCGAAAGAGGGCAGCGGCTCATTCGGTACTTAGATTGGCAGAGACCATAGGGGTCGGTATGGCAGTCTAAGACACACTACCGCGATGTGGAAGGCAACGGGAAACCACCACATTACCTCCCAAGTACACAGCCTACCTAAATTATAATAAAATGATGGCATTCTCTGGGGTAAAAGATTCCGGAGTTAAAATAGTCCCCCATTCGGATCTCCGGAAGTGGACTACTTCGGAGGATGCGATCAGAAAGTCCACAATAAAAGCGGAGAACATCTTGCGAGTCAGAGCGTGGAATGTGAGAAGTATGAAGCAAGTGGGTAAGCTACAGAACTTAAAAATGGAAATGAATAAGTTAACACTAGACATAATAGGCATCAGCGAAGTTCGGTGGCCAGAGGCGGGGGATTTTTGGAGTGGAGACTTCAGGGTAATTCATATAGGAGCAGAGGAAGGAAATTTGGGTATAGGGATAGTTATGCGAAAAATGATAGGACACCGTAGAAAACTACTTACAAAAGAACGAAAGAGTACTCATGGATAGATTAAAATTTAAACCGGTAAACACAGTAATAATACAAGTATACAAGTATACATCTAGCTACAGTGAAGAAGAGAGAAGCTATTTATAAAGATGTCAAAGACATTAAAATACGTAAAAAGATATAAAAATTGAATAATTACGAGGGATTTTAATGTAGTGAGGGTAGAGAAGGAGCGGTAGTAGTATTTGGTTTAGGCACGAGAAACGACAGGGGAAATAGGCTGGTAGAATTTTGCTACACAAACGATTTAATCATCACAAACATATTATTTCAACATTATGCTAGAAAACGATGTACGTGAAAGATGCCAGGAGATATAGGAAGATATCAAATAGACTACATTCTTGTTAGACAACGGTTTAGGAGTCAAGTAAAAGACTGTAGAAGCTACCCAGAAGTAGATATAGATACTGACCACAACATCGTAATTATGAAGGCTGGTCTTAAATTTAAAAATTTGGGAAAAAGAAATCGCAAAAGGTACTTTGACTTTGAGAAACTAAAAGATAAAGATATTCAAGAAAGATTCGAAAAAAAGTCAAATGAATTGCTGAAAGATATCGGGGAAATATTTGATACTAAGGAAGTAGAAACAGAATGGAGTAACGTTAAATCCAGCCTAGACTCCGCGGCCAGAGATATTCTGAGGTATACACAAAAAGAAAATAAAAACCATGGGTAACCAAAAATATCCTGAATTTAATAGAAGAAAGACGAAAATGCAAAAATAAATCAGACAAAGCAGGTAAACAGAGATACAAAACAATAAAATCGGAAATTATTCGCAAATGCAGGAAAACTAAAGAACAATGGACTGATGAAAAGCGCAAAGAGGTACAAACTAAGATGAAAGTAGGAAAGACAGAAGAAGCATACAAACTAATTAGAATCAATTTTAGGGATATAAAACCGTATAACAAAAACATAAAGGAAGCGGGAGGAAGCGTCATAATAGAAAATGTAGAAAAAGTATGTTGATGGCAAGAATATATAGGGAAGTTATATGCAGGAGAGGAACTAACAGCATTAGAACAGGAATCCGACATTGAAAACGATAACTTGGGATATCCTATACTTAGAGATAACTTTGTATTAACATTAAAGGGTCTGACAAATGGTAAGGCCCGGGTACGGATAAGGTGCAAGCAGAAGCTCTAAAGGCTGCTGGATAAGCAGTAGCAGAACGTTTTTTCCAACTTGTAAGCTATATTTACGAGACAGGCGAGATATCCAAGATTTCAAACGTAACATCATAGTAGCTATACCAGAAAAGAAAGGCGCAGATAGATGTGAAAATTTTCGAATAATAAGTTTGACAGCACACGTGTCAAAAAATATTAACCAAAATTGTACAAAGATGAATAGAAAAGCGAGCTGAAGAAATACTATGAGAAGATCAATTTGTGTTTAGGAGAAACACGAGAGGCTATTTTATCTTTGAGATTGATAATGGAGAAAACAATAAAAAAAGGGGAAAGCGTGTATATAGGGTTTGTAGACCTGGAAAAGGCATTCGACAATGTAAAATGGAAAAAATGTTCGAAATACCCAAAAAGATTTGAATGAGTTATAGGGATAGACGAATAGTACATAGCTTATACAAAGAGCAAACAGCAGTAATAGAATTAGAGTAGGAACGTAGTAAAGTAAACATAAAGAAAGGGATGAGAGAGGGATGTGCCCTATCCCCATTAATTTTTAACTTGTATTTTGATGAGGCAATGAATACTGTCAAATGCAAAAAGACATTTGGAATAACTATGCACAGAAGAAAAACTGATATGGTTAGATTTGCAGATGATATAGCGGTATTAGCATCTACGAAAGAATAATTAGAAGCTGCTCTTAATGAAATAGAAACGGTTCTAACCGAGAGATACGGTATGAAAATTAGCAAAACTAAAACTAAAATACTAGTATGCAAAGGAGGGGAAAATAAATCAAAAACAAGAATACAAATAGGTAACCAGAACTTACAAAAGGTTAAGGATTTCTGCTACCTAGGAAGCCAAATAACGCAAGATGAGAAAAGCACAAAACTATAAAACAAAGATTAGCACAAGGAGGGGAAAATAAATCAAAAACAAGAATACAAATAGGTAACCAGAACTTACAAAAGGTTAAGGATTTCTGCTACCTAGGAAGCCAAATAACGCAAGATGAGAAAAGCACAAAACTATAAAACAAAGATTAGCACAAGGTCGTGCTACATTTAACAAAGAAAAACAGCTACTGTGTTTAAAGACAACAAACATAGAAACAAGGAAAACATTGCTTAAAACATATGTGTGGAGCACAGCACTGTTCGGCTGTGAAGCTTGGACAGTAGGAGAAGCGGACGAGAAAAAGGTAAAAACCTTTGAAATGTGGTGCTACAGACGTATGATAAAGATATCATGGACAGATAAAGTTAAAAAGGAAGATGTAGTAAAAATTTTAGGTGAAGAAAAAATATGTGGAAAATGGTAAAAAATAGTAGAGATAAGATGATTGGACACATACTACGGCATGAGGGAATAGTGCGGAATATATTAGAAGCAAAGATGGGAAAAAAGAGAAGAAGAGGTAGACCTAGATTAGACTATTGCACACAGATAGTGAAAGATGTAGGTTGTAGGGGTTTCAAGGAAATGTGTAGGCGCGCTCATAATAGAAATCAATAAAGGTACGCATCCAACCAATCCCAAGATGGATAAATTAATGACGAAAAAAGTAACTGTACTTGAACATGATGATTTTTATAAGCAACTACAAGTATTAGTCGGGCAATATCCTCGAATAATGTAAATTGTGTGAAAGGATTTACTGGAAACCTATTATTTCCGCAAATGTTTAAGTGATAGGGGATCTTGGCAGCACATGCTGCTTAACCCCCTTCACTGAATCTCGGTGAAATGGGGCATTAAATTAGAAAACAATAGTAGGGATCCGAGCTGACTATAGGGTGTGTGAAAATTTCAGGTTACTGTGTAGGCTAGCTCAGAATATAAATAAGTTTTGAGACAGAAAACATAATGGGGCACACATCTACCTTCGCCTCCGGGCGAAACAAGGTGAACAGCGGAACGGTGACAACTATAGGGCGTTTTTCAGCTATGCGGGGTGCCAAGGAATGGAAACACAAGCGAAATCGTTGGGGATGCATATCCGTCAGCCATGTTTCGATGAGCTACCTGACGATGGAGCGGCCTGTGGCGAATAGCCATCCTGTCGGCGAAAACCACGGGCCTGTAGACCCAGGATTTGGATATCGCATAGTTGGAGAGCAATCAAGAGGAAGACCCGGGAAGCTGCTCACCGCATCGACCATCCGCCAAAACATGGCGGGATCAGCAACAACAGATAGAAGAAGCATAAAACAAGATATCAACAAGGCAGCCAAAATTTCTGAAATTAATGCTGCATAAGGAAGATGGGTTATAAGCCCAGGATCCATAAGCTGTAGAAAACATAATGACGAAAAAATAAGCGCAGATAAATCTGATGATTATTATAAACAACTACTGGTGTTGGCTGTGAAATATCTGAAACTAATGGTTACCGTGCAAAAGATATATTGAAAAAAATATTAAATCGGCATATGTTCAAGTACTGGGGGAACTTGGCAGCTACAGACTGCTTACCCCCCTTCACAACCACTGAATGTCTGAGAAATAGGGTATATAATTGTAAAACAATAGAAGGAGACCGAACTGCATCGAACAAGAAAGAACAGCGCCTATGATGAAAGACAACATTAGAAATAAGAATAAGAAATAAGAATAAAATTGCTGAAAGCATACATGTGGAGCACAGCACAGTATGCCTATGAAATACTGACAGTAGGAAAAGCAGACAGAAAAACGGTAGCAGCCTTTTGAAATGCTGTGCTTCAGATGTGAGAATGATAGCATGGACAGACAAAATTAATAACAAATAGGTTATAGAGGAACAAGGAGAAATAGAAAGTCAGAATACGTTCTAAAGCATTTTTGGTGAATAGTGTGGGATATATTACAAGCAGAGATAGGAAAAAGGAGGTATATGTAGACCTAGATCAGATAGTGATAGATGCAGACTGTGCAAATTGCAGGGAAATGGTAGGTTTGTTCAGAATAGGAAACAATGAGGGTACGCGTCTAACCAGTTCTAGGACTGAAGACCTAATGATGATGATGACTTACTTTTGGGTTTAAAAGAAAGCCGCCGCGATATCAAAGTCTCGCGTAAACGCTTACCGCTCGATTTTTCCGAACATTTTTTAAACTGCGATATTTTTGAATGGTAGAGCTAGTGCTTCCGCCGTTCATTGTGGTACGGCTTGAATTTTCTAACAAGAGCTAGCTGGTTGAAAGCATAGGCAGGGTGGTACTCAGCATTTCCAGATGTAAGCGAATAAAGTGGAGTCAGAATGTAATTACTGAAAGTGTAATAGAATAGAATGATTTTGTGCCACTAAGATACACATCGCTGGCTATGTAATGATGCATTAATAGCTTGCTGCCGGAATAAAAATCACCGACGGTGTAGAGTTCGAACTGGGATAACAATAATCCGCACTGGAATGAAAGGGTAATGTGTTAATCAGAATAACAATCACTGGATGTTGATTTAATTAAATAAATAATGTTAGTATGATTTTGTTCCTTGGATAAAAATCGACAAGGACTGAATTTCTACTCGATTCAGAACTGTTTATGTATGTTCTCCCCTTCTGATTGCGGCATGGTTATTGTGGTTGCGACAAAACAAGTTGCATTCGTTTGAGCTTTTATGTCTAGTGAATAAGTTTTTATGTCTTTTAACAATCTCTTGCTCCTACCTTTGAATGTTAAAAAGCAACCACTGAGCATGTATTTTTGATTCAAGACAAAATGAATATAGGCAATGGAGAACAAAATTAGTTTAGAACGTCAAGAGAATTGCAACTTTTGGAAAGTGAAATCTTAGATCTAATAAGTAAGCGGGAAGTTAAGTTAGATAAAAAAGTTACAAAAAAATATTAGGGATAATCGATGCAGATTGTAATTACGACCAGGTTAAATTGGGAAAGGTACAAGAATATTCAGATGTCAATCTTTATTAGATTTAAATGAAGTAGAAAGAAATGTTTAGTTGCTATTGGGAAATATTTTAACTTAGTTGTTGTTAAATCAAGGGTTACGGAGAAGATTAGTAAAACGTCGGAAGAAGTTATTATAGAAAGATCAACCTCTCATTTCATAAATACTTTGGTTGTTGTTTTTCAAGAGAATAACAATATTCGAATGTGTTGATGCGAGAAAGATTATTCAATGTATGAAGTCAGTCTCCTTTTCCTTCAACTATAGACAGCATTTTTGTTTATTGGTGGGCGAAGTGATATTTCTGAAATTAGGTTTTATAAATTCATTTTGGTTAATTTCTTTGGAAAAGGATTTTGAGGAGATGCAAATACGTCAATACGTCAATTTAGAAGGTTTTTTTGACATATTTTAACAACTGAACTATTGCTAACACGATGCAATGGTCAATTGGGCGAAATTCGTATTCGATACGTTAAACGAGATTTTAGTATTTAACAAGATCACAAGAAACACTTACTTCGTTTAGAAACAACAAGAAAATTAAAATAAGAAGAACCACTAGAATTTTTCAGTAATTTTATCTTTTAATTTGGATGGGACGATGTATTTATAAGTGCATAAATAATAATGAATAATAGTTAAAGTTATACTTAACAGCATACATTCTTAAAAAATTTAAGAAGCAATCACATTTAGTCATTCATCAACGATAAAAGTTGTAGTTGTTAATAAAAAAATCTCGTACTAAGGGAAAATAGTTCACAAGTAATTCAAGTCGAATGTCGTTTTATTTTTCTTCATAATTCAAATTATTTCATAATCAAAAACAATTCAGAATTATCAATACTAAAAATCAACATAATAGCTTTACAAATATAAAAGCTTAAAAAAGAGACCAATGTTAAGCAATCAATTTGAAAGTATAATGCAGTGAAATAACTTAAAGCACGCATACAAGAATCACAAGAATATCTTAATTAATTGAATGTAAGACTAATAATAATTTTGAATAAATTGAATTAATAATTTATTCAATAGTTCAATAACGTTAAATGAAAATTTTGTTAGTAGATCCCGCGAGTTGGAAATACAGGGCAAGTCGTTTGCTATAATGACACGGATTGGGAGCAGAAACGCGTTCGAAAGTAGCGTGTATTAGATACCAACAAAATATAGCTACTGATTATTAATATTTAACAGTCAAAATACTAAAACTAATATATGGTGAAGCATGTTTATTTTCCAAAACACTTTTTAACTAAACATGTTTGAATTAGAACATTTTTAGTTCCATAAATTTTCGTTTTGGTAAAATATTTAATTATATATAACTATCCTATCAAGCAACCGGTATATTTTCGTCCATAGTAAACGAAGTTTTATTTTCGTAGAACTATGAATGTGCGATTAAAGTTTGTTCAAATTCAAACAATGTTACTACAGAAAGCATGCAGTTTGCGATACAAGGTCACGCCTGATGCTGTTTGTTTCGATACGCGACACCGACCTGCAACGTTAGTCCCTTCTAATTTGTTATAGAAAAAGGATGTCTTTCCCGACTTCTAAGGCAAGCAATTGGAGAATCGCATTAAGTTAGCGTTCTACTTAATATTAGTTACGTAGAAAAACTGGGGTGATGTTAATCAATGGCTTGTATATATTTTTATTTGAATATCCTGTCTAATCTTCCCGTTTTTTGCAGCGCAGTTAGGAAAAGGTTCTGAAAAATTATGAAAAGTTATGAATAGTTATACAACGTATTCAAAGTCAAATAAAATTAATTTAAACCATAAAATTTTATAATCTTTACGGCAAATAATGAAATAAACTTTTACAACTACAAGACACCTTTAAAATATGTTGCAACTATAAATGACGGTTTATCGTATAAAAACTTCTGCTAGGGCATTTATGTGAAGGCGTACCTTGGTGATGATTTAGATTAAAAGAAAATTCCTACCTCAAATCTTTTGAAGTTGGTCATCGATGTCCTTGGCTAGCACTAGTCTGAACACCCGTTCTACCCTTCTCGTTTAAATCTGAGAACTAAAAGGCCCCAATGGGGTACGGTTATTATTTGGCACGTCTATACGTCAAGGTTTACCACATTTCATGACATAAGACGACAGATGGTGAGTGTTGAAATAAAAAGCTCCTTTGCTATCCAAGTCCAACGACTTTAGTTTTGAAGGTTATTTGAGCATAAAAAAAACACTTTTAAATAAAAGTAATCTAATCAGAAATTCAAAGTATTAGACTTGTGGGTTGAATAAATTTTCAGTAGAAATTAAATAAACATTTAATTTGATTAACTATTGCTCACGTCAACTATATGTATCTTATAAATAAAAAAATCAAGTACTAGTGTAAATCGACGATACCAGATCTTCTCTCTACGATATTGTCGAGTAATGTAAATAAAATTTTATAAAGACCTAAATATTAACTAGGGGCGATTTTGAAATTTAAATATCAAGTACAAATTGTACCGATAATATTTTAGTTATAATAAATGTAAATATTTTTGTATCAAAACTTTTTATTGTTGTGTTAAATGACACGAGATATTCATGTCTGAGGAATTGACAGCCACAAAACTTTACCTAAAAAGTGTTGAATCTATTAGGAAAGTATCATTCCAAATTAAACAGTTCTTACAGAATTAGAAGGTGTATAAAACAATTATGTCCGACACAGCTGCGGACAGAGGTATATTTTTTATGTATAATGTGCTATCTAAGAACGCAAATAGCAAACCCTTTGCTTTAAATATTTAACCTTTTTCTTGCAGGTACAACGTTAAATGTGCGAAAACGGAGCATTTGTGCTTATCTACCTATGTACACTAAGTGGTTTTTACTTTTTCCTATTAGTGCTTTCCCGCTGCTCTTAATGAAATGGAAACAGTTTTAACGGGGGATATGGTATGAAAATTAATAAAAATAAAACTAAAGTTCTAGTATGCAAAAGAGGGGATAATAAATCAAAAAGAAGAATACAAATAGGTAACGAGAACTTACAAGAGGTTAAGGATTTCTGCTACGTAGCAAGTCAAATAACGCAAGATGGGAAAAGCACAAAAGATGTAAAACAAAGATTAGCACAAGATCGTGCTACATTTAACAAGAAAAAACAACTATTATGTTCGAAGAACACGAAAATAGAAACAAGGAAAAGATTGCTTAAAACATATATGTGGAGCACAGCGATGTATGGTTGTAAAGCCTGGACAGTAAGAGAAGCAGACAATGTGGTGCTGCAGACGTATGATGAAGATACCATGGACAGACAAAGTTAATAACAAAGAGGTACTAGAAATGGTAGGGGAAGAAAGATCTATGTGGAAAGCAGTAAAAAATAGGAGAGATACGATGATAGGCCACATACTAAGACATGATGGAGTGCGGAATATATTAGAAGCAGAGATAGGGAAAAAAGGAAGTAGAGGTAGACCTAGGTTAGATTACTGCACACAGATAGTGAAAGATGTAGGTTGTAAGAATTTTAGGGAAATGTGTAGGCTAGCTCAGAATAGAAACCAATGGAGGTACGCTTCCAACCAGCCACAAGATGGAAAAACTAATTACAAAAGTAATAACTGTACCTAAACATGGTGATTATTATAAACAACTACAGATAATGGTTTTGCAATACTCTCAACTAATGTTAATTGTGCGAAAGGTTTTATTTGAAAACTATTAATACGGCAAATGTGTAAGTGTTGGGGAAACCTTGGCTGCCACAGGCTGCTTAACCCCCTTCACATACCACAGAATCTCGGTGAAATAGGGCATATAAGTAGAATACAATAGAAGGGAATGGAGCCGTATATCGGCTGTTGTGAGAATTGCAGAAAACGGTGTAGGCTAGCTCAGAACATAAATCAGCGAAGGTACAAGTCCAAACAGTTTCAAGATGTAAAACCCAATGACGAAAAAGTAAGTGCTCTTAAATATGATGATTATTATAAACAACTACAGGTTTTGGTTGTGAAATATTTTCAACTAATGTTGATTGTGCGAAAGGATAAATTGGAAAAACTATTAACTTGACAAAGGTTCAGGTGCTGAGATAACTTAGAAGCCGAAAACTGCTTATCCCCCTTCATTTACCACTGAATATCGGGCAAATAAAGTATATAACTGTAAAACAATTGAAGGTGACCGAACTGCATCAAACAAGAAAGAACAGCAGCAATGTTCAAAAACAACGAACATAGATACAAGAAGAAAATTGTTCAAAGCATAGTATGGAGCACAGCACAGTACATCTATGAAATAGGGGCGGTAGGAAAAACCGACAAAGAGATAGACGCCTTCTGGAATGTTGTACTTCAGATGTATGAAGATGGTAGCATGGACAGGCAAAGTTAATAACAAATAGGTGTAGAAACAGAAGAGGAATAAGGATATCTGTGGAAAATGATAAAATAAGAGAGATATAAGGACAAGATACGTTCTAAGGCATTTCTGGGGAATAGTACGGGATATGCTACTAGCAGAGATAGGAAAAGAGAGGTAGAGGCAAACCGAGATCAGACTTTAGCACACAGATAGTGATAGATGCAGATTTTGCATATTTCAGGGAATTGTGTAGATTGATTCAGACCAGGAAACAATGAGGGTACGTGTCCAAGCAGTTCTAGAACTCAAGACCTAATGATGATTATAATCAATCAACCAATAAACTTTTGTCTGCAACTTCCTTATTACGCCGTGGAACCGATTTGTCACTGCAAGATTTTATATAGGATGAATATTATCTATAATCCTAACATGGTTAAAAGTTATATCAAAAAGAAGTGTAGGGGTTATAGTAAGGAAGCTTTCGAAAAGGCTATAGAAGAAATTAGTTTACGTAATTTAAGTATTTATTTAATTAGTAAGAAATATAAAATACGCAAAAGTACTTTCATTGACCAATACAGAAGACATCGTAACAAAGTGCATGCTCTAAATAGTATGCATACTGTAAAGCAACAACTTGCAATACCAATACATTATTGTTTCAAGCATGCCTCTCGTTTGGTGTTATTTTAAATATTTTACTGATTGAATAAATTCTAGCACTAAGTGGCTGCATTTCTTCTTTATTCTTTTTCAAAGCTTGCTTATTATAACCCATATACTCCTTTCTGATATAATTTGTAACCATGCCTAATGAGAAAGTTCGTTCTATGTACACACCTGCAAGGGCAGGTTTGTACTAGAACTATGGGGCATATTCGTTCTATTTAAGTTCCTACAAAGACAAGACCGTTCTACAGAGTAATAAGAGGCAGATAACAGTTAATTGGCCGATTGATTATTATAATAAGTAAAATACGGAAACATAATCCTGTAAAATTGTAAATAGATGTTGTTAGGATATAGACATAGGTTTAAACGCACATGTATTGAAATGTCTATCTTTAACAAAACTTTATGAAATTGATGGTTTATTAGTATAATTTCAAGCTTGTGGTTCAATTTTGAAAGCGCAACCTTTCATGCTTGGAGGAGTTGTGTTTATAGTAGTAAATGCTTGTTAAAGTTCTTCTATTGGTCGAGACGAGAATAGAGAAGAAATGATGTAATTTTAAATTTTGACTTTGAAAAGCAATACGCTTCCACTATTATGTTACGCGATCCTCAAACGAACGACTTTGAAAAGTACAAAAATGAGCAGTATGGTAACTTTTGTGTTAACTTCTAATGCTACAACTTTACGTTAATTACAAGCATCTGAAAATAGATCATGTATCACCAATTGGCATGTCTTCAACTAGAACAATTACATTAAAACGTAAACGAAGCATCTGCGCACAAATCACAATTGGTTGGTGCCTTGTTACGTGACATCTTCATATACAGTTGATTGACAGGTACAATGGTTTTGAATTTAAGAGTTATTTAGGTTACAATAGAAAATCTCGAAAATTGTATTTGCAAATTCTAATATGTTTTAGAATAATTTAGAAAAATTGAATAAGGTATAAATTGCCGTTAGGGAATAGTCCAGGTTCGATTAAAGCTTTGATTACAATATGTTCTGGTTTAAATCTTTGGAAGGTGCGATATAAATTAGTGTCCATGTAAATTATTGTAGTGATTATATAAATTATTAACTAGTGCTTGAATAGTTAATTGTCGTGGTTTGATAGTAATTAAAAAGATAACACCGTAGTGTTAAAAAACTAGTAGCTGTACGATTAACGATTAGCTGAAAATAAAGCGTTGCAAAAGCTTTTAGCATAATCCATTGTAAGTACAAGTTGCTGAAAAGACTTGTATAATAAATTTGAAAGAAAAAGAATTGCCATTTCAAATAATTTTTGTTACAAAAAGGCTTTATATTTTCTTATTCCTTCTTTAAATATTAATATTTATTCAGAATACTACAAATATTTTGAAAACATGTATTCTATGTCAGGAGCAGACTAACTTTAGGTAATTAACATTTGAAATTACTTTTGTATGCACGACCCAATAAAATTATTACTTGAATTTAATGTGTTGAAAGAAACTATGAAAAAGAAGGGTAAAGGACATGTGAGCCAATCCGTACTACCATTTTAGGATAAATAGACTTGTTGTTCGTATAATAATTTATTAGTGTCTTCTATTCTTAGTAACTACAGCTCGATAAGCCTTAAAATATAAGCAAGCATCAAATATGTATAAAACAAAAAACATCCTTCAAACGCGTCCAACGCGTTTCACTTTGTTTACAAAGTTGTTTGCATTCTCTTCAGTTAGTATGTCGTGGAGTATTAAGACGCTCCCAACTTAACCAATCGATTTTCTAGAAGACCCTAATTACATTAACGCAAATACTAATAAATTATCGAAGCTCTTTGACATTAAACGATACAATCAAGAACTTACAAAGTACAAAACTCTATACCGAAACAATTACTCAAGCTGATATAATCAAAAGTGATTCTATTAGGAAAATTTTTGCAAGTCACTGGAATGAAAAACGTCCAGTATTAATTAACGAACCGCATGCACAAACAAATTTGTTGCAGTAGAAATGTTAGATGTCCAGCTGTGATATACTGTTGTGATGTAATTAGAGTAAATTTAGGAAAATATAACCTAATAGTTAAGAGTGGGTTAAATAAAATATACATCTAATTTATTGTCTTTAGCGCTCCCATATACCTTGATTTTAGCCTTAACCTTCTGAGTACTTATTGTAGCTATTTCGAGTAAAAGTCGCAGTAAATAACCAAACTGTACATTATTTGAACGTCTATAAATTAAGTACTTTGTTTTTTGCTATTTGAGAAAGGTTCATAAGATTTCTTTGGGAAATTTATACCCTAACAGTAGGTATAATATATAAACATTTAACATTTTTTACTTAAAGCTAAATATACTTCAATAACCATAAATACATACAGTAAATGCTTATGACAACTCAAAAACAAGTTTAGTACTATGTAGCATCACGCAAACAAATAATTTTGATCCTTTTTCCAATTTTCCTTTTTGCACAATAAACGCGTTCAGTTTATAAATTTTTTTATGATAATTAATCACACATTTAAAACGTCGTCTTAGCCATGAGCGATTGTTCTTATAAGAAAGAATTATCGATCAGCAGGGACGGGCAAGGGTAAAATACGCCCCCAAACAGAATTAAAATTAGAGCTCTTCATTTATGTATGTGGTGTTCTGGTGGTCTGGGGTTACCTTGTTAACGCTGAAATATTCATATGATATTATCTATTAACATTGAAGGCATGATGCGCACAAGAAATATTTACAAATAGTTTTGTGTGCGTTGTAATTAAATTGCAAATGTCATTAGAACCGAAAACGGTTTAGTTTGTATAGTTGCGGTACGAGTTTCTATGTTGCGGTTTCACGACGAAGACCTGGGTTTGGTTTTGGGTGGGTGGTGATGCCCACGGTAAGTAAACATGGCCCAGGTTACATCAAATGCAACGTATCACCTCGTGGCCGTGATTGCAGTTGTTACGTTTACTTTACGATGGTCCGTTAAAACCTACCCCTTTTTGGTATTTTATTATTCATTTACTTAGATACTGCTTAAATCCACCAACAACATCCTGTATATTTTACCTGTTCACAATAAGTACGCTTCCTAATAATTTCCATTTTAAACCTATTTACTTCGAAACGAAAAGTTTATTCTATAAATTAAATAGTCAATAACCTGTTTTAGGTATCCGTGAACTTGCTACACTTTAGGATAGCGTGTAATTACTTTCTCTATTGTTTCAATCTAAAACTCGTTGAAATAATGAATCCTACTTCACCGTTAAAGCTTGTTTCAAATCGCTAATCACACCTGCGTTTGATAACGCCGGCATGGATGTGAATTCGTGCTATCGAAGGAACTAACATTCATTTTTCTTTTCTGCAGACGACTGAAAATGTTTGTTACAGTTTTCGTTATTTTATAAAATTTTCGTGCACACACTGTGTGCTTTCTCCGGTGGATATGATAGTCTCTTGAATTGCCGATCATTTGGGTATAGAAGCTGCGTCAGTTTCGTGGTGTTAGGTCCATCTGGCGCGCTCCGGCCCTAGGAGCGAATGAGAGATCCAACACCGTAGACACGTAGGTGTGTTTTTTTCCTGTTTGTGTCGATACTCTGTCCACTTAGATTTTACTATTTAAGGCTGATACATGTCTCGAATTAATTGTATGTATGTAATCGTAGGCGTACGATGATGATGTATAACTGTTGGTTTACCTTTTTTGGAGTTATAAAGTTTTGTTAGTTAAGACATTGTAGTGCCCATGTGATATATGTAATTTTATATTTACAATCAATTAGACCTGTGGTTTTTAGTGTTGCGTTTGGTTTTTTTTGTTGCTAAATAATATAAGGGGTAGATACCTAAAACGGCAGCTCGCCACTTTAAAAACTATTCCTTTGATTTGGTTGATATGTGTAGCTTGTAATTATTAATTGTTCATTTTTTAGTACTACTGTGCATTTGTACATATTTTTTTTATTAATTTGAAGTTTTTTGTGTATGTTTAGTTGTGAGGTGTGACTGAGTGAGTATATTTTTATTTCAGGCCTTCTTTTGTTGTTGTATGTGAAATATCCCGCCTACTCACCGATTGAGCCCGGTCATTTGCTTTCTTTGGTTCTTGTTTTAAGCTACGTTAATGTACGTAGTATAAATTTTGAAGCCCTGGCGTGGGGCTCCGAGTTTGTTTTGAGTAATTCTTGTCTCCGATTTTGTTGTGGGTAATTTTTACTCCAATTCTGTTTTGTTTAGTTTTGGCTTCGATTTTGGTTTTGGTTAACGTTTGCTTCGATTTTATTTCGCTTAATTGCTGGCCCAATTTTTTTTTGTTATGGCCTAATTTCCTACATTACCCGCATTTCACGGCCTGATAACTACTTATATTTTTTTCTTCCTATACGTTCGCACTGCTATTTATTTTTTCTTTCGGCTCTTTAGTGTTCCTCACATGAGGATCGGTTTTCTTTATTTCTGGCGTGGGTTCGATCTTCTTAAATTTTGAGTTTGTTTTCTGTCTTGATCGCTAAATATCAGATGGTTGACTGATTTCAGATTATTAAAATTGTGTTTTCGCCAATAATTCTAGTCCGTTAAAATCTCTGGCGCCCAAAATTGTCTTTTATTTCCTCTCTGCACCTTATGTTCTCCCCATCAAGTCTAGAGTGGGTTTCTTTTCTCCTATTTTTATTCTATCGCTCGTCCTTTCGACGTTGTGAATTCTAAACTGTGCCACGCTTCACCACATTAATTTGTTGTTGGTAGGGCGTGGAGGTTAGATTGCCCCTTATTAATTGGTTCCTTTTTTTTCTTTGTGTACCATAGCATATTTGCGCATTCATGTAAACCGGTTGCGGAAAACTGAGCTCTAATATGAACTAACATCTCGCGGCTTTGATCCCGAGGATAATATCGACGAATTACGCAGGTCCGTACAGAGTGCGTACCGCATGGAACGTGAACCAGGATTTAGTCCTGTTCTTGTGGAGCCTGATTTCGCTTCCGAACTGGTAGCGGTTGCGACTGCTGTACAATAGCTAAAACAAGCTCTGGTAACATTTAGCAGGGACAATTTTTTACCTGCGTTTAAACGCATTAGCTCCCTATCGCTGCATACAGAACGACGCTGTTCGAGGATGTCCCCAACGCAGGAGAAACGCCAAGCCCATAACCAATTACTGCTGACTTTAACTAATCTCTGCGGCTCTTTTGACACCAAAAGAAAAAACTTTTGTCATTCTGTTAGGTTATGCGAGACTAGTCCGGCACACACTACTAGTGTCGATTCCCATGAACCTCCATTGCTTACTTCCGACTCAGAATCGGAACCTGAACCGGAACCCGCCCCTGCTACAGTGCCTAAGTCAGCCGCCGCTCCTTTTATGGATTCCTATCAAGTCCTTCCTCTGTGGGAGTGGAACTTGAAATTTTCTGATGTCCCGAACACTCTTAATGGACATGATTTTTTGGGACGAGTCCGAAAAACTCCGACGAGCGAACATGTGTCAGAATTGCAGTTATTTGAATCTGGAGTGGACTTGTTCGAGACTAATGCGTTACTTTGGTACGGTGGTAATCGGCATAGGTTTTCTGATTGGAAGTCGTTGTCTAATTTACTGATTCAACATTGTGAACTCCCGGATGTTGCTTATGTCTGCTACAGTTGAGAAAAATGTTTGAACTTCACATGACCGAGTTGTTAAGGTTTCTCATACGCCTACAGGTAGATCAGATACTTCTTCCGTACGTTCTAGTGTTCTTCTTCCTAGTTCTGCTTGTACTTGTCAGGTCATATGCTTTAATTGCGACAAACCTGGTCATGTTTCGACACTTTGTACTCGTCCTCAAGTATTCTACTGTTATGGTTGCGAATATAAGGGAGTTTCTCGCCGCAACTATCCAGACTGTCATCTTACTACTAATAGGTCTTCGAATCATACTTCAAATTCTGTCCTCACCTCTAGGTGCCTAATTTCTTCTGCTTCTCACTCTACGTTCTCTTCTATCCCGCATACAGGTCATCCTGCTACTACTATCAAAACATGCCATTTTTCTGCAAATGTAGCGTCGAACCAAATTTCTTCCGTCTCTATTTCTACACCTTCTTCTGCTTGCCTTACTACCATTACCTCATACCCTTTTCAGCCATATGAGCTTTTGAACTATAATATTGATTTTTACGGCTATCACACCCCTACTTACCGAACCTCCACTAACAAAAAGCAAATTCATTCTGTTCTTTGCGATTCAAAAGATGACCAACTAGACCCGACGTTTTCTCTTTCACCCCAAACTGTGCCTCCAACACCACTGCAACCCACGCTTCGAATTAGTGACTTGCAGCTAGCTTCTCAAGAGTTTGTTCCCGCATTCATAAATGATTTCACCCCAGAAATTCCTATCGTGTCTGCAAGCACGAACATCGCTGATGTGACAATAATTTCTAATTCAGCCAGCGAAGGTCCAGTTGAAGTTCATGAACTTGTATCTGTAATATCTGTTGCTGTTGCTGTCAAAATTTTACACATTCCTGCTTTCTTAAATGTTTCTACTCAAGAAATTGCTGTCGTGTCTGCAATAACAGCTGTAGTTGAAGTGACAATAACTTCTAGTACGGGTAGAGAAAGTACTGCTGAAGTTAGGGAACCCATAGCTATAATGCCTGTTGCTGCTGTTGTCAGACTTTTACCTAATCTTGTTTTGTTATCTACCATTGTTAAGGAATCAGTTCCTATTGTGGCTTAAGTTTTGTCTGTTCCTAGTCCGTCGTCTAACATTGATAAAATCTTACTTGATTCTACTTCTTTATTGGACGTTGATGAAACGTTACCTACTGTTACCAATTTTTCTCATGCGGCAATGTGCTACTTGCTTCTGTTCTTTTAACTAAGGCTGGGGAAATCCTAGCTGATGTCCTGTTGTTTAATGTTGACGAAGGTCAACCTGATTCTGCTTCCTTATCTATTGAGGATGAAGTTCTTCCTGATGCTGTTTGTTCTTGTAAAGTTGATGAAATTCTGTCTGGTGCTGTTCCCTTCTTTCATGTTGATAAACTTTATTCGACTCCTTTACCTAACATTGGAGAAGTTCTACCTGATACTCTTTGTTCTTGTAACGTTCTGTTCCTTTATGTAATATGGTTGAAGTGTTATCGGACTGTGCTCCTTTTCCTAAAGTGGATATTCCAACATCCAATGCTGTATTATTTTATAACTGTGATACTTCTAGTAGTTTATTTAACGTCGTTGAAATTTTATCTACTTCTGTCTTTCTATCTCACGTAACTGAAGTGTGATCTGCTCGTGTTTCTTTTCGTAGGGTTGATTCTCTTACAGCCATTACTTTTCCTTTTTCTACCTTTGATATTCTGACAACCCATAATGTTTTCTTTTCTGCCGTTGACTTTCTTACCACCAATCCCAACGACAAACAATGTTCTTCTATGAAGCGTTTTGAGTTTTCTTAACTACCCTTTCCACCTCCTAAACCTCGTGCTATAACTACTACACCCCCTGCTGTTCCTGCCGGGCAAAAAACTGCCCAAAAGAGGCAGACATTAGTCTATGCTCCTTCCGAACCGGAAGATGTATGTCGGCGAAGTCCTAATGTACTTGATCTCGTGTCATTTTCCTGCTAGCGGCGCAAACGTCTTAAGCCCAATATCTAATCCTTGTGCCCCAGATTCTATGACGATTTTGCTCTCCTTGGGATTTGATTTTTGGACTTTACGATTTTTTATTTACTGCCTTGTGTTGCTGGGTTTCCTTTCTTTTTCATTCACCAGTGTGGATCCGGGAATAGAATAGTCCCATGGTACGACCTACCTGTCGTAAGAGGCGACTACAGCGGTCCAACACGTACATACACACACACACTTTATATACGCACACATACATACACATACAGTTCATACACATACACACACACTTCATACACATACATACACACACATACTCATACATCAACACACACATACACACACGCACGCACGCACACGCACACACATACTCATACATAACTACACTGGGATTCTGTTTTATTTCTTTTTGTGCGATTCTTAGGTTTTTTGTGGTTCCTGTACTTGTAGCTTAGTGTTATTCTTTTTGGTTTTTTTTCTTTTTTTTTCGTTCCTTTCGCTACACATTCATCTCCTTTTTCTTGTGTCTGGTTTTACGTTCTGTCGATATTTGTGCTGACTTAGCTAAATTTTGCGACCCATTTCCTGTGGTAGGTACCTTCTAGTTTGGTTTTTCTTTGTTTTGGAAACCAGGACTTAGTGGAATTTACGCCTAGTTAGTATTTCTTTTCATTGGTTCTTCGGTTGCTGCGATTCTTGGGTACCACAGTTTGAAGTAATTTCATTTTTTTTCTATCCAACATTTTTGTTGTTCCCGAGCATACTTTGAGGCTTGACACTTTTGTCTGTTACTGTTGGTTTTCTTCCTTGCTTTCTTTCTTTACTTTTGGTTTTTCTGCAAGAAATCAACCTTCTTTTGAAGTCGAAGACTTTTCTCTTTCTTTTCTAAAGATACACCCGTCGTTTGACGACTTTGACAGTGTTGACACCAATATACCTTTGTCCTCGGTGATTGCTACCTTCTGCTTTTCCTTTTCCTATATTCTTTAAACTTCTTTATATAGTCCGGTATACTGGTTCCTCGAGCCGGATGAAATTTTTTTTTATTTTAAAGTGTTTCTTTGTTAAACGAATTTTTTTTTCTATTTTCTCTGTTTATTTTTTTTGGTACTTTACGATCGCCCGTTAAAACCAACCTCTTTATGGTATTTCATTATTCATTTACTTAAATTTTACTCAAATCCATCAAAAACATCCTGTATACTTTACCCGTTCCCTATAAGTACCCTTCCTAATAATTTTCATTTTATACCTATTTACTTCGAAACGAAAAGCTTATTCTATAAATTAAATACTCAATACCCTGCTTTAGTTATACATGAACTTGCTACACTTTAGGATAGCGTATAATTACTTTCTCTATTGTTTCAATCTAAAACTCGTTGAAATAATGGATCCTACTTCACCGATAAAGCTTGTTTCGAATTGCTAATCACACCCGTGTTTGATAAAGCCGGCACGGATGTGAATTCGTGCTATCGAAGGAATTAACATTTATTTTTCTTTTCTGCAGACGACTGAGAATGTTCGTTACAGTTTTCGTTATTTTATAAAATTTTCGTGCACACACGGTATGTTTCTTCCGGTGGACATGATAGTCTCTTCAATTGCTGCTTCTTAGGGTATAGAAGGCTGCACCAGTTACGTGGTTCAGGTCCATCTGGCCCGCTACGGTCCTAGGAGTGAATAAGTGTTCCAACACCGTAAACACATGGGTGAGTGTTTCTTTCCTGTTTGTGTAGAGATCCTGTTCACTCATATTTTAGTGTTTGGGGCTCATACATGTTTCGAATTAATTGTGTGTATGTAATCGTAGCCGTATGATGATGATTTATAACTGTTGGTTTACCTTTTTTGGAGTTATAAAGTTTTGTCAGTTAAGACATTGTAGTACCCATGTGGTATATGTTATTTTATATTTACAATGATTTAAAGCCGTGGTTCTTAATGTTGCAATTGTTTTTTTTTGTTGCTAAATAATGTAAGGGGTAGATACCTAAAAACGGCAGCTCGCCATTTTAAAAATGTTTGCTTTTGATTTGGTTGATATGTGTAGCTTGTAATTATTGATTGTTCATTTTTTTTGGTACTACTGTGCTTTTGTACATAGTTTTTTATTAATTAGAAGTTTTTTTGTGTATGTTTAGTTGTGAGTTGTGAATGAATGAGTATATTTTTATTTCAGGCCTTCCGTTGCAGTTGTATGTGAAATACCCCGCTTACTCACCGATTGAGCCCGATCATTTTCTTTCTTTGGTTCTTTTTTTAGGCTACGTTGATGTACGTAGCACAGTCGTATTTTCATAGCTTCGGTACCTAGCGGTTGATGGGCTGACGTTGGCGTACGGAGGCTTCCCTGGTTGGTAGAAATTCTAGTGAACTGATGGCGGAATGTTCTCAACCTTGGCGTGCTTGTTAGCATCACGTGCTTTAGGAGGTAGTCCTGATGGCCCTGGCTTTGGGAAAGGAGCGAATCCAAGCTGTATTATGGCAAAAACCTGTCCGTTGCGTTATGAAAGTTTACCTTTACTTTACTTTATTTCATTAGAGTTGGTGCTCGGAATGAGGTAATCTGAAAGAAAACTCTTAATGCATGAGCAGTTAGGTGACTTCTATCTTATTATTATTTTCACTCTAAAAATTTTGGTGGCATTTTTGAAGTGAGAACGAAAAGTGACGGTTCCATTCATATTTCGAGGGGCGTTCGAAGAGTCCATTATTACTGTAGTTGTATTTTATGCGTGCTTCCTATTTATTTGCATTTTGCGTGCTTATTCGTCAGTAGATACGAGCATAGTTGATTGCAAATTCCTACATACCCCCTTCCTAGTGATTGCGTTAATCGCCATCAAAAGTGATACATTTAATTGGAAAGTGTACTTTTCTACCGCTTCCTGTAATTGTTGTTGGAGGAATGCAGCTTGGTTCTTTAGAACTTGTGTTGGCTGTTCTGAAGGTTCGTTCTCCGCATATGCTGTCTTGATCGTGTCGATTGAAATATTTGTGTTCTTGCTCTGATTATCGATCGTGACCGTTTTGCCGTTAATGTGAATTACCCTATGTGGTTTATTGTATGTAAAACGATTTTGAGTTTGTCAAGCGACAATCTGCATGAACGACTGTATTCTGGAGGTACTTGGTTAGTGTGGATGTTTATTGGCATAGGAAAATTTCTCGGACGGGTTATGTCCGAGTAATTGGTTAGGATTTTGTGGTATATTAAACTGGATACTGTGCTTGATATCGCACTATATGCATTACTAGCCGATAAACCTTTGCTTAAAAGTTTTGTCTCAGAATCCACAAGTTTCTTATTTTTTAGGTCGACTCGTAATTCAAGGCGTGCGAGAAAATCCATGCCAATAATGGATTCCTTGATGTAGGCGGTGACAAATGGCCAAGTGAATTGTCGCTTTAGTCCAGAATCTAATATTAATGTGATATTACCATATTATGAGCTTATGACCGATCCTCTCATTTGCTGCAAACTACCGATAGTTTGTCGGTTTGAGTATTCCGAGGCGTCGCCGTGGATCAATGTAGTAAGCGTAAGACTACGGATCCCAAGGCCCTGGGTTCAAATCCCGACAAGGCCGACTGCTTGAAAAATGACAGGTGAGCAGTTTTCACAAAAATTACGCCCTCGTTCGGATGAGAGGTAAAATGGAGGTCCCGTGTGTGAGTGTTGTCACGCACGTTAAAAGATCCCTACCTTGCCTGGAACGGCAAGGGTTCGGCAAAATTGTAAATTTCTAGGCAACAAAAAACTAGGCTCTTGGCCAATGTAGTACCTTCTGGTGGAGCATTGGAAATATAAATGCACGGTATGTGAAGGAGGGGCGTCGCCGTGGAGCAATGTAGTAAGCGTAAGACTACGGATTCCAAGGTCCTGGGTTCGAATCCCGACACGGCCGACTGCTTGAAAAATGGCAGGTGAGCATTTTTCACAAAAATTACGCCCTCGTTCGGATGAGAGGTTAAATGGAGGTCCCGTGTGTGAGTGTTGTCATGCACGTTAAAAGATCCCTACCTTGCCTGCAACGGCAAGGGTTCGGCGAAATTCTAAATTTCCAGGCAACAAAAAACTCGCCTCCTGGCCAATGTAGTACCCTCGGGTGGAGCATTGGAAATGTAAATGCACGGTTTGAGTATTTCACGGACTGCTTTTTGGATATACAAAAGGTCTGCAAAAGCGTTGTTTAAAAATCCCACAGATGTGGTACGACCTTTTATGTACAAGCGGTACAAAATTCAATGCAAGGAATTATCCGTCTGTAATCCTTGAGTTCGGTGTTTCCCTGAACCGTAAAACTGAAAGTTTGTGTGCACTTGCGGGCTGTGGCTTCGAATTTGTAGTGGAATCAGAATAAAAATCTTTCGATTGTTGCTGCCGTCGTAAGCTTTAGCTAGTTACCATGTTCGGAACAATGGTTTAGAAGGACTTTAACTGCGCTGTGCAATTGCAGAACTTTGGGTTAGCTAAAGCTGGACTTTGAGTGCGGCTACTTCTTGTATAAGCGTTTACAATAGTGTAGAGCTTCTATCCCTACATGTGATTTTTCAATGCTCCACCCGAAAGTACTACATTGGTCAGGAAGTGAGTTTATTACCTGAAAAATTTGGAATTTTGTCGAACCCTTGATGTTCCAAGCAAAGTAGGGATCTTTAACGTGCGTGACAACACTCACACATGGGACCTACATTTTATCTTTCATCCGAACGAGGGCGTATTTTTGTGAAAAATGCTCGCCTAATATTTTTTAAGCGGTCCGTGTCGGGATTCGAACCCGGAACCTTGGACGTAGTAGTCACACGCATACAAACTACGCCACGCAGCCGCCTAAGAGCTTCTATCTGCAAGTGTATTAGCGTGATGTGCAGATTGCTTTTCGTAGAGGGCACCTGCTAAACGTGCTGTGTTCTCTAGTGGTACCTGTGATTGAGTAACTAGAATTGCTTGCATTTGAATTTGCAAGCAGCTTAACTATATCAATCTTAGCAGTGTATCTGGTACGACTGTTGTAGTTAGTTGTTGTAGTCAGCTGTTGTAGGTTTCTCAATCATTGTTAGGATTTTCTGTCGCTCAACGTTTTCTGCTCAAATAACTTCCTAGTTCGTTATTCCTGCGATAAGCTTAACCGATTAATTGATCCACTTTGATTTTCGTGTAGTTGTCGGTCTTACGGGTTTAATTATGATGTCGCGGACCACTTCTGTGACTCTCCCTTGTAGGTTGGATATTATTTGCACGTATTTTATAGCCTCTTGTGTAATACTACTAATTTTGCAGCTGCGCTCTACTTGAGAAAAACACAATTTTGAACCACTGGCCAGAAAGGTAAAATCCGCACGGCAATCTTGTTCAGTTACATGGTCATTTTAAACGGTTTAAATTGTCTTTAGTCACTTGAATTAACCGGTCTTAACTCTGTCTCATTAACTTTTGGACGATCACGTCGGCGGTCACAGATGTGGTGCTTTGGGTGTCAGGAGTGACCTTGCTAATGCTTCATAGTAACAGAGGTGACATTCATTTCATCATCATTAGGTCTTCAGTCCTGGAACTGGTTAGACGCGTATCCTCATTGTTCGTATTTTATGCTAACTTACGCATTTCCTTGAAATTTCAACTGTTTGCATCTTTCACTATCAGTGTGCAATAGTCTGATCTAGGTCTACCTCTACCTCCTTTTTTCTATCTCTACTTGTAATATATCCTACACTATTCCCCAAAAATGACCTAGAATGTATCCTGCTCTTCTATTTCTTCTATTTTTTTCTCCACAGATATCTTTATTCCCTTACTATTTCTATAACCTCTTTGTTATTAACTTTGTGTCTTCATGCTATCATCCTCATACATCTAAAGCACAACATTCCAAACTGCCCTTATTTCATAGACATACTGTGCCGAGCTTCACACATATGCTTTCGCAAATTTTCTCCTTGTTTCTATGTTTGTGGTCTTCGAACATAACTACTGCCCTTCTCGTGAAATACAGTTCAATTTCCCCTTCTATTGTTTATAAATATATATACCCTATTTCCCCGATATTCAGTAGTATGAGAAAGGGGTTAAGCAGTCTGCGGATACAAAGACCCCAACACTTGAATATTTGCCGAATTAAGAGTTTTCCAATATATTTTTTTGCATAATCAACATTAGTTGAAAATCATCAGATTTAAGTGCAATTTTTTTTTCGTCTTTAGGTTTTCCCTCCTGAAACTGGTTGAACGCGTACCTACACTTATTTTTATTCTGAGCTAGCCTACACCGTTCCCTGAACTTCCAACAGCCCAGATACAGCTTGGTTCTCCTTCTGTTGTTTCCTATTTATATGTCCTATTTCACCAAGATTCAGTGGTATGTGAAGGCGTTAAGTAGTCTGAGGCTGCCAAGGATCCCCCAAAACTTAGTCATTTGCTGAATTAATAGTTTATCAGTAAATCCTTTTGAACAATTAACATTAGGTGAGAGTGTTGTAAAACCAATACCTGTAGTTGCTTATAATAATCATCAGATTTACTTACAGTTATTGTTTTTGTTACTAGGTTTTCCATCTTCAAATTGGTTGGATGCGTACCTCCAATGATTTCTATTCTGAGATAGACTGCACATTTCCCTGAAATTCACACAGCTTACATTTTTCACCATCTGCGTGCAATAGTCTAACCTAGGTATACCTCTACCGCTCTGTTTTCTTATGGTTGCTTTTAATATATTCCGCACTACTCCTTCATGCCTTAGTATGTGGCCTATCATCTCTTTTCTCCTGTTTTTTACCGTTTTCCACATACTTCTTTCTTCCCCTACCATTTCCAGTACCTCCTTGCTCGTAACTTTGTGTGTCCATGTGTTCATTATACGTCTGCAGCATCACATTTCAGAGGTTTCTACCTTTTTCTTGCCCGCTTCTCCTACTGTCCAGGCTTTACAGCTGTGCTGTGCTCGACTCATATGTTATAAGCAATCTTTTCCTTGCTTCTATGTTTGTTATCTTTGAACACAGTAGTTGCTTTTTCTTGTTAAATGTAGCACGACCTTGTGCTAATCTATGTTTTATATCTTTTGCGCTCTTCCCATCTTACGTTATTTGGCTTCCTAGGTAGCAGAAATTCTTGTATTGTAAGTTCTCATTACCTATTTGTATTCTAGTTTTTAGAACTGTTTCCATTTCATTAAAAGCAGCTGCTAACTACTCCTTGCTAAATGGTGATACCGCTATATCATCTGAAAATCTAAGCATATCAATATTTTGTCGCTGCATAATAATTACAAATGTCTTCCTACATTTGACAATATTCATCACCTCTTTGATGTTAAAAATAATGGGAATAGGGCACATCCCTGTTTTGCCCCTTTCCTAATATTTACTTCTCTACGTTCCTGCTCTAATTATATTACCGCTGTTTGCTCTTTTATGTACTATTCATCGATCCCTAAAACTCATTCCACTCTTTTTGAGTATTTCGAACATTTTTTTCTATTTTATATAGTCGAATGCATTTTCCACATCTACAAATCCTATATACACTCACTCCCCTTTTTCTATCGTTTTGCCTATTATCACCCTCAGATCTAAAATAGTCTCCCGCGATCCCCTGTTCTACCTAAACCCAAATTGATCTTCTTCTAGTACCTTTCCAACTCGTCTATCCAGCCTTCCATTTTTGGTATAGTGACCATGATGTAAAATCTTTGGGTATCTCGCCTGTCTTATACATATCGCTTACAAGTTGTAAGAGACTTCTTGTCCAGCGGTTTTTATAGTTTTTACCTGCACCATATCTGTACCCGGCGCCTTACCATTTTTAAATCTCTTAATGCTAATTCAAACTCATCTCTAAGTATAGGATATCCCAAGTCATTCCTTTTTAATGTCTGATTCTTGTTCTAATGCTGTTAATTCTTCCTCTGCATATAAATTCCTTATATATTCTTGCCATCTATCCACTTTCTCTACATTATGTATAATGACGTTTCCTCCCGCGTCCCTTATACTTTTTCCATACGGTTTTATATCCCTAAAGTTGATTCTAATTAGTTTGTATGTTTCATTTGTCTTTCCTATTTCCATCTTAGTTTGTAACTCTTTGCACTTTTCATCAATTCCTTGTTTTTTAGCGTTCTTGCACTTGCGAATAAATAACTATTTTAAGGCTTTTTATCTCTGTTTTCCTGTTTCGTCTGATTTATTTTTATATTTTCGTCTTTCTTCTATTATATTCAGGATATCCTTTGTTATCCATGGTTTGTTATTTTCTTTTTGTGTATACCTTAGAATATCTCTTGCCGCCAAGTCTAAGCTGGATTTAGTGTAATTCCATTTCTAAATCATGTAACCTGTCGGGCCCAGAAACGCCTCCAATATATGCTTTGGGTCTTCAAACTGTGTCTTTTCCAAAAAAACGTTTTTGGCGCCTGTTGAAAGTATACAAATTCTTCATTACGTTTTGAGTTGGTATTCCCTATTGCTAATCGTTTTGCTTAAATCTAACCCTTAGTATGTGTTAAAGTGCCTCCTAGACCATAGTCCAGAATATGCATATTATTCTTATTTAAAACTAGCTGCAGAAGTCAACTTCGCGACAACTTTCTTAGTATTTTGTTTTTTGTTCTAATTGTCTTTGTATCAAATTCCTGGGCGTGTGCGGATGAGAATAAAACATGATGAAATTTGGAGAATGCCGCCTTGGCAGTCAAAATTTTTTCCCCACAGAAAAAGCATTCTTACAGAATAGTAGAAGTAAATTATTTTGGCAGACAACAAAATTTTCTAAAATTCAGCCAGTCCACTGTCGTCTGCACATACACAGGAATATGATACAAAAAGAATTAGTACAATAAATATCATCATCATTCATAATTAGATCTTCAGTCCTAGAACTGGTTAGACGCGTACCCTCATTATTTCCTATTCTGAACTAACCTACACATTTCCCTAAAATGTGCACAGTCTGCAGCTACCACTATCTGCGTGCGATAGTCTTTTCTAAGTGTACCATTACCTCTTTTTCCCTATTTCTGCTTGTAATATATTCCGTACTATTCCCCAAAGTTGTCTTAGAACGTATCCTGCCCTTCTATTTCTCCAATTTTTTTTTTGTTTTCCACGAGTATCTTTATTCCCCTACTATTTCTATAACCTATTTGTTATTAACTTTGTTTGTTTATGCTGTCATCTTCATACATCTGACGCACAACATTCCAGAAGGGTTCTATCTCTTTCGGTGTCTTTTTTCTACTGCCCCTATTTCATGGACGTACTGTGCTGTGCTCCACACATATATACCTTCAACAATTTTCTTCTTGTTTCTATGTTTGTTGTCTTTGAACATAGCCGCTGTTCTTTCTTGTTAAATGCAGTTCGGTCCCTTTCTATTGTTTTACAATTATATGCCCTATTTCGCCTATATTCAGAGGTATATAATGGGAGGATCCCGACACGGTCCGCTTGAAAAATGTTAGGCGAGCATTTTTCACAAAAATACGCCTTCGTTCGGATAAGAGGTAAAATGGAGGTCCCGTGTGTTAGAGTTGTCACACACGTTAAAGATCCCTACCTTGCTTGGAACAGCAAGGGTTCGGCAAAATTCAAAATTTTAAAAAACTCGCTTTCTGGCCAATGTAGTACTTCTGGTGGATCATTAGAAAATCAAATGTATAGTATGTGGGGGGAGGCGGGCAGCCTGTGCCTGCCAAGTTCCCCAGCACTTGAATATTTGGCGAATTAATAGTTTTCCAATATATCTTTTTGCACAATCAACATTAATTGCAAATATTACACAACAACATCTGTAGTTGTTTATAATGATCATCAGATTTAGGTGCACTTATTTTTTCGTCATTAGATTTTGTGTCTTGAAACGTTGACGAGTTACAGGCGTTAATATATTTAAGAAAAAAAACTAATTTTTGTTAAATTAACCTTTTAGTCCAAAAATGTGGATAATGTTTCAAAAATTTATTTTATATTATTTTCATTACTTTATATATATATATATATATATATATATATATATATATATATATGAACGTGCTGGAGTAGTATAAGTCCTTCGCAAAGCATGTTTTATTTAAAAAAAGTGTATGAATATTGCTGTATTTTTAAATAAATTATGGAAATATTGCATTAGCATTCGTTTTTTGTTAATATCTTTGTTTCTATTAACTTTACGAAAAAATTGGTTAATAAAATGTGAGTATTTTATTTTTATTATTGTTCATGTAAGTTATGTTGCAAAAATGACACTGAGAAAAAAGTTTCTTTGAATTAAATAAGGTATATTTACTACTAAGAAATATCTTTACTGTTAACAAATATTAAATATTAATTAAATATTAAATATTAATTGTTAATAATGTTGTCTATTAATTTGTATGAATAAATTTCATAATTAAACGTCATAGAATGTTGAATCAAAAAGCATTTAAATTGCGTGAAATTTATTGTAGTAAATTGAAATGTAATATTAAAACATATTTCAATGAGTAATTGTTTTCACAGATCGGTATACAATTGACATTGCTGATCCATAATACTTGGTCCTGTTTATTTTGCGTGACAATGAACAATGACACAACAAGGTGAAGTAGTAGGAACTTTAATCAATACATCTAAGAAAGGATTAAACAGTTTAATCGAAGCGAGTCGATTGTTGAAAGATGGAAAACACAGTATTATATCTGCATCATCTTCAGCATCTATTCATGCTGAATGCCCTAAAATTATACCCGCAGAAGCAGCATAAATGCTTCATTAAAAGCACAAAGTTCAAGTGAAGTTTCAACATCTGACACGAAGAAAACGAGATCTTCAGATTCGTTCGACTTTGCAGAAATTGTTGGTTCTGTATGACGTAATCGGCGAAGCATTTTATGCGGAGCAAACTACGCTCCGAAATTAATTACGGCAAATAGTACATACGGTACGAAAAGATACAACTGCCGAAGTAATCAAAACAAAAGCTCGGGAACGTAACGATCAACTAGACCAACAGGTGCTTGAACGCTTAGCATCAACTACAAATGTAGTGAAAAGTGGTGCTATATACCACCTAGATTGCTACATCTCTTTCCAGTGGATATCGAAGTCAAACAAAGTGGGAAGACCACCATCAAACAATGTTGCATCAGCAATACAAACTATTTTTCATTAATTACGCCAATCAGAATAATGTCAATTTTCCGCGGAACAACTCTATAAAGTCATTCCCGAAACGGTCCGCTTGAAAAATGTTAGGCGATCATTTTTCACAAAAATACACCCTCGTTCGGATTAGAGGTAAAATGGAGGTGCCGTGTGTGAGTATTGTCATGCACGTTAAAGATCCCTACCTTGCTTAGAACAGCACGGGTTCGGCAAAATTCTAAATTTTCCAGATAAAAAACTCGCTTCCTGGCCAATGTAGTGCTTTCGGGTGTAGTATTAGAAAATCACATGTAAGGTAAACTGTTACATACGCCCAAGGTCCCGGATTCGAATCCCGACACGGTCCGCTTGAAAAACGTTAGGCGAGCATTTTTCACAAAAATACACTCTCGTTCGGATGAGAGGTAAAATGGAGGTTCCGTGCCTGTGTGTTGTCACGCACGTTAAAGATCCCTACCATGCTTGTAACAGCAAGGGTTCGGCAAAATTCCAAATTTTCCAGGTAAAAAACTCGTTTCCTGGCCAATGTAGTACCTTCGGGTGGAGAATTGGAAAATCACATGTAGGGTCTGTTTTACAAAAGTCGCGCATGATATAATTAGCACATCATGGTATGAAAAACGGCTGTTAGATGGAAGCAGTGAAAAAACTCCCACAATAGCCTATATATAGCACGGTTCCCCTTCTATTGTTTTCAAATTATATGCCCTATTTCACCGAGATGAATTGGTATATGAAGAGGTTTAAGCAGCCTGTGGCTGCAAAGATCCCCCAATACTTAGACATTTGCCGATTTATTAGTTTTCCAGTAAATCCTTTCGCACAATTAATAATATTCGACAATATTGCACAACTAATACTTGTAGTTGTTTATAATAATCATCATTTTTAAGTACAGTTATTTTTTTCGTCATTAGTTTTTCCATCTTGGGACTGGTTGGACGCGTACCTCTATTGATTTCTATTCTGAGCTAGCCTACACATTTCCCTGAAATTTCTACAGCCTACATCTTTCACTATATGTGTGCAACAGTCTAACATACGTCTTCCTCTACTACCCTTTTTTTCTATCTCAGCTTCTAATTTATTTCGCACTATCTTCTCATGCCCTATTATGTGGCCTATCATCCTATCTCTCCTATTTTTTACTGTTTTCCATTTCCAGTACCCTTTTGTTCTTAACTTTGTCTGTTCAAGATATCGACATCATATGTTTCTAGCACCACATTTCAAAGGCTTCTACCTTTTTCTTATCTGATTCTTCTACGGTCCAGGCTTCACAGCCGTACAGTGCTGTGCTCCACATATATGCTTTAAGTAATTTTTTTCTTGTTTCTATATTTGTTGTCTTTGAACACCGTAGTTGCTTTTTCTTGTTAAATGTAGCATGCCCTTGTGCTAATCTTTGTTTTATATTCTTTGTGCTTTTTACGTCTTGCGTTATTTGGCTTCCTAGTTAGCAGAAATCCTTAACCTGACGTAAGTTCCCGTTACCTATTTGTTTTCTTGTTTTTGATTTATTTTGCCCTCCTTTGCATATTAGTACTCTAGTTTTATTTTTGTTAATTTTCATACCGCATCTCTCTGTTAGAACCGTTTCCATTTTATTAAAAGCAGCTTCTAACTCTTCTTTGTTAGATGCTAATACCACTATTTCACCTGCAAATCTAAACATATCAATCTTTTGCTCCTGCATAATAATTCCAAAGGTCTTCCAGCAATTAAAAGTATTCATTGCCTCTTCAGTGTACAAGTTAAAAAATAATGGGATAGGGCACATCCGTACTTGCCCCTTTTCTAATATTTACTTTTCTACATTTCTACTGAAATTCTGTTACCGCTGCTTGCTCTTTGTATAAGCTATGTACTATCCGTCTATTCCTAAAACTCATTCCAATTCTTTTGAGTATTTCGAACATTTTTTTCCATTTTACATTGTCGAATGCTTTTTCCAGATCTACAAACCCTATATACACGTTTTTCCTTTCTTCTATTGTTTGCTCCATTATCATCCTCAAAGCTAAAATAGCCTCCCATGTTCTCCTGTTTCCCTAAACTCAAACTGATGTTCTCCTAGTATTTCTTCAGCTCATTTTTCCATTCATCTTTGTACAATTTTAGTTAATATTTTTGACAAGTGTGTTGACAAACTTATTCTTCGATAATTTTCACATTTATCCGTGCCTCTCTTTTTTGGTACAGTTACTATGATGTTACGTTTGAAATCTTTGGGTATGTCGCCTGTCTCATACATATAGCTAACAAGTTGGAATGGACGTTCTGGTACTGCTTGTCCAATGTGTAGCGGCTTTTAGAGTTTCTGGTGGCACATTGTCTTTATCCAGCGCCTTACCATTTTGCAAACCCTTTAATGCTAATTTAAACTCATCTCTGAGTATAGTATATCCCAAGTCATCATTTTTAATGTCTGATACCCGTTCTAATGCTGTCAGTTCCTCCTCTGCATATAAATTATCGCCATCTGACCACTATCTCTACATTTCATATAATGACGTTTTCTCCCGCGTCTTATATTTTTGCTATATGGTTTTATATGTCTAAAATTCATTTTAATTAGTTTGTATCCTTAATTTGTCTTTCCTATTTCCATCTTAGTTTGTACCTCTTTGCACTTTTCGTCAATACATTGTTCTTTAGCTTTCCTGCACTTGCAAATAATTTCCAATTTTATGGCTTTGTATTTCTATTTTCCTGTTTCGTCTGATCTGTTTTGTATTTTTGTCTTTCTTCTATTAAATTCAGGATATTTTCTGTCATCCATGGTTTCTTATTTTCTTTTTGTGTACACCTCACAATATCCCTGACCGCCATGTCTAAGTTGGATTTAATGTTATTCCATTCTGTTTCTACTTCCTTAGTATCAGAAATTTTCCGGATATGTTTCAGCATTTGACTTTTTTTCAAATTTTTCGTGAATATCTTTATCTTTTAGTTTTTCAAAGTCAAAGTGCTCTTTTTCGTTTTTTTTCAAAATATTAAATTTTAGAGCGGCCTTTATAATTACATGTTGCGGTCAGTGTCTACATCTATGTAATCTATTTGATATCTTCCTATATCTCCTGGCAACTTCCACGTGTATCGTTTTCTAGCGTAATGTTGAAATAATGTGTTTGTGATGGTTAAACTGTTCTTGTCGTGCCTGAACCAAATAAACTTACTACCGTTCCTTCCCTCCCCTCACCTACCACTGCATTAAAATCCCCCGTAATTATAAACTTTTAAGTCCTTTTACGTATCTAAGTATGTCTTCGATATCTTTGTAGATTGTCTTTACCTCTTCGTATTTGTAGCTAGAGGTGGGCATGTATACCTGTATTATTACTGTATTTACCAGTTTAGATTCTAATCTAACCATGAGTATTCTTTCGTTCTTTTGTAACTATCCCCACACATGAAATTCATTCCTCTGCTTCTGAAGTCCCTACTCCAAAAAATCCCCAGCCGCTGGTCATTGAACTTCGCTGATCCCTATATGTCTAATGCTAACCTATCCATTTCAATTTTTAAATTTTATAGCTTACCTACTTACTTCATACTTCAAACATTCCACGCTCCGACTCGTAAAATGTTCTCGTCTCCTATTCTGAACTTTCCGGAGGAGTCCCTTTCCAGAGATCCGAATGCGGGACTATTTTAACTTAGGAATCTTTTACCCCAGAAATGCAATGTTTATTACATACCGACTCAGTAGGAAAAGCGCACAAGAAAAAGCTTTTGAAATGTGGTGGTATAGACGTATGATAAAGATATCACGGGCAGATAAAATTATAACCCAACAGATTTTAGAAATGGTAAAGGAAGAACAAATATGAAGAAAACGGTAAGGAATAGGAGAGATAAGATAAAAGGGTATTCAAAGGCATGAGGGAAAAATAGTGCAAACGATATAGATAAAAGATTTCCACAAGCCGATCTGTATTTAACAAGAAAAAGCAGCTGCTATGTTCGAAGACAACAAGCATAAAAACAAAGAAGAATTAGCTGAAAGCATAAGCGTGGAGCACAACATTGTATTGCTGTACAACGTGAACAGGTGGGGCAGGAAAAAGATAGAAACCTTCGAAATGTGATGCTATAAACGTTTGATGAAGATATAATGGACTGACAAATTTTAGAACAAAGAGGTTCTAGAAATGGTAGGGAAAGATAGAAATATGTGGAAAGCAGTAAATAATAGGAGAGCTACAATGATAGCTAGTCATCATCAACAGATAAATTAACACACAGTATAAAAAGTTTTTCTGGAACACTTCTGAGGATATTTTCCTCGCATGTAAGCTAAAGCGAACCCTTCCAACAAACAATTCGGCAATTTGGTTTTGCATACGATTTTTTTTCATCACGTTGATTAGTGTTCGCTCTCCAAACCATTAATCCTTTGACTAATGATGATCGTTTAGTTGTCGTAATTGGTTCGTTTTTTATAATTTTTGTGGTTTAGTGTTTGTAATTACAATGTAAAACTACTAAAGCGAAATGCAAAAATCAAGCTGTTTTCACTAAGGTCAGATCGGCCACATTAAACTAATACCTTAATTCTTATTATTATAACACTCCAATCAACTCACTTTTAATGTGTAATTTTCATTATACTAAACATCGCATAACTGGCAGACTGTACACCGCCACAACATGAACCTAAAAATGAGTTTGCCAACCGTATAGAACAAAACTACAAAGAACAAAAAGTTAGAAACTATTTGAAAGGAAGAGGAATGTTAAATCTCATATGGGAAACAAAGCGCGCCAGAAAATATAAAAGAAGAAAGAAGAAAAAACAAACTTCTTCATTGGTGAGCCTTTTACACCCATATATTTTTAAACAAATAGGTATTGTATGTATTTTAATTAAATCGTTTTCATAAACTTTATAACACGACAATGTGTTGAAAAAACTAACCATTAAAGTTTGGCGTAATACAAATTCAATATCTTGACTTTTGATTTTGTTTTGTAAATTTTTGGGTTTGCAGAATAGAGTTTGTGAATTTATTATCAGGGGGAATTTAATTTGGGGTTTTCATTTTAGGTGTAGCTATCGAAAACTGTCTCAATCTGACAAATAAATAATTTGAAGAGTAGGAATTCAATTTACTAGAAATAAATTTCGCTTTTTTAAATATGTAACGGTAACGCACGGCACATTCGTGCACCCACCGAAAACATTTTAGAATTGTTACGGACAATACTCGCACCTGGATTTTTCAATCTCATCTTCTAACTTTGTCGGCTTACTTTAAGAATTATTAAACTTGTACAAAAGTTAACTTTTATGACAATTTGTTCCTTGGGGTATCTACCAGTATTACGTGACGTGACGTTTAGCAAATGTCGGTTTAATATCCATTGGGAACAGGGTAGAAAAGACGACGACAATTAGCGTTAAGCAAAGCTCAAGCATGTCCACGCAATCATTTGGGAGTAACCGCATATTAACTGACCGTTTCAAATGCTGTACGTTCGGTGTCCACTTTCTATATTTCACAATACTCAAAGGGTTGTTCGTATATGTCCACGGTTAAAGGCTCCCAAGGGAGTACTTGCTGCTGTAAAGATTTGTTTGGTAGTTTGCCGCGTTATCATACTGTCATGCGTTTTAGTTTATTACGCTGTAATTTATGAGCTAACAAACAGGTAGAATAATTTTTTAGCAACAATACCATTTACATATATATTAAAATAAAGTAATTAATGTCTTACTAGTGGCAGCTTTTGAGGGTAGGCAGGGTAGGTCGGGCCTACCTTAACAGTATTGTAATGAAACACACCAAAATAGTTTCTATACATAATAAATACTAACTCAATAATTATTAAACTGTAAATTCTACTCGTTTTTAATACAAGACTGAAGTTAAGTCGATTGAAAGAAGTGAAGAATACACACGTACGGTGAATATTAATCATGGCGTGCTGAAAGCGTTCTGTAACCAGTAGTAAAAAAAGCTCGTGGTCGTGGCGCGACAATCATAAGGCTATCCATACAAATACACATCATCCAAATATTTCTTATACGGCACATAAATACTGATACACGCTGAACGCTGTAGAGTAATTTTATTGCTAAATAAAACCTAGTATTTGCATTAAATACTGAAAATCGCCGGACGAAATATTGAAACTACCTCAAATAAGCATTGCACAAAAACTAATTGCAGTATTTGTATGCGGGTAAAAACGACGCTACGTTTTGATTTTCTCAAAGGGGTGGGAATCCGGTAACAATTTTTAGCGATGCACCAGTTAACTACAGTGGTGCAAGAGTAAGCTACTATGAATAACATAATGTAGCGAGCTACTACTACCGCGTTTCGCTTACTTAAAACAAGTAATAACAAGACTCTTTATTACTCACTGTTCACAAGTCTAATTAACAGTAGGGATGGGCACGAACCGAACAGGTTCGAGGTTCGGTTTGAGGTTCGGTTAGATTTTTCGAACCGAACCGGAAATTTTATTTTCGAACCGAACCTCGAACCGGACCGGCAAATTTTTCGAACCGAACCGAACCTAGCTCAAGGTTCGGTACGGTTCGGTTCGAAAGGTTAGATTTTCTAAATAAAAATGTAGTTTAAAAATTTAATTTTCACTAAAAACATGTCATTTTTCCCCAATGCACATTTAAAAAATTTCTAGTCGCAAGCATATAAGAAATACAACGATTTTCTAATGTACATGGTCATCGAGTTCTAAGCCAATAGGTAAAAAATGTAATAGGTATTAATTAGTGTTACATATCTAATAAATTTTGTCATCGAGGCACGTTTGTAGATAAAACATTCTAGATTAGTTCAATTTGTTTAATGCTCCTTATTTCAAATTGTTGTTTGTTTATAACTAGTATTAGATATTAAAGAAACTCGAAATGATTTTGAAAATTTGGTTTTAAAAATAAGCTTATTTTATTTTATGAACAGAAGTCGTGTTGAAAACCATCATAAACTTATACAAGCTAAGGTCACGGTCTACAGACTACAGAAGTTTTCAGAATACACAAAACAATTTAATTCTTAATTAAGTATGTATCACTAATCCATCATTTTTAATTTTTCACTTTCGTATGAAAACCAGCTCTCTATTAATATTAAACAATGTGTCCTTGTAGCAAAAACTAATCTCCTTTTTTTTTGTACATAATCGCTCAACAAATGGTGTTACAAAACGCATGGTACCATACTATTTACTGTTTATTTAGTGTGGCCATTACCACCAACGTCTTTAGAAGTAGCCGATACTCCAGAAGGATGACCCCGAACTTTCTCTCAAAACCAATGGTTGAAGTTTATGACTCATGGCGGCATAAACTTTTCAATCAATGCCGACATCAAATAACAGTATAATGCAAAGAATAAGCAGATATAATGCCCGTGTTATAAATACTGTTATATTTTATGGAACACGTAAACGCTGTTTGAAGTAGATTTACGATTCTTTCCGAGAATCATCTGATATTGTCTTTTAAAAGAAACAATAATAATAATAAAGATAAACTGACAAACAGCTTTTTGTTTGTACTGTATAAGAAATCAGCAACACCTTATTGTCTTGATACTCTTTTTATACTAACTAAAACTACAATAAAAGTAATCGTAAAGATCGTGTGATATCGTTCTTTCACGGTAAAATGACATTAGTAAAAATCATCAATTATTAACACATTCTAAATTTTAGAGGTGACTTTCGCTATTAACCTAATTGTAATTACGCTTTGTTAAAGATAGTACGTATTGAAAAATCAAACCTGGACAAATAGTATTAATATGATATATGCTACTAAAATCTAAAGCAAATTAATGTTGGGTTTATTTAAAAGTAGCAACCACTAAATATAAAAACTACATTTAACATTTAAATTGTTGTAGTTGAACGCACTAGTTGTTCAAAATATCAAAATGTCGAACCGGTTCGGTTCGGTTTGTTTTTTTCAAACCAAACCGGAATATATTTTTTCGAACCGAACCTCGAACCGAACCGGACTAAAAAGTTTTCGAACCGAACAGAGCCTAGGGCAAGGTTCGGTTCGGTTCGGTTCGAATCCATCACCAATTAACAGTATAAGCCTTATTTATAGATGTTTTCAATCCAATTAACAACACTATCACACTAATGAATTTACAAGCACTAATATCTTCTTAAACTAACTCCTTTACCATAGGTCCATTAATAACACTAACACAACTATTTACTTATTACATTTTTGTCTATTTATGTATTCTACAAGCTGCTTGTACATTAGACACGTTCACATAAAATAACATTTATGTTTACTCTTGGACTACCAAAAGCTCAACTATTTAACTTTACACGATATAATTTATATTCGACATTCTGGTATAGACTAACTCTGTACTTCATCATCGGTATTATTTATACCCTGAATTAAAAAGGATGATTCATCCTCCAGTAATCGCTAGAAGATTCTCGGTCCATGGGGAATATACAGTGCATACGGCGCTTGTGTGTTTGATGGATTGCCTAATAGTAGCTCGCAACAGTACTAACAAGACAAAACAAGTTTTTAAACAGCTATCCCTTCTGGTGCATCTACCGCGTTGTTGGAAATAACAGTCAACACTTTTTTCTTGATCTTGGTAGGCAACCAGTTGATAACAACAAACAAGGACCTGGACGTTGATTCCCTGGAAAACTACTTCTAGCATATTTCCGACTATCCCTAGCTTGAGCACCGCTAGCTTCGTTACTCTATTTCCATCATCTGAGCTTTAAAATTCAGCAAAGCCTCCCATAGAGGTGTCCATAACTAGGTCTCTGCCATGAAGAATTTTTGGTGACCAGATAGTAAACATAACGATTTATATCCTGAAGAATCATAGATTTTCTTACAGTTGGCTGCTGTTTTACTAATTCATCTACACATTCAAAGTTTTTCTTAAAAACAACAGCTATTCCTCTTGACATTTCCAAATCTTAAGTTACGCAATGTGCAAGGGAATACTTTTATGGCACTCTAAACAGATCTTACTGTTTTTCAACAACAACGCCAAATCTCGCCTTAGCGGAACCACCATACGCCGCCAGAAAACAGTCAAAATCTACATTTGGCTCATGATTAATAACTCGTCGAACACCATTCTTATTATTCAAGCTTTCCTGGTTGTTGCCAGCGTAGGATGTAAAAACGGTCAAAGTGTACCACTTTCGGTTTACCACGGGGCATTCTGCTTATTGGCACTATAACTTAAAGTATCTCAGTGCCATCTTCACATTCCAGGCGTCGTTTCAACATTCTATTTTCAATCACCAAGGAGTCCCACTGTGCCCAGTATGCCTTCAGGCTCCTACTTGATATACTAAGTTCTTCCCTAGCTGGTCGTAGTCCTCTACTTTTCCACTCAATAATACGTCCCAATTCGGCGTCATTCTCCTGGTCTTCTCGTATTCTTTCGGGTTGCCAAGTACCATCGTTTACCGTCATTCTATAGATGATACTTATTTTCTCTTCCACCTTGGAGCAATGATTGCAGTCTACCGGACAAGGTTTCCTTGATAGAGCGTCTGCATTCCGATGGCTAGTTTCTACACGATATTCTGTGTCAAAGTCATATTCCTGCAGCCGCTCCATCCACCTTGCAACTTGCCCTTTAGGATTTCGAAACTGCAGTAACCATTTTAGTGCAGCATGGTCTGTCCTCAACAGGAATTTACGGCCGTATAAGTACTTATAAAAGTGCTCTACGAATTTGACGACGGCCAACAGCTCCCTTCTTGTCACACAATAGTTCCTTTCTGGCCGCGACAAGACCTTGCCGAAATACCCAATAGCCTTTCCTTGTCCGTCCTGCACTTGAAAAGGAACGCTTCCTATAGCTGTGTTACTGGCATCGGTTTCCAACACAAATTTCCCCTCCATCCGTTGATAACTCAAAATTGGTATTGTATCAAGTAGTCGTTTCAATTGTTCAAATGCATTTTGGCAGTTGTCATTCTAATCATACTATTGTCCATTTTCGGTTAATTTCGTTAACGGTTTGGCAATGTTCGCAAACCCAAGTATAAAACGTCGGTAATATGTGCACAATCCAAGAAAACTGCGTAGTGGGTGTATATCTGCTGATGTAGGCCACTCTTGTACCATTTTTATTTTCTTAAGGTCAACTCTTATTCCGGTCTCCGAAACGACATGTCCTAGGTATTTCACCTCTTTTCCAAATAGGTGACACTTCTTGGGGCTCAATGTAAGGTTTTCTCCGCGTAATCTTTAGAATATTTCCTCTAAGTTCTTAAGATGTTCTTCAAAAGACCGACCTAACACTATCACGTCGTCTAAGTACACCAGACATGTTTTCCAGGACACTCCACACAGTATCGACTCCATCAATCGTTCACAAGTAGCAGGGGCATTGCATAATCCAAATGACATGACCTTGAACTGCCATAATCCAGTTCCAATCGTAAACGCAGTCTTTTCTATATCGTTTGGCTCTAAGCCAACCTGCTAGTATCCGCTTTTCAAGTCCAAGGTCGAAAACCATTTAGATCCGGATAGAGTATCCAAGGTGTCATCAATTCTGGGCAAAGAATAGCTGTCTTTCTTTGCCACACTGTTAAGCCGCCGGTAGTCTACACAAACCTTGTCGACGCGTCCTTTTCCTTGACAAGCACTACCGGGGATGCCCATGGTCTATTCGAGGGTTCAATCACTTACTGTTCTTCCATATCGGTGATAATTTGCTCGGCTTCCTTACGTTTTGCCAAAGGAAGCCGCCTGGGGTGTTGTCTTATCGGTTGCGCATCTCCGGTATTGATTTTATGTTGCACAACAGTCGTCCTTCCTTTCTCACTATCATCCAGTGCAAACACACCTCGATATCGTCCGACCAGTTCTGTTACCTGGCCCAGTTGGTCGCCGTTTAATCCTTGTCACGAAGGTATCAACATATCCAGCAATTTCTGTGAGCAACCGTTGGCTGGTTTATCTTTCGTGTCGTCCACGCAATGTTTAATATGGCTTACTGGAATGCAACTTCCCACAATCATGTCTTTCTTCAGGCTCACCGTATGCGGATTAATGTTCAGCACCCTTACTGGTATCATACTTCAAAACTTTACCAGCGTTCTTCCAATCAGCAATCCCCCCTGACACATTCCCGATTCAGTTGCTTCATCATGCATTTTTGTGCTTTCCGTAGCGTACCATCCGACCGTCTCATTACTATCATTTCCGCCTTCTCGGGTATTTTCATATCATAATTCATTCGAAATTGCATCGTTTGGTTACTCGTCCCTTGAAATGGAATCTCATAGTCATCTATCCGCAACACATCTTCTTTTATGTTCACATGAAACCAATTTCTCTCATGAGATCCATTCCCAAGATCACTTCTTCTGTAATTTCAGCTACCAACACCCGATGATTAATTAGTTTGTCTCCAATTCTTAACGTTACGACAGTCTCTCCGTGAATAGAAATTTTCTCACCACTTGCCGTTCGATACTGATTTACAACTTGGTTTGCTAATTCAAGTGGCCGCGTTGTTACTGAAATCATTTGTTCTTGCAGCCTCATCACATCTTCCATTTTACCAATTTATTCTCCAACTTTTGCTCAACTGTTTTTATTTGTTCAGTGACATCTTCTTTCAATGCGATGGAGCTTTCCATTAATCTTTGTTCTAACGTGGCCGTCTTTTCATTCAACTCTTCCATTTTCACCGTGTTTTCACTAAACCGTTTTTCTATTTTCTCAGCATTTTCACTAAGTGTCACTTCCATACCGTATTTAAACTCTTTAAGGGTCTATTCCAGTTCAACTGACCTCACTAAGTTTTCACTGAGTGTCACTTCCAGTTTAGCCGACCTCTCCTCCATTTTCTCAGCATTTTCCCTAAACATTTCTTCCATACTGGATTGAAAATCATTGAGGAAATTTATTAAAGTTTCTGCGTCCATTCTACGTTGGCTTCTTGTTACAGGCATATACAAACTACTTAAATATCTTTAAACTTGTGTGTTTTTCCTTTTAAATTAATCGCCATATACCCCACACAGACCTGACACCAGTGTAGCGGGCTACTACTACCGCGTTTCACTAATTTAAAACAAGTAATAACAAGAGTCTTTATTACTCACTGTTCACAAGTCCAATTAACAGTATATGCCTTATTTATAGATGTTTCCAATCCAATTAACAATGAAGCACTATCACACTAATGAATTTACAAGCACTAATATCTTCTTAAACTAACTTTTTAACCGTAGGTCCATTAACAACACTAACACAACTATTTATTTATTACACTTTTGTCTATTTAAGTATTCTACAAGCTGCTTGTACATTAGATACGTTCACATAATATAACATTAATGTTTACTCTTGGACTTCCAAAAGCTCAACTATTTAACTTTACACGATATAATTTATATTCGATATTCTGATGTAGACTAACTCTGTACTTCATCATCGGTCTTATTTATACCGTGAATTAAAAAAGATGACTCATCCTCCAGTAATTGCTAAAAGATTCTCGGTCCGTGGAGAATATACAGTGCTTATGGCGCTTGTGTGTTTGACAGGTTGCCTAATAGTAGGCCGCAACAATAAGAAAACCGCTGAAATACAAAAATTTTAATGTACCACTTACTTTGAAGAGCTTTACTCATCATAAATAAAGGATGTCAAACCGTCATGTTTCAGCAATCCTTTTGATACTAACGTTACCCGCAAGACGCTTATTCCGGATAGGTCGTCTTGATTCCAATATTCTAAAAAATTCGTGACCTCATTGTCTATCTTTGATACTCATTACTTTTTGTCAAATTAAACAGATACTTTTACAATAAAATGCCTCTCCTAAATACAACTTCACCACTGGGGTATCTAGATACCTTTTGACAATTATTATCTTTACTTATATTATAAATAACTTCATACAAAATTACATCTAAGCTTAAATTATATTAACAGTAAATTCCGGAAATATAAATACACCTATATTGACCTTAAAAAAGCTAAACCTAATGTAACATCCAACTGGCCAGGTATTATTAAAAGAAATCCTTAAATAAACATTAGTCCATTAAAATTATTAAATTTTCAGAAATAAAATAATTAGCAATACATATTGCAAATAAAGCTTGCGTTTAAATTAATACGTACATCTTTCTTAAAGTTTTAAAAGTTTCAAAGTCTTTTTCCGATAATATTATACTTAAATTTAAACAAAAGTTGCTCGGCCGTTATATCATAGTGTAACAGAATAATTATTTACCTAAACATTAATTTCCTATCAAATAACTACTAACAATTTACATGTACATATCTATAAAGCGTAATAGAAAAAAAGAAAATCTCATACGGTACTTATAGTTAAATTTCACTTAACAGCAAATCCAGGAACGCCAACGATTCACCTTACTTTCCCTATTCGACACGTTAGTCAAGCCATTTTATCTATTTCAATTCCAACCTTGACTGAAAAGTGAAATCTATTCTTAACCCTTTTACTGACTAATGTCATTTTCCGATGCCGACCAACGCGAGTATAAATTCTACAATACCCACGTGTTTGTGCTTTCTAGCCTATTTATTCAGCAAACTACAAAAACAATTTCTCATCGGTCACTCACATCAAGTGGTCTACGGTTCAGGGTCCACACCTCCGTTATTATTTAACCCTAAGTTCTTTCAAAATTAACTAACCCTGTCCAACTTAATCGTTGTATTTTATTTTACCTTCAAAGCTTTGTTTTCGCATTTTATGCGTTCAAACTGTTTGATTTTTGAGTCAATGTAATCCTATTTATGTACACGGTCATTTTATTCCCAAACTTGTACATCTGATCGAAGCTGTATCATTTGTATACATTCGCAACACATTAATGACTGTGATTCCAGAATATAGGGTTTTTAGAGTGCATCTCGCATGTTTCTTGCGGTTGTTGAACTCGTGTGAACTTATACAAATAACTTTACTATGCCGGTTATTTACTGAATGTTTATCTACAGTTTTTCTAAGTTTAATATAAAGGGTGTAAAGTGTCAATAGTCATTAGCGTGTGTACTTAACATATTAATTGCTTTCCTGTTCCTGTAATCTAATTTAGCATTACATTGAAATAACCACGGTATTAGATTTAAACTATCAAAGCTTCTGAATTTTTACAGGGTGTTTTCGTGTTGAAGGCTTATTTAACTAACTAAAATTAATAAACTCATTTCTTTTGCCTAATGTTGATTCAGTAACGCGTTTCAGTTACATTTGTTACAGTCTAGAATATGCACTAGTGTCTTCTGACCTGTCGTGTCTATAGTTTACATGCTTTCAGCTCATGTGACTACAATGATGTCGCTATGCAATTCTGATATGGGCTAGACATTCCTATTAGGCCAGCGATTTGCTGAGCTTTTGCTTTGTTTATTCTGTTTCGCGTGTAGAGTAAAGCTTTTATACTTAGTTTGCTTGAGTAAAAGTTTTTATCATTTTCTATTTAAAATATTATAAGATTAACTCTCCGAGAGTATAATTGTTTTCATTAATTGATTACGAAATTACTTAATAATATGTTCGTCTGTAAATGTGAAGGATTTAACAGCTACCACTTCATCAGCTCTTCATATTGACAGCGCTGTAGATTTTATTCCTTTTGCATTGGAAATTCCATTATCAGGAAGATCGGAGAGTGGGAGAAAAGAAATTTTTATGAATACAAATTGTGTATAATTCAAAAAGACAGTAAAAGCCGCAAGCATTTAAGTTTGCCTGATATGATGTGTATAGGTCATTCCCAATAATTCGTACCAAACGCTGATACCTATTTAATAAAAAGCAATATTACAAATATATAAAAATCGCTTTAAAAGTAAAACTTTCATGCAAATTGATGCATTTCACATATGCAAACCATTCAATATCATATACAAACACACACACACACACACACACACACACACACACACACAATATATATATATATATATATATATATATATATATATATATTATATATATATATATATATATATATATATATATATATATATATATATATATATATTGATATGATAACGCTGCACGCCGATGTAATTATTCAAATAGTTCTCTTCTGATCACCACCGCTTTGTGTATTTTAATCTCCTGAAATTTTAAATCTGCTTCGGCTAGCCCTGTTTAATTCACACAGAGTGCACAAGGTTACGATAATCAAATAGTTTAACCCTTTTTCCCTAAAACGTTTATCTGCTTTGAATGATAAAACGAAGTCGATTAATATTTGTATAATGAGAAAAGAAAAATGATTTACACTTTACCGTTTAATCTGTTTAACTGTATGTTAAAATTAGCCCCTGAATCAAATGACAATAAATTTTAAATTGTTTATCTCCAAAAATTAAAGCTCCCTTTTTTTATTTAAAGCCAGCAAAATGTCGTTTGTACTCTACTGGAAATTTTACTGAACGTTCAAAATTTTCCCTTGGTTTACGAAATTTTTCACGTATTAAAATAAATTTTTGTTGACGCCCTACAAAAAATATTCAAATTTAAAATATGTTCAAAATTAATAAATTGAAAATAATGCTTTCATATGATCAATGTTCAAATCTAATAAATAGTATTTCTTATTCAAGATAGTTCTGACCTGTAGTTATCCTTGAACTTCTTTCATCTGCGTGCCGTAGATCAGTACCCCAATATCGCTTTTAGTTGAGCTGCTTAGTCTCCAAAATCTACCCCGTTTAATGTGATCTGCCTTAAATCTTCATAACGTTGTAATGTCCTTTGAATTTTAGTAATGTGTCTTGGAATTTTTGTAATATATTAGTTTTCGTATTTAGACTTAGATTTTCCTTAGAGTTTTCTTATATTTATTCTTAGGTATTGTACATAGATTTATCCTTATAGCCCTGAGTTATAAATATTTTAGCTAAATTGATTAATAAATTTCTATTTACGTTTTCTAGCAAACGGCCAAGCTTTGTCTTATATATGTTCACTATAATTAATTCAAAATATTTTATAACATCATTTTTCACAAAATTTTTATTGCTTAATTCGAATATTTATTCGACGTGTAAATCCTTAAGTATCAGTGATGCAGCTTGTACGTAGTTCAAAACTAAGACTGTTCGCTTATCAAACCTGCCACATTATATAAACTACGTCCCATTCAAATTCATTGGTTTATCTTAGCTTTTGTCAGTGTGACTGACATTCAGCGGCTGTCAGCTAAACATTCAAGATTGATAGAACCCGAACCATAGGCATAAACTACATCATGCCATGCAGTAATGATTGAAATAGACGTACCAAATTTTGTGTAAGTTTCACAATGTTGCTTGTTAGCTGTCATGTGGTGCGTAGTGCCTGAATCAGCAATCAACTTTCAGTAGAAAAGTACTGTGACGATGTACTTAAACCAAATGCAACCAGTGATCCATTACCAGTGCTACCTCTCGCAATTGATTTATTTAATCCAGAACTTGTAGTACCATTTCTTTTATTATTGTTGTTACCTTATTACGTTCAAAACCCTGCAAACAATTTTTTCTGCGTTCATTTTTATAACGCCCTAAAATTTCTCAACAAGCTCGATTTCCCGCCATTTAAATTAACGTTATTTAATAAAATTTCTCAAGTAATTACTCTGTATAAAAGTTTGCTTTATAAAATGAAACAGCTGCTTAGGAAACAGTGCGTTACAAAGTAGTTGCAATATTTCCTAGCACCTACAGTGGCTACATTTTAATTAAAGGTTGCATGTAAATGCGCAGCTTTCTTCTAAAAGATAAGACCACTTACAACCTGCCTACATCTGCTTACAATGGACTTGTTATCTGGTATTCTGAAGCTGTTAAGATGTTACAAAGTAATAAGATTGTTTTCCTTTTTCTAAAATCTTTTGATAATTGCGTTATCTGCTTGTTGGCAAGCTGTTAGTTTGTATTTCGGCAGCTGTTATCTGGAAATTCTGCACACTGGATTCTTCGGCGATATCTTTGAAAGCCTAATACTTTCCCTCAAACATGATTCTGGCCTTATAAAATAGAGACCGTGCTTTAAAGAAAAAAGATTGAATACAACATCCTCTTACCAAAGATACATGTTGTAAAGTCGCGCTACTAAAAGTGCTTTCTTAGTATAAGTGAAGTTGGTGGTTTCAGCTTGCAGCCAATAAAGAAATGCAGTCGCATTTTTCCATCCACAACATGATACAAAGCCAAATAGTTCAAGGTACAGTTTCTATTTTCGTAATTCTTTAATGCTGCTGTGGAGTATAGACATTTTATTTGCTGCCATCACGTTACCAAACACATTTACAATGCACAAGCGACGATGCAATAATTAATTCTTTAAATTAAAAATTTAATTATTCAAAGTTTGTGTTAGAGTCCGTTTTACTGTTTCTTTTGTCTTTTTGTATAAACATTAACGAAAGGAACTTACGCATCAATTAAAAAGTAGATTAATATTTGATTAATTTAAGTTAGGGTGTCTAATTTTAAGGTTATACTATTTCTTAAGGAGGTGCACTTCACAAAGCAGCCTGTATAGATAACTTATGTATTCTTCTTAATCTTCTTTGGGAATTAAACCACTCATAGTTTTTAAAATCATGTTTATTTACGTTCCGATCCATGACCTAGGATCGTTGTCAAAATAATTTATTAACTTATGTATGTTTCTTTTCCTGAAGTACTGTATAGTTCATGTTTTATTTTCTTTTGTATGTATTTAAGGTGAACCATTAAGTAAGTATTTAGATTATAAGATGTTATATTTATTTTGCTTACCCATTTTTATATTCTTATGTTATGACGCTTTGTTTACTAGCACGTAACGAACGATTACACAACTTATTTGTTTTATTGTCGTGTAAATAGTCTTTCAAGATTCGATGTTAACAATATAGTTTTACAGAGGTTTCCAATGTGTTCTTTCTATTTCACCCACGCCCCTCTACGACGTTTTTGAGCTAGCCCGAATTCTACCATTCTATCCCCGTTCTGTTGCGGTATTTGGTGTAATCGATTTTTTGACTTACTTTTACGTTTTCTTTTGTGTTTGCGCGGAATACCGTAACAACCTGAACCTAAGTTTGTTCTCTGTTCTGCTTCTTTCCGCTTCGCAAAATTTGCAATAAGATTACCTTGTCGATGCCAGTAGTAACATTTTCATTTCGCATTCTTCCTTTGCTGAGCATTTTTCTAAATTGAGGTCTTTGTGGCATCTTTTGATAAAAAAACGTTTCCAGTGGAACTAGCACCATTTTAATCACTTTCAATATTGCGCAAGTTTTCTACTAAACATTTCGTCGTCTGATCTTTTATCGACTTTGAATATCATGTTGGCCGAAAAAATTGATACTCCGGACCCGCTGATATTAAAATACAATAAAGTTCTAACAATTCCCAGGTATTTCCTTTGTAATTTTTCAATTCTCGCCGTGATTCACAGTATACATTTGACAGATTTGGTTCATGCGTTGCGATATCTGTAGCCGTGTTTCTTTCGGTACTAAAGAATTCATCACGAAGGGAACACAGTCTTTGGACGCTAGATTGTTCGAAAATACACACTAGCGTGTCCCACGTGTCTTTTGCTTTCCCCATACAAAGAATGTGGGCAGCAACTTCAAAAGTAACACACATGGAAATCACCACGCACGCTTTTGTGTTGCTTTTTGTCCATTCACATTGTAACTTTTCATCGTCGGTGTTCTCAACTGAACAAAAAGTGACACAACTTACAATGTCATTCACTTTGTGATGCATAAACTAAAAATTCATTTGCCACTTGCAATCGGACCAATTTTCTTGACCTTTTAGCTTCACCATGTGAGTATAAGCATTACTCAAAAATATTTTCCAGAAACAACGTCCTTACGAAAATCGATTATTGTTCTAGGTGGTGGAACTTCAAAATTAGCTCAAAAACTGCTATTCTACTACTAAGCTTACACAGATACGGCTACTAAGACTGGGTCCATAACCAAAGAAAGATAAAGTGTGTTTGGGCCAATAAATCGATACAGAAGTATAATACTTGGTATTATATTTTACAAGGTACAACCACTTTTTTGTTTGTGTCATACTTTTATATGTTACAACCTGTACAATTTAGTATAGCGGGAACATAGAAGTACACATGTATATGGAGGTTTTTCACTCCTACAGATACTGGTTTTGTAATATTTTCAACAAATGTTGATTGTGCAAAAGGATAAATTAAAAAACTATTAATTCGACAAATGTGTAAGTTTTGGAAGATTTTGGTAGCCTCAGGTACTTAACCCCCTTCGCATATAAATAAATATCGGTGAAATAAGGTAAATATTTAGAATACCCTGGAATGTGAGCTGTGCTGTATCTAATAGGGGGGGGAGCGGCTGTTGTGCTCGAAGGTAACAAACATAAACAAGAAAAAAAATTTTTGAAAGCTGTAACAATTTTTGGTACGCCGGGCACGCCAGTACAACTATTTTGACGTTGGGCGCCAGCGAAGCGATTTTTATTTTTAACATTTGACAAGAATTTATTTATAATGTTATCACTTCCACGAATTTCACAATGTTCACGGTTTAATTTGAGAATTACCCCAAGGGCAAGGAATGAGATTGGGCCTGGATGAAAAGTAAACTCAACTATAAAGGGAAATGGGAAAGGGAGAGGGGAATTGAGCGCCACCGCATCTACATGGACAATAAAATACAAAAGCAACCTATGAGAAGATGCAGAGACCCACAGGCTATAATGATTATTAAAACATACAAGTTATACAAAATAACACCTATGGAAACCTCTCAAATGTGTCTACTTCAACTACTGCTGCGATGATCCTGAAAGAAAATGTAACGCAATAAATTTTTAGTCAAGAGACACAGTTTGCGTCTTGCAAAAAAAAATACAACTAGTACTCATAAATTAATCATTACGAAACTATCACACTAAAAGTGTTATACCTAAAAATGAATGTCAAAAAGAAATCACTTAGATCACTTCTATAAACATTACTCTGCTTGAGTGTCCTTTAAGTTTTATTACTCAGAATTTATTTTCTCAAATTGTATTCTCATAAAATTTATATACTCGTCAATAAAAGATTTAGTGCTTTGAATCAAAAATATAATTTAAAATAGTTCTTTTTTTCTCTTTCAAATGCATGTAAACAAAATCACAAGTTTTATATTCAAAAGTGAAATTAAACTTTTTCTATAGAATAAGGATTCATAAATATTCTTTTAAATAATGAACTTTTGACACTAGATACTATTTTCGTAAACAAAATTTTATAACCCCAATTGACAGATCTGTTGCATTCGTTCACAATAAATTTCTAATAAATCTCCCACGTAATATTTGTTACAACAAAAGTATTCAAGAGCACATAGATTAAATAAATTAAAATCGTTCGTTGACATGGCACAAGAATACCACGGGTAATCTACTAACTATCAAGCACACACTAAATGGACATATTTAGTTGAAAGTGAACTATACAAAATTTTTATAAAGCCACATGCATATTTCACATGTTTCACAAAATACTTCGATTTATATTCAAGGAACAGGGTTTCCTTTTCTTTTTATAAAACTTTAAATTTCAACACTTAACATTAAAAAAATATCTGACACAATTTTTAGAATATTATAACTTTTAAGATTTTTATACTGAATCTTAAATACAAAATTTATACTCTTAATATTTTTAATAATTGTACGAACATTTGTATATGTTCATAAACGCAATAATAAAGTTTCAACCGCAAACAATATAAAAAGGTCGAACTATCACCGGCATCGATTCAATAATGAGGGTTTCTAAATACCTGGCTTCTATGCAAGCAAACACTCCAGTCACAAAAATTCAAACCAAAAGCATTGAACTTTATCTTGACAACAAAATTTCTGTTATGAAAATCCCAAACCAAACGGCTGACATCATGACCTATAACATCCCAATCAAACAAACTCCATGTGTGGATCACAATTATTTCTTGATACTAAAATTTCTTCGTAATACAAAAAAAATGCGCGTTAATGGATACTGTACATAAATAATCACGTTGATACATTTACTAAACATTTTAGTCGTAGCAGCAAAACCCGGGGAAAATGTACTTACTACGTATTTTCTTTTAACATACACGGCACCCTTAAACGACCATACTTTAACACCAACCGAAATACCAATTCCCAAACACCAGCTGGCACATAATGAACCAACATTTTTATCAACTTGTTTTGTTATCGCCACATTGAAGAAAATGGCCGAGTTACCTATCGTTCCTATGAATATACAAGAACAGGTGAACTGCCCGAAACGCCACCTCGTGACACTTTTCACAAGCGTAATATTACCTAATAATCCTTATAAATGGATACAGACCCCCACAAATTAGACAACACAAGTGACTTGTTTATAGCGTATTTTAAGGCGATCAGTTACTAGAACAGATTTATAGTATTTGATACAATTGAACATATTCTTAAGATAAATTCAAAGCAAATTAGTTGGTAATAGCGTTTATTTCTATTAGGAAATTGTTCCTTTTAATATTATAATGCAAACTAATGAAATCAGATGCCACAGAACTATACCAAATGGAAGCGACTTCAAAAGTTAATACCTTAGAATTTATATTTGTTACACTGCCTCTTTCCGAAAAGAACAAAAGCTTTGAAGTTAATTATATTTTAATGTCTACATAACCGAAAAGATTTTTCCTTTTTTATACAAAGACGAAAACTACTACCATAACCAAAAGAAAAATACAAAAAACAGCATTATAATAAATCGAAACGAAGAAAGTAAATTCGAACTTTGATTTTCGAACCAAAAACCAAAATTTATAGACGACCTTACAAATCATAAATAGTGGGCAGGGGTAGGGGGCAACAAAATGAGTGAACAGGTAACTCTGCGTACCACACATCCGTTAGGAATGAAAACACGTATAACATAATCGGTAAAAGGACATGATCTGTAAAAGTCAAAATATTGAAGTCTAACACTCATGAGTTGTAACCAAACGGGAAACTTAGAAAACTACAATAATTAAGACTCAAACAAAATGCACGACGAGAATCGCTGCAAAACAATTGCAAAAAAATTTTAATTTCCTACTACTAACCTTACCAATACTAATATTAAATCGAAAAACTCATATCAAAATATATGAATATCAAGATAGCCTTCCAAAGATGTTTTTAATTGTTGCTGAACAAAAAAAAAAACAGCACAAAAATAACAGCAAAAACCAACCGCTGCTTCGACAAAAAATAAACCGCGCACCAAACCAGTAGCCTAAGCACATTAACTCTCTACTGAATACTCAATTTTCTCAACTCATAGGTATTTATTGCTCTACCAATATACTTTTCTTCAAAACACTCCAAGTCCAACGCGAATACTCCTTACTTACTCCAAACATATCAACACGTAAGTGATTATCTCGGATACAAATTTCACTTAAGTAACCACCTACATAATGCGAACAAAGCATGCTCACAAAAATGAAGCAACAAATAATTACGTGGCTCCACCATGAACTAAAAACAAAAACGCAGACAAAATAACGATTTTGCCGTCTTATCTAATTAAACTAAGTATTCCAAAAACGCGTACTACATGAAAAATTTTGCGATTATCACAAGCAACAAAGTACCAGAAAAGTACTTAATTAATGGCCACCATTCTATTTCATAACAAAATTCATAACATATCAATCTAGAAACAGACACCAAAAATGACTAATCATTCCTCTAGGACATGTCTAGATCGACGGCGGAATAGGGTTTCTAATCTTTGACATACTATCTTTCGAGCCATACAAATTAGTTAAATCGTATACCACACTCGAACACTTCTTCTTGAGTATACTTAAAATAAACTTTGGTGCAAGTTTAGCAGTAAATTTATCACCCGCACTCGATACTACCTTATTGACCATCCATACTTTACTACCAACCTCAAAAGAAATTTTCTTTTTCCTTAAATTGTATTCATTGCCCGGACATTCATACGCTAAATGTAATTTTGCACGAACATCTTCAAATATCTTAAAAGTACCTTGACTATCTAAAGTATATAATGGGGGACTACCAGGAATGATTTCAACATCAGTTTTAGGAGTAAATCCATCACCATAAAATTTACCAGTTATGGGGCGTATCGGCCAAAACAAAAAATTCAGAGTATAACTCGTCGCCTCATGCTTAGTAGAATTAATAGCAAATTGAATCTGCGCTAACTCAATATCCCAGGTATCGTGCTCTTCAATATAAGATCGAATAGCTGTTCCTACTGTTCTGTTAATCCTCTCGACAAAATTACATTGCGGCGCGTAGACAGCATTATACCATATTTCTTTAATTTCAAGCTTTTCACATAACGACCTAAAATTTCGACCAGCTAAATTTGAACCATTGCCGCAAATAATGAATTGTGGCACTCAAAACACTAAAAAAATTTCTGCTCTATAAACTGTTCAATAACGGGTGATTTTGCACTACGTAAGGGTTGTAAACTTGTATACTTGAAAAACCAATCACCGACTACCAACAGCCATTTAAATCCGAACCTCGACCGAGGAAATGGACCCATGAGATCTAATGCAATAATCTGGAATGGAAAATTGTCTTCTTTTCTTTTTCATTAAACCTAAAGGACCTGCATTACAAGACCATTGCGCTCCACACACTGAAACAATTTTCGCCTCCACTCGTTGGATACAAGTGAAGCTTTATCCTTTTTTACTTGTTCGCGGATAAGTCTGGGAATTACCCCAAGGGTGAGTAATGAGAATGAGCGTGGGATGGTATAAACTCAACAATAAGCTAACATAGAAAGAAAAAAGGGAAATTGAGCGACACTGTATCTATATGGACAACACAAGAAATTCAATACTCCTATGAGAAAATACAGAAACTCATTGATATAAGCACCATAAAAAAACTCACAACTTAATGAACTAACACATCTGGAAACCTCTGAAACATACTTACAACCTCTTCAATCTCGATGATCCTGAAAGAAAAAGTACATAACAAATTTTCTATTAAAAAGACACGGTTTGTGCTTTTCAATAAAAGAACATACTAATAATTATGAGTGGATAATCTTGAGATTACCACACCAAAGGTATTTTGATTAAAATGGATATCCAGAACAAATCAATTGTAACATATCTGTGCTTTTAAATTATTTCAACATTCGTCTAATTTCATTATTCAAAAATTTTTTTTCTGAGATATGCTTATTAAAATTAATTATGCATGGAATAAAAAAACTTGAGTCCAAAAATGTAATTTAATATAGTTTCTCTCTTTTTGTTTTTTTTTAAATATGATTACAAATACAAAATAATAAAATTGAATTCTGGTTTTTTTTATAAATCTGTCTTGACATAACAAGACCTTACTTTTAATAATACGTTAAAACAAGATTCCTGTTACCCAACGGACAGATCTGTGTATTGGTTTACATGTATATCACATCAGTTTAGTTAATATTCTTTATAGAAAATTTAAATCACATGTAGGTAATTTGAGTAAATAAAATTTCAAACTTATTCAGTTATAGAGATGATTAATGACGCATTAAAGATTAGACATCTGTAATGAACTTTTTAAAAAACAGGAAGTGGACTTTAGAATCACAATACTTTAAACACATGAATATTCCACGTGTCTTACAAAATTACCTTACTAGTACTTCCTAACAATCATATTTCACATTATTATTTGTGCACAAAATTTAGCATGCTTAAGCAATCCTCTGTTAAAATATTATGTGAACACTTTTAAAAGTCTGATAAACATAGGAACTGAAAGTTTTAATACCTGTGCTTAATGAAGAAGTTACTTCTTGCTATCGAACTGCAATGCACATGTTCTGGATCCTGCTTACAAATTTGATGCCAAGAAACATCGAACAAAAGCTTTACATACTTCGTTAACGACAGTTGCCCCAATCACTATATATATGGTTATTTCATGCGCTAAGGAATTAAGGATATATTGTTTTAGTATAAAATTATTTAAATATTGTGATCTCACCGTTAACAACCACCGACCTGTCTAACTATTTTTAAGAGGAAGCGTGGTCTATTGCCTTGCCGGAGCTACAGAAATGACAGCTCTTCTGGGCCCCCAAGACGACCACCTCTCCTGCCCCTACCATGATATATTTATTCTCAGGCTCCACTTGCCACGAGCCCGTCTCCCCATCTTTATAAGTTGCAGCTTCGCTTACATGTTAAACTACAATGGCCAGCATGGCTATCCGTACCGTCCACGTAAAAAACAGCTCATACGTCTTACGCGTCACCTGGTGACACTACTTACGCAAGCGCTATCTTAATTTTAACAACTCAAAGGATATAATCCGCCTATGGATTAGGCAACACAAATGACTTGTTCCTTTTTAAATACGTTTTCAGAGTGTATATTGTTATTAAATATTTCTTGGTAATGCATTTAAGCTAATTAAATGATAATAATTTCCTATTCCATTGTGGAATTGTTTCTTTCAGATATAACTATATCGAATACAAAATCTAATATCACAGATCTACAATGCATAGATGTGATTCATTCAAAACCAGTGTTACAGAATATATATTCGTTACAACACTAGGTACGCACGACAAAATTTCAGCCAATTTGGGCCAATAATAATTTTCTTGAATTCTGGCAATTGTCTTCGAAAACCCAAAATGTCCCGCAACTGAAGGTCATGACGCAATTTGACAACTTCTTCTCTCTGAACTTTTGGAAGCAAATATTTCCACTCTACAATGTTTGATGACAGAGGCAAATTTGACGAAATAAACTTGAAAACAAAATTATTCCCAACTTTCCATTGAGGATATTTTTCAGGCGATGCCAAAATCTTTTCAGGCAATGACACATACCAATGTTGTAAATTATCAAGCTTAACCTCTATTAAATTTACAACATGATTGTCTTCCGGAATTGCACGACTAAGCCAGTCAGGAACTACGTTAAACTTTCCCTTCCTGTGCACCAAATCAACGAACGTTGTTTAGACTTACAGCCCACCTAGCAAGTTTCCTGTCGGCTTCTGCAAATTACTCAACCCGAGCAACGAAAAGTGGTCTGTAACGACTGTGAAGCGAACACCTTTAACCCAGGGGCAAAACTTTTCAATGGTAAAAACCACCGCGAGGCACTCTTTTTCTGTCGTTGAGTAATTTCGCTCAACGTGACCAAGGGGTTTGCTGGCCTATGATATAACAAGTTCTTCTCCACTTATAAATACCTGGCTTCTATGCAAGCAAACACTCCAGTCACAAAAATTCAAACCAAAAGCATTGAACTTTATCTTGACAACAAAATTTTTGTTATGAAAATCCCAACCAAACGGCTGACATTATGACCTATAACATTCCAATCAAACAAACACCATCTGTCGATCACAATTATTTCTTGATACTAAAATTTTTTCGTAATACAAAAAGAATGCGCGTTAATGGATACTGTGCATAAATAATCACGTTGATACGTTTACTAAACATTTTAGTCGTAGCAGCAAAACCTGGGGAAAATGTACTTATTACGTTGTTTTTTTTAACATACACGGCACCCTTAAACGACCATACTTTAATACCGACCGAAATACCAATTCCCAAACACCAGCTGACACATAATAAACCAACATTTTTATCAACTTCTTTTGTTATCGCCACATTGAAGAAAATGGCCGAGTTACCTATCGCTCCTATGAATATACAAGAACAGGTAAACTGTCCGAAACGCCACCTCGTGACACTTTTCACAAGCGTAATATTACCCTAATAATCCTTATAAATGGATACAGACCGCCTACAAATTAGACAACACAAGTGACTTGTTTATAGCGTATTTTAAGGCGATCAGTTCCTAGAACAGATTTATAGTATTTGATACAATTGAACATATTCTTAAGATAAATTCAAAGCAAATTAGTTGGTAATAGCGTTTATTTCTATTAGGAAATTGTTCCTTTTAATATTATAATGCAAACTAATGAAATCAGATGCCACAGAACTATACCAAATGGAAGCGACTTCAAAAGTTAATACCTTAGAATTTATATTTGTTACACTGCCTCTTTCCGAAAAGAACAAAAGCTTTGAAGTTAATTACATTTTAATGTCTACATAACCGAAAAGATTTTTCCTTTTTTATACAAAGACGAAAACTACTACCATAACCAAAAGAAAAATACAAAAAACAGCATTATAATAAATCGAAACGAAGAAAGTGAATTCGAACTTTGATTTTCGAACCAAAAACCAAAATTTATAGACGACCTTACAAATCATAAATAGTGGGCAGGGGTAGGGGGCAACCAAATGAGTGAACAGGTAACTCTGCGTACCACACATCCGTTAGGAATGAAAACACGTAAAACATAATCGGTAAAAAGACATGATCTGTAAAAGTCAAAATATTGAAGTCTAACACTCATGAGTTGTAACCAAACGGGAAACTTAGAAAACTACAATAATTAAGACTCAAACAAAATGCACGACGAGAATCGCTGCAAAACAATTGCAAAAAAATTTTAATTTCCTACTACTAACCTTACCAATACTAATATTAAATCGAAAAACTCATATCAAAATATATGAATATCAAGATAGCCTTCCAAAGATGTTTTAATTGTTGCTGAACAAAAAAAAACAGCACAAAATAACAGCAAAACCAACCGCTGCTTCGACAAAAATAAACCGCGCACCAAACCAGTAGCCTAAGCACATTAACTCTCTACTGAATACTCAATTTTCTCAACTCATAGGTATTTATTGCTCTACCAATATACTTTTCTTCAAAACACTCCAAGTCCAACGCGAATACTCCTTACTTACTCCAAACATATCAACACGTAAGTGATAATCTCGGATACAAATTTCACTTAAGTGACCACCTACATAATGCGAACAAAGCATGCTCACAAAAATGAAGCAACAAATAATTACGTGGCTCCACCATGAACTAAAAACAAAAACGCAGACAAAATAACGATTTTGCCGTCTTATCTAATTAAACTAAGTATTCCAAAAACGCGTACTACATGAAAAATTTTGCGATTATCACAAGCAACAAAGTACCAGAAAAGTACTTAATTAATGGTCACCATTCTATTTCATAACAAAATTCATAACATATCAATCTAGAAACAGACACCAAAAATGACTAATCAATCCTCTAGGACATGTCTAGATCGACGGCGGAATAGGGTTTCAAATCTTTGACATACTATCTTTCGAGCCATACAAATTAATTAAATCGTATACCACACTCGAACACTTCTTCTTGAGTATACTTAAAACAAACTTTGGTGCAAGTTTAGCAGTAAATTTATCACCCGCACTCGATAATACCTTATTGGCCATCCATACTTTACTACCAACCTCAAAAGAAATTTTCTTTTTCCTTAAATTGTATTCATTGCCCGGACATTCATACGCTAAATGTAATTTTGCACGAACATCTTCAAATACCTTAAAAGTACCTTGATTATCTGAAGTATATAATGGGGGACTACCAGGAATGATTTCAACATCAGTTTTGGGAGTAAATCCATCACCATAAAATTTACCAGTTATGGGGGCGTATCGGCCAAAAACAAAAAAATTCAGAGTATAACTCGTCGCCTCATGCTTAGTAGAATTAATAGCAAATTGAATCTGCGCTAACTCAATATCCCAGGTATCGTGCTCTTCAATATAAGATCGAATAGCTGTTCCTACTGTTCTGTTAATCCCCTCAACAAAATTACATTGCGGCGCGTAGACAGCATTATACCATATTTCTTTAATTTCAAGCTTTTCACATAACGACCTAAAATTTCGACTAGCTAAATTTGAACCATTGCCGCAAATAATAAATTGTGGCACTCAAAACACTAAAAAAATTTCTGCTCTATAAACTGTTCAATAACGTGTGATTTTGCACTACGTAAGGGTTGTAAACTTGTATACTTGAAAAACCAATCACCGACTACCAACAGCCATTTAAATCCCAACCTCGACCGAGGAAATGGACCCATGAGATCTAATGCAATAATCTGGAATGGAAAATTGTCTTCTTTTCTTTTTCATTAAACCTAAAGGACCTGCATTACAAGACCATTGCGCTCCACACACTGAAACAATTGTCGCCTCCACTCGTTGGATACAAGTGAAGCTTTATCCTTTTTTACTTGTTTGCGACTAAGTCTGGGAATTACCCCAAGGGTGAGTAATGAGAATGAGCGTGGGGATGGTATAAACTCAACAATAAGCTAACATAGAAAGAAAAAAGGGAAATTGAGCGACACTGTATCTATATGGACAACACAAGAAATTCAATAATCCTATGAGAAGATACAGAAACTCATTGATATAAACACTATAAAAAACTTACAACTTAATGAACTAACACATCTGGAAACCTCTGGAACATACTTACAACCTCTTTAATCTCGATGATCCTGAAAGAAAAAGTACATAACAAATTTTCTATTAAAAAGACACGGTTTGTGCTTTTCAATAAAAGAACATACTAATAATTATGAGTGGATAATCTTGAGATTACCACACCAAAGGTATTTTGATTAAAAATGGATATCCAGAACAAATCAATTGTAACATATCTGTGCTTTTAAATTATTTCAACATTCGTCTAATTTCATTATTCAAAAAATTTTTTTTTTCTGAGATATGCTTATTAAAATTAATTGTGCATGGAATAAAAAAACTTGAGTCCAAAAATGTAATTTAATATAGTTTCTCTCTTTTGGTTTTTTTCAAATATGATTACAAATACAAAATAATAAAATTGAATTCTGGTTTTTCTTCTAAATCTGTCTTGACATAACAAGACCTTACTTTTAATAATACGTTAAAACAAGATTCCTGATACCCAACGGACAGATCTGTGTATTGGTTTACATGTATATCACATCAGTTTAGTTAATATTCTTTATAGAAAATTTAAATCATATGTAGGTAATTTGAGTAAATAAAATTTCAAACTTATTCAGTTATAAAGATGATTAATGACGTATTAAAGATTAGACATCTGTAATGAACTTTTTAAAAAACAGGAAGTGGACTTTAGAATCACAATACTTTAAACACATGAATATTCCACGTGTCTTACAAAATTACCTTACTAGTACTTCCTAACAATCATATTTCACATTATTATTTGTGCACAAAATTTAGCATGCTTAAGCAATCCTCTGTTAAAATATTATGTGAACACTTTTAAAAGTCTGATAAACATAGGAACTGAAAGTTTTAATACCTGTGCTTAATGAAGAAGTTACTTCTTGCTATCGAACTGCAATGCACATGTTCTGGATCCTGCTTACAAATTTGATGCCAAGAAACATCGAACAAAAGCTTTACATACTTCGTTAACGACAGTTGCCCCAATCACTATATATATGGTTATTTCATGCGCTAAGGAATTAAGGATATATTGTTTTAGTATAAAATTATTTAAATATTGTGATCTCACCGTTAACAACCACCGACCTGTCTAACTATTTTTAAGAGGAAGCGTGGTCTATTGCCTTGCCGGAGCTACAGAAATGACAGCTCTTCTGGGCCCCAAGACGACCACCTCTCCTGCCCCTACCATGATATATTTATTCTCAGGCTCCACTTGCCACGAGCCCGTCTCCCCATCTTTATAAGTTGCAGCTTCGCTTACATGTTAAACTACAATGGCCAGCATGGCTATCCGTACCGTCCACGTAAAAAACAGCTCATACGTCTTACGCGTCACCTGGTGACACTACTTACGCAAGCGCTATCTTAATTTTAACAACTCAAAGGATATAATCCGCCTATGGATTAGGCAACACAAATGACTTGTTCCTTTTTAAATACGTTTTCAGAGTGTATATTGTTATTAAATATTTCTTGGTAATGCATTTAAGCTAATTAAATGATAATAATTTCCTATTCCATTGTGGAATTGTTTCTTTCAGATATAACTATATCGAATACAAAAATCTAATATCACAGATCTACAATGCATAGATGTGATTCATTCAAAACCAGTGTTACAGAATATATATTCGTTACAACACTAGGTACGCACGACAAAATTTCAGCCAATTTGGGCCAATAATAATTTTCTTGAATTCTGGCAATTGTCTTCGAAAACCCAAAATGTCCCGCAACTGAAGGTCATGACGCAATTTGACAACTTCTTCTCTCTGAACTTTTGGAAGCAAATATTTCCACTCTACAATGTTTGATGACAGAGGCAAATTTGACGAAATAAACTTGAAAACAAAATTATTCCCAACTTTCCATTGAGGATATTTTTCAGGCGATGCCAAAATCTTTTCAGGCAATGACACATACCAATGTTGTAAATTATCAAGCTTAACCTCTATTAAATTTACAACATGATTGTCTTCCGGAATTGCACGACTAAGCCAGTCAGGAACTACGTTAAACTTTCCCTTCCTGTGCACCAAATCAACGAACGTTGTTTAGACTTACAGCCCACCTAGCAAGTTTCCCTGTCGGCTTCTGCAAATTACTCAACCCGAGCAACGAAAAGTGGTCTGTAACGACTGTGAAGCGAACACCTTTAACCCAGGGGCAAAACTTTTCAATGGTAAAAACCACCGCGAGGCACTCTTTTTCTGTCGTTGAGTAATTTCGCTCAACGTGACCAAGGGGTTTGCTGGCCTATGATATAACAAGTTCTTCTCCACTTATATTCTGTATTAACACAGCACGAAGATCCGTATTACTGGCATCATATTCAACAACAATGGGGGCGGAATAATCCGATTGCGTCAGAAGTGGTACGGACACTAAAGCTTCCTTAATTGACACAAATGACCACTCAGCTTCAGGAGTCCAAATAACAATTTGACCCTTTTTTCCTTTCTTAACGAGATCATTGTTTGGCGAAACTAAAGATGAAAAATCCTTAACGAAACGACGGTACCAACTTCACATACCGAGAAATCTGTTGACTTCTGTTTTGGTCTTCGGGCCTGGAAAATTGACCATAGCTGACACACTTTATCCGGATCTGTTCTTCTTCTTGCCTCTCGAATGTACTCCTTAACTTCGTACAATAATTTCAAGTGCTCTTCAAACGTCGATGAACATAGAATTATACCGTACAGATAACAGAACACGTATACGATTCGAATTTCGAACTGAAAATTACATCGACCAAACGCTGCTGAGTTTGTGCAGCATTTTTTAAACCAAAGGCCATCGTCACAAATCTATATTGTCCTCGCGAAATTACACTATATGCCGTTTTATTCTTAGACGATTCACTAAGAGGAATCTGCCAAAACGACTTACGCAAATCAAGACTGGAAATATAATTCGCATTACGCAACATCCCAAGGATTCTGTATATATTAGGAAGAGAGTGGCTGTCATGAATTGTAATATCGTTTAATGCCTTTCCGTCAAAGCAAAATCTATATTCCTTACTATCCTTCTTTTAACTAGCAACACGGGCGAATTCCACGTACTCTGACACGGTTCCACAACTGTTAAACGAATCATTTCATCTAACTCTTTATCCAACGCTTTACTAATATAGGGAGACATAACATAAGGTCTCTTACTGAAGGGTTTTGCATCGCCTGTATCGATATCCATCTCAATCATATTTGTACGTTCCAATTTATCGGCACTAGAAATTTCCTGGAATGAATCAATGGCAGCTTGCGCTTGTGACCGCTGATCAACAGACAAATCATCCAGATTGAGTAAACAGTCACCATATTAGGGGTAGTGATGATGGACACACATATGGGACAATACTCTCACATCGTCTTGCACATGCAACGAATTATTCCTAAAATCAGCTATTAATACAAACAGCTTGGCAAAATTTCTACTGAATATGAATGCATGTGGCAATGACGACACAACTAAAGCACTAAGAACACAACATTGATTTCCCATAGAAGCGGATATAGGAAAAAGAGAGATAGAGGTAGACCTAAATCAGACTATTGCACGCAGATAGTGAACGACGTAGGCTGTGGGGGGAGGGGGAAATAATTTCAAGGAAATATTTAGATTAGCTCAGAATAGAAGACAATGGAGGTATACGTCTAACCAGTTCCAGGACTAAAGACCTAATGAAAAAAAATCATAGTGACCTTACTTAACCATTTTTTAGCTACAGTAAGTATTTTAATTCTGAAATTGGTGCTGAGCTCAATGAAGAGGTTGTAAACATTATGTTCTTTCAAAATTTTTTACGATAAGATTTCGTACCAACAAATAGCCAAAATGAACTAAGTTTGATTGGCATCTTTATTTTGTATTATGTTTTTAATTAAAAAATCTTACAGAAAGGACTTGGATGCTTTTGTTCTTACTTTCTGAAAGATGCGAAAGATTCTATGTGACAAGAATAGTTAAGCTTTTGAGTTTACATCTTCCTAACAGGTTGTAAAGAATAAGGAAATTAGTAGGGCTATCTATATATAAATTTTTACTAAGAATGAATTCCTGAACTAACCACAAACAAAGTTTTTCCGTGCTTCCAGTAAATTAAATTTCTGCAACATATAAAGTGCCATTTTGATAAGAAAAAGTCAACTGATTCTTAGAGTATCTACTACAAATATATTAGATGTATTAACTATAGAATTTTTACAAATTAGACTAAGAAAATATATTGCTACCATCAAACTGATAAAAACGACCCGTCATTTTGTAACATTTGCTTGCGTGAGCGTATAAATAATTATACCCATTCGATAAATACAGTTAACACGAGAATTTCTCTAAGAACCTTTGTTCGTAATCTTTCAAGCTCAAAACAGTAAGCCGAAAGACTTTTATACAAATCTAAATATCGTGTGTGTATAGAAGTGGCACAATTCAGGGACGGCGCAGGGGGAAAACGACTCACCGAAAGGGTCCCGGAGACATGTCTAAAGCTCCACGGTTAGGAACGGACTGACACATTATCATTAATCATGGTTCTCTCGCAGCCGGCAGTGCTGGTCGGGCATCAGCATCAACCTAAATACAGATCCGCGAGCAACCCTCACACTCGTGAGAAAAATGCACGGTTCTTGATAATCAACGGAGCCCGACAGCGTGGTTTTAATTTGTTTCGATACTGCCTGAACTAAAATATACAATAAGGGTGAATCCTATTTAAAGTAAGCTGCTTTCAAGTAGAGTAAAATTGCTTTCTCGGCACAAAAGAAAGTAATTTATAGTCCGTTATAAATGATGACCTAAATTTTACTAAAAGGAAAGGGTTGTTGTATATTAGTTTGCAAAACCACGGTTGTATTGCGAAAATGCTTGCTTTTGTGAATACGTTTATGCTTTTCTAATAAACCGGTAGAACCGCACAATTTGGATTGTAAGAGTTTTGGAGTGTGGCTAAAACCCAAAGAAATGTCAGCGGTGTAAGGATCATTCATTTCTCAACCCTCTGCTATTCTAAGGATGCGAGTCATAAATTACTGACAACTATACGAAGGTGCATATAATAAGGAACGCATTTGGTTTACTAATGATTGTGTGTGCAATTCTGCTTGGATTTAAGTAGGTCACGCATTATTTTTGAATTCTTCCAAAGTTTTCGTATTTTATAATAGTTAGATGTAGCTGTATCTTTTCGGATCTTGTGCCTGCTGAAATCATAACTCAAAAAATTCTGAAATTACAGTCGCTTTCAATAAAACAATCTTAGTTTCAGGCCTGTCCAACGACAGGTAAATGCGTGCTGATCACGCTTGCGGACAAATTATAGGGTTGCCAAATGCTTGAGATTTAAAGGAGTTATTTTTATTATTACCAGCACCATTTAAAATATATGAACCGTGAGTTAACGAAAGCGTCCTCAAACATATGAGCTTTACAATACATTGATGTAGGCGTCAATGCGGTGCGGCGGTGTATGTGACCTATCAATTCAAGTCTACTAATATGATAGAATTTATAAAACTACAAGTGCATATCTTGCAAGTGTTTGTTTTTATTTTACCCAAACAGTGATATTTTTTACAACTACGTAAATAAGAGGGGATACCTTGTGTACGATGTTGCTACATATTTAGTATGTTCTACCCATTTGCTCTATGATTACGGTCACACATGTTTCGTTATTATTTCATTACTTGTCTTCTTGGTACTTTAGTTGTTTTCCCTAGCACTTCTTTTATTGCTTTCTGAAATTATATTTGTCAAGGTGTTGTTAGTTTTTTCATTTTATCAGTTTAGGTTCAGTAGTTCACATATATATGTATGTATGTATATATATATATATATATATATATATATATATATATATATATTGCCGTGGAACTCAGGTAAAATTTTCACTAACAAAAATATTTTCGAAAATTTTATAAATTTTCAAAACTCTAAAATTCAAAACTGAATAATACAAAAAAAAATATTCCTTACCCGTTTTCCTCTCTTCCTCGGTTGAATGGCCTTCTTCAACTGCTTCCGGCTAGCTCATTTGGACCTCCTTTTGGATATCTATATTCACTTTAATATTCTAACATTCACGCACACCCCCAGTAAAACTACAAAATACAACAAACATACAATCTTTTATTTATTACTATTTACAAAAGAAATTCAATATTGTCCATTTTTCATTGTTCACGTTACACTTTAGTAAATTTTATTTTGTAATGTCCTGTATTTTATTTTAAAATCATCAAACACATAAAATGTACCTGGAGTAAATGTGCCTTGAATAATACCTTCTTTAAAATTCCTTTATAATTTATTTATTTATTTTTTTAATCTAAGTAAACTCTGGGGTAGGGTGAGCTTATAATAACCCAGCAAATTCTGCATAATGTATGCCCTTCTACTTTGCATTAAAAAAAAACAAAGCCATGTACTCTTCACAAAAATTTCACGTTCTGATAGAACGTTTAAAAGCTTTCTAGACACCTTCAATTTTCTAGTTGAATACCATAATTAAGTTATTCACACGTATTATGTTCAATACTTAAATAATCCACACCACCTTGAAAAACACTCTCATACGTCATCCAATATTTACAGTTTATAAGAATCACAATTTCAAATCGTTACCTGAAAATTTCTAGACGATCTCCGCTCTGTAGATGATGGCAGTTATTTCTTCTATCTGGTCTGCAGGTTGTTTCTAGCTGTTACTAGACAAACTCCATCTAAGTTGAATTGCTAACGCTGCCTTCACGGTGCAACCAAATTCCAAATTCCATTTCAATTATACGTCTTTCACAAATATTTATTGTAATCTACGTTACTTAATGTCCCGACACAAGTTGGTTAAAAATTATAGGTGATACCTCAATTAAAATTATAATCTCGGCACACTAACCGCGTACTAATCAAGAGGCTACCACCATGAAATATAATTTAAATAATTTAATAATACTTACAACTCGTGTTAACTTTCATACGTTCTTTTGTGACGATCGAAATAATAAGGGCTTTAATAATGTTCTCGTAACCTATTTATATCTTTAGATTGTCACCTCCTGGACACGTTTATTCGAAATCTCCTGCTCACAACAACACATTCCCACAATATTGCACTCACCCCGATTTTCAAGTCCGCGAATTTCAGTACGTCGTTATAATATTTTAAGAAAATTACGCTACTCTATCCTCGTGTTTATATCAAGTCAAACTAACATATCGACCAATCGTAGACCCACTGACGTTTCTCAAATCCCTCCTATCCTACCGTTGTCTCATGCTTATGCGTTTTCTACGTTTCTTTCTATCCTGGTTTGAGTGGTAGAAAATCAATATGCTTGTTTGTGCGCTGTCTACCACACGTGGACTTACTACGTGATATAACTAACCCCTCATTAGCATTTCCTGCGAATATAAGCGACGGTTTATCCGAAATTCTCTGTAACCGTATACTATCTGCAAAATTTTAAGTAGAACTTGACATTTAGAAAATATGCAGGTGTTCAATCGTAACGTTTTAAATAACACTTCTACGAGTTGGATTTTCCACGTATTTTAACCCTACTGATATATTTGTCTGTTAGCAACGCGTCTCACCTTGGTATTATTGGGTTTTTAAACGCTTTTATGCATATTATACATCAATAATCGTTCAATTAAATTCAATTTAATTAATAAATTAATAGCATTGGCTTTTACCATTTAATTTCTTTGCAAACCTACTAAATATTTATTATTATTTGTAAAATTTCGTTAATACCTGATACTTAAAAATGAACTAACTAATGTAACCTTCGCACGTAATTTCTGGTTGTTCTTCTTTACAGGGTGTTTTGAAATTGCTTCGTTTATATTTATTTTTGATCTTTAAAAACTACTATAATATATATATATATATATATATATATATATATATATATTACTCAAATTTAGACCAGGGTAGAAAATTAATTAACGACATCAAATAATTTTAATCACCGTGTATAAGGAAGCTTTGGGAAAAAGTACACGTAATTAAAATGCCTAGTGTAAAGATTTAAATCATTCAATTAGAATGTAGGGTTTGTGTAGAATTTTATTAGATAATACGCGTTATTAAAACCGTGAAGCATAAAAATTTATTCGTTTCATTAAAAATAAGGGATTTAAATTATTCACTAGACGCTTTCTATAAAAAGAAGCAAAATTAAAATGCTCAACGTGTATTTAATTTTATTGTTCAAAGAAACAAATAGAAATTACCTGCGAAATTTATATTAATTAATTCAATTTTTAAGTAATGGGTATTAAACAAAGTGTACAAATAATAAATTAATATTTGGTTCGTATTCGCTAAAAATTAAAGGGTAGAAGTCAATGCCATTCATTATTATTTTAGTTGAAGTTAATTGAACCATTAGTAATAATATAATAAGCATAAAAGCGTGTGAAAATCCAAGGTTAAAATACCATGAAATAAAAGCTCTGAGAATTATATTAAAACATTAATTAGGAGCACACACCTGCGTATTTTTAAAAGTCAATTTCAGTTTAATTTGTTTGGATAAACATAAAAATTCTGCGTATATTGCAAACAGTCGGATAAACCGTAGCTTATATTAACGGGAAGGTCAGATGTGGGGTTATTTAACTCAAGTAAGTCACGTACGAATACACGTGGATTGAAATAGCCCATAATACAGAATATTGATTTGTACCACTCAGGCCAAGGTAGAAAAGGAAGGATAAAATGCGTCAAGCAGAGACGCTAATAATTAAAGGCGTGATTTGTATAGCGTCACGAGGGCTACGATTGGTTGTAATAAGATGCAGATATGAAAGGTGTAAACGTAACGATTTCTATACAAAATAAATTAGTTATTCTCGGACGTGTTTGCGAGCCGTGTGAAAATTTTTTAGATTTTCAACTGGCGCGAGTGCAAATTTTGTAGAATCGCGTGCCGAGCTGTCGAGAAGGGAACAGAGAATGCAAAATTCTAAAAATTGGCCGTTGAGGGACAAAACCGACGGGCAGGCTAGCTATTATATATACCCGTGTTAATATGAGTTTTGCTCTCTTAGATTTTCGATTTTTATTCAATACTTTAAACAGTTTTGCTCTTTATTTTTGATGTTATACCATACTTCAAGCAGAATACGTGCTACGATTCAAGTTATTATGCTTTAGTGCACCTACGGAAGATAGATAAGGTAATAAAGTCTAGTTATATTTGCGGGTGTTACTGTGCCAATTATTCCAATTAGTAGCGATGAATAGATACATTGAAGTATGCAGTTTTTAGTATAGCGTGAACGAATTATAAATTTCTTTGCTATTTTTCGGTAGTGAGTAAATCAAATGTTATTAGTAAACGTGATTGGATCTACAAACAAGATTTAGATATACATAGATGCGTTCCTGAGAAGCCTTGAAACTTTTTAAACGAATGGTGTTGTAGATGAATTTTAAAAGGCGACCAGGAATCTGAGGACGGAAACATAACCCAGTTGGAATGGTAAAATTAGCAAGGACGATGTACGTTGAAGCCACGAGTGCAGTAACCTTCAGGTAAATTATACAATTTTGTTCGAACTTTGATGTTTTGGTGTGTGTTGGATATCTTTATAATTTATTTGATAAAAAATGGACAGTAGTGAATTTGTATGAACAACAACTTTTAATTTTAAGGTAAAATTTTCTTGTTTAAGTAGAAAGGAGTATTTACCAGTTTATGTTTTGATTATGATGAAAATTTGGGTCTGTCTTTGAGCTCATTTAGACTAACCTGTTTAATTAACGTAAAGGGGTGGAAAATGCTCCCTTTTATTCAGACTCAAGTCTGCACATATTGTTAACTACATTAGTATGCATCCTACAAGGACTTTAATTCTGGATGCAAATTAAAACTGATGACAAATTTAAACTTGAAATTATGATACTGAAATTTATGCTGAAATTTAATTTTGAAATTTTAATGTATTATGAACATTGATGTAAATAGAGTTAACGTTGATGTTTGTGGTAGGAATGTGTTTGTTTTTTTTTATGAATGAGGATGAAAGTTTTAACTAGGTGAGCAGCCGAGGCGGAAAGAGTAAAAAGGCGACTATCTGAAGAGATTCAACAGGGCGAGAATCACAGCAAATCTTGGTGCCCCATTCAAGAGGCTCGAATTTTTTTTACTCTGGTGAGGCCTTTTGTAGGTTTCACAGCAATATATATATTACTCATATTTAGACCAGGGTAGAAAATTAAATAATCACATCAAATAATTTTAATCACCGTGTATAAGGAATTTCATTAAATAATACGTTTTATTAAAACCTTGAAGCATAAATAAACTCGGTCGTTTCAGTAAAATAAGAAATTTAAATTATTTATAAGACGCTTTATATCAAAAGAAGCAGTATTGAAAAGCTCTGCGTGTAATGTAATTATTCCTAAACAAAAAGAAATTACGTGCAAAGTTTATATTAATTAACTCTATTTTAAGTAACCGGTAGTAAAACAAAGTGTACATATAATAATTAATATTTAAGTTGTATTCGCTAAAAATGAAAAGGATAGAAATCAATTTTAATTGGAGTTAATTAAACCGTTAATAACATATAATACCTATAGAAACTTGTAAAAACCCAAGATTAAAATACCACGGAATAAAGCTCTGAGAATTAATATTATTTTGAACACCTGCGTAGTTTAAATATCACATTCGGCGTAAATTTTGCAGATAATTAATGTTTCAAAGAATCTTGGGAAAACGTCGCATAATAGTTACGAGAATTGCTAAGGCTGGGTATTTCACACTCCATGTGGACTAAAATAATCGATAATAAAGAATATCAAGTTGCACCAATAAGAACACGGTAGAGAAGGAAAGAGAAATGCGTCAAGCAAAGACACATATTGTAAAAGGCGGGATTTAAGCAACGTCACGGGGTCACAATTGGTTAAAAGAGGATGCAAATATCAGAGGTAGAACAACAATTTCTGTACAAAATCAATTAGTTTTTCTCGGACATGCTTGCGTGCCGTGTGGAAATTTTCTGAGATTTGAATGGGGCGAGTGAAAATTCGTAAAAATCGACGTGCGAGCAACAGACTGGGAACATAGAATGAGGAATTCTTTAGAATTACCCGTTTTAGAGACTCGACCGACAGACAGGCTTTTTGCTATATATACCGAGATGAAGATAAACAAGCCCTCTGAGACTTTTGACGATTCGATGCGTTAAAAGCTCGTACATACGCGACTTGATTGAAGATGTTAAACCGTGCATTTTAGTTTGATTTAAAGTTTGCTAGTATATTTTAGTGATTCAAAATAGCTTGTTATTTACGTGCTAACATGAATGTACTTCAGTGCACTTAGATACAAGGTAATAAAATTTAGTTTCACTGTACCAATCAGCAAAATTTACAACGACGAATGTATACACAAAAGTAGGCAGTTTTGGCGTATATTGCTGACAGAAGCAGGAATTTCTTTGCTATTTTCGGGGGTGTTAATAATTAAATGGTTCAAATACGTGTCTGGATCCATGAAACAAGGGTCAGATAAACACAGAGGAGTTCCGGAAAGGCCCAGCAACGACTTTGAATGGATGGTGATGGAGAAAACTTTAAAAGCGTAGAGAATCAGAAGCTGTAAATATAATCCTGTTGAATGGTGTGATTAACTAAAGAAACGATACTTTGAAGCTACGAGGACAGTAACCTTCAGGTAAATTATACTATTTTGTTTGACATTTTTGTGTGTATTGAATGACTTTATAATTGATTTACTTTAAATGGACATTAGTGAAATTGTTCTAACCATAAAAGTTTAATTTTAAGATGAAATTTGCTTGTTTAAGTAAAAGGGGTATTTTGTTTTGATGTTCGGGAATATGATGAAAATGTGGGTATGTCTTTGAGCTCAATTAGACAAACCTGGTTAATTAACGTAAAGGGTGGTAGATGCTCCTTTATACTCAGACTCCGGTCTGCTTATATTGTTATATTAATTACTAGGCATCCAACAAGGACTTTAATTCTGGATGCACATTAAAATGATAATAAAATTAATCTTGAAATTTTTTTGAAAACTGAATTTTATGCTGAAATTTAATTTGAAAATTTAATGTATTCTGAATATTGATGTAAATAGAGTTAACGTTGATGTTTGTGGTAGGAATGTGTTTGTTTTTTTTTTTGAATGAGGAGGTTTATAACATTAGGTGAGCAGCCGAGGCGAAAAGCGTAGTTCACGGATTTAGAGAAGATTCACAGCATTCTTGACGCCCAATTCGTGAGGCTCGATTGGAAAACCTTAGTTTATGATTAATGGAGAGAATTTTTAGAAGTTTCACAGCATTCTTGACGCCCAAACTGTGGGGCTCGAATGTTTTTTTTGAAAGGGCCAGTACCTGCAGATATGAGAAGATTCACAGCAATATATATATATATATATATATATATATATATAACTCCATCTGTGTTTATAAATTTAATGTAGCTTTTCAGTTTCCTTGTTACTCGCTAATGTGTTGATGCAAGAATTCGACTCACTGTGTTTGCCCGCGTAGTAAAATACCTCGTGCCTTGAGTCTATTTTAATAGGAGCATGTAATTACTTAGACAAGTTTTCGACGCGTGGTCGAGTAATTTTTGTTTGAAGATGGGTTCCAACAGGCAGATGGCCTGGTGCCGAAGAATTTCTTTGGTCTTTTGTAGTAGAAACCATCACTAAGATAGTCGAACTTAAAGTGGTTTGTAGGATATAGTTTTGAAATAACATCATCACGTGCAAGTTTAAGTTTTAGTTATGGAATATTGCAAAGTTTGTCTAGTATTAAGTATTGCAAGTTTTAACTATGGAGTATTGCAAAGTTTTCGTTATTAAACATTTCAACTTAAAATGTTAAGGTGCCCTTGTCGTGAACAACAGAATTTAAGCGATTCTTTTAGAATGAAAATTAAGTTTGTAATCTAATGCATATGTAGAGAACGCGCTGCTGTTGTTGAAATTGTACACGAAAATTGTTGAGCGATGGTGCAAAGGTCATCTTCAGATAAATTGGTAAATACTAATTGTTACTGAAATTATATAGATGTCGTGCGAACTGTTATGGTGAGTGATTTCTTTATTCAGTTCTAGTTACACCAATAAGTTACAGGAAACGTAGGGATCTTTTTTGTAAACTTATATAGTGGTTTAAATTAGCGTAAATATTTTTTTGTTCAATATTTAACAGTTTGATTTGTATAAATGTTCATAGCAACGTAGAAAATTTAAAGATAACTTTCTGAGAATTAAAAAAGTTAAACAAGAATTTGTCTGCAACTTAACAGGTGACATATTAGTGTTTGTTTGTCACATTTTATAATCCAGTTTGTACTCGAAACTGTAATAGTATACAGATGATTTTATACCATAGGCTATTTGACCTTCACTTCAAGCAATAAATTTTTATAAACACCTAAATTCAACCGTACATGAAATAAGTTCATTTCATTTATTCATTCACTTGTAAACCAAAACAGGATCCTTTTTCCGTAATAATTAAAAGCTGTTTTGTAGTTTTAAAGACACAATATCTTCTTTAAAGAATTTTAATAAATTAAGATTTTTGAAGTACATAAAATTAATAAGAGATAACGATAAATACTTATATAGTTTGATTACAAGAAAAACATTAATGCATGTATAATTGTCTAAATTTGCTATTTTTAACCGCTGGTCCGGCGGACCACTGGTGCTCCGCGGAGAAATTTTACTAGTCCGCCTACAATTTTTTATCCGTGAAAAAAATTTACTTATAAAAAAAAAAATAACTAAATTTTAATTTATAAAATTACGAAATACATCTTAAATTAATTTTAATTTTATGTAATTTATGATTAGCTTGGTACTGAAGAAAAATTTCCGAAATGTTTACAAGTGCGCGCGAGCGCGGCGCGCAGATACCGGCGGCTGACTCTTTTTCGGCGACAGACATTTAAGCCGCTTATAATATATAGATTTGATGTGTGATCTGGTACAGCTTTACCATTGTATAGTCTGGGTGTTTTTAAGTTATTGTTAAACGAAATATTATTATAATAATTATACGTATATTTAACTGGATTGGACCAATATAAAAAGTAGGTTTATTGATTATTTATATACTTATGTGGGCGCTAATAAAGAAATATGAACTGTAAACAAAGCACGCTATTTAATTTTTTCAATTCCAGTTCAACGTCTAAAAAAAATGACGACGAAATAGGATTTCCACCAGCAAAGAAGAAAAATCAGTTATCAGACACTACAACCATAAATATTTAAAATATGGTTTTATTCTTTGGTCCAAATCTACGGAAATCTACGTACGTCCGATGTGTATCATTTGACATGAAGTTTTAGTGAATGATGCTATGAAACCATCGAAAATGTTACAACATTTGAAGACTAAACATTTCGAGCTGCAAAATGAACTGGGTGAATATTTTGAGCGTAAAAAACAAGAATTAGGAATACAAACAAAAACATTTAAACACAATTTTATTCAAAACAAGTCACTATTAAAATGTTCGTTCGTAGTTGCCTTTTGGATTGCTAAAATCAAAAAATCATTTACTACTGGTGTTAACGCCTATATGAAATTAGAGGGTTAATCCGAGAGAGGGTGAATGGACTGTATAATAGAGGTTGAAATTTGTCATATAGTGACGACAGATAAAGGACTTAGTTACTATCACTTACCAATACAAAAGGACATCCGTTGCACTACACTAAACTGGTGGTTATAAGTTAGGGTAGTAGGGAGGGAGTTGTAAGGAAAGGTAGGAAGACCTATAGGGTTTAGTCAAAGTAGTAGCCAACGTAGTATCAGTGCGAGGTTTTCGCAAACCCGAGACCGAACTCTCTCGCTCTAGCGACAGTGCTGTTCTCCTACGCGACGACTATCCGAGGCCGGTACGGCAGAATGGGGAGGGGATCCAGTAGGCGCGTACAACTGGGAAAAATTTAATAAAACCAGTTTTAATAGACGTTTGTTTAGAGATGTTTGGACTCTCTGTTGTTGATAAAATCAAACCGATTCCCTTATCTAATGATACTATAAGAAGAAGAATTGAAAAATTATCAGAGAATGTGGAATACCAATTAATTCAAAAGATAAGGGAATTAACATTTTTTGCAATACAAATCGGCGAATTATGCGATATTTCTAAAACGCCATATTAATTTGTTATGTTAGATGTATTGATTTTATTTTGGACGAACTAAAAAATTATTTTTGTGTTGTATTATAGCCTTTATAGTTATTATGGGATTTTATTTTACGAGAATTTCCAGTAAGAGAATAGAGCCCACGGCAAGTTCTGATGGAAAATGGCCCAAAGTTGTGGAAATCTCAAAGGCAAAGCGGCTAGTCGAACTATATGCTCTGGGTGGAACATGAGCTGTGGGTCGGGGTTGGATTGCGACCAAAAATATGAAGAATAAGACGCCACCGTATTTTTCTATACAGAAAAGACCTTACTCAAGTCCCTTGTACAAGGCGAATGCGGAAACCTTTATTCTATACCCGCTATACAGTTTATTAAAGACAACATAATCCCTAAAGTTTCTTACCTTATGGCTCGACTTTGACCTTAGTAGTTCACTGCTTCACCTGTGAACAGATTAAACAAAGAATAGCAATGTTTGTGCGTTTATACTTCAAATTTTTAAAATTCAATTCGAATCATCTTTCATTCATTGTAATTAAAAGAATTGTCTTGTTCAAAAATAAAATCTATTCCTCTTGTATTCAATTAACGTGCTTTTTACAAAATATCCTTTCATTTATTATATATTTTGATTAAATTAATTTGTGAAAATTATTTACAAAGGCACTGGATATAATCAGTACCGTTCAAGTTAAATGTGGTTATTTCTGTAAGAAATATCTAGCCAAGTTTTATTAACAAATTGATTAAGCCTGAAGTTGCTTTCTAAACTGTTACTTACTGATAACAAAATGTTGGTTTGGGTAGATCTACCATAACCTCACAATAAATAATTCCAGTTAGTTATTAATGAAATAGTAAACATAGAAGTTTCATTCCTAATTTTCTTAAATAGAAGAATTTACTTTCTCTATCACATAATGACATCTTCCGTAGTTGCAGTGAATTAATAAAGGATTTAGAAAAGTAAAATTTACAGATTCCTATTGCTTAATATTGAAAAATATATTTATAGTCTGTCCTTGACCTATTTTGAAGTTTAAATAACTTGATTAAACAAAAAATTATCTAACTGCTATGTCCATAATTCAGCTAACATACGAAAACAAATTTCTACATACCAGATGTCCGTCTGACAGAAAAATACCTGCTAGGCGTCTTGCGTCAGCATTAAAATAAAGAAATCTCCAATTCAGAACAAATAATTTTGCTGCTTACTGAAGCTCCAAACTACTCGGCATCCATTTTAAGTAATTAAATCTCGCCAGATCCACACTCGAACAAAGCGTAAATTCCTATATTTTCTTCTTGTGCATTTAATTAAAATTACGTTAAAGCAGGCTTCTGTTAACTAAAGGTTGTATGTTTTTTCCAAGCTAAACATTATTTCCAATTTTCACATTATTACCAAGCTGCATGTTAATTAAAGTTGCTTTACGTATAAATTAAAACTACGAATATTATCAAACGTTGCATGTTAATTTAAAGTTGCACTGAAAATCTTTACTTAATATGGTTACAGAATCAAATTTTACTTACTGTTACCACGGCCCTTCAACCAAAAAATTTCTCGTCATCTACGAGCTGTTCCAGCAAGTGGACAATACAAAGTGCTTTTCGGAGATGACATTCTCTCCTAAAACAACTTAAATCGCACGTGCTTCCAACACAAAAAAACTGCAAAAACCATTGTCCTCGGATTCAAGGAACAATTCGACTTGCTTTCGCCACAGCTGTATTGGAAGTGTCTAGGTCAAGCGAGTTACCGCTCGGAAACAAGATTACCTTACAATTTCTTAACAGATGGAGCTCTAGGAATGATACTAAATGAAAAGTTTATTTTGTCACCGTGTAAATTAAATTTTAATTTGAATTGAATGCTAATATTTTATTGGGCAATAGGTAATATTTATTTAGTGGATTGTGTAGCATTATTATGCATTATATTGTTTATTATTAAATAAATAGATTAATTATATGAACACATCTAGATAGGAAATAAAATCGTTACAGTATAGAATTGGTTTCATATATAACAAGTGAGGAGATTTTTATACTCTTATTTCTTATGTTATTAAACATTCTTTAGAATGGAAAAATTGGGTAGGTATGTGTTCCGATGGGGCGGCTAGTATGGTTGGCAGACATTGTGGTGTTACTAAAAGAATTCAGTAAGCAGTTAATTCTGATTTATTAATTACCCACTGTATAATCCACAGACAACATGTAGCAGCAAAAAGTTTTTCCACAGAATTATATGAAGTTTTAGCGGAATCTATAAAAGTTATTAATTTTATCAAAACAAGCAATTTAGGCAGTAGGTTATTCGCAATATTTTGTCAGGTGTTGGTGTCGAACATGAGCAGTTATTACTGCATACAGAAGCTCGATGGCTCTCGCGGGGTAAGATTTTAACCAGGCTTTTTGAATTAAAGACGGAAGTAAAAATATTTTTAAGAAAAAAAAATAATCCTTTAAGCATGCATTTGTCTGATGTGTTGCAAAACTAGCATTTTTAAGTGATATATTTTCATATACCAACGATTTAAATTTGAGTTTAAAAGGAACTTCTATAAATGCTTTTCATTTATTTAATAAAATAGATGGATTTAAGAAAAAATAGTTTTTGGGCGGATAAAGTAAATAGCAATAATATTGATGTATTTAATAATTATTTTGATTTTGTTAATTTGCAAAAAGATTTAAACTTATCAAAATTAAATATAATCATTGAGCATCACTTACAATCTTTAAAAAATAGTTTCGAAAAATATTTCCCATTTGGAGAAACCACGTGTGAAGGAAATGTGTGGATAACAAACCCCTTCATTCCATATGACCAATTTAAGTGACAGAGAATATGAGTCACTCCTTGAGATTACTACAGATATTATGTTAAAAGCTAGTTTTTCAACAATGTCTATAGATAAATTTTGGATCAAGTTGAAAAATGAATATCCATCTCTATACGAGAAAGCAATGAAAATGTTAGTCCCCTTCGCAACTACATATTTATGTGAAGTGGGATTTTCATCTATGACGGTAATAAAAAATTAATTTAGAAATCGTCTTTCGGTTATTTCACCGCTCCGACTTAGCTTGTACCTTGTAGCATCACATGTTGGACTATTTTGTTGTCTTCATGTAGAATGACTTGTGATTATTTTTATAATTTCTGACATTTTTTGTTGCAATTTTTGTCAAGGGTTGGTTATTTATTAATAATGATTATTACAAACAAACAGCCAATTATATTTTTTGTAAATGCTTTTGATTTAATTTTTTAGTAATCGTGAGAGTGATATTTTTTGTTGTGTTCCTATGTCCACGAGTTTAAGATTTTTTTTATTATTATCTTTATATTTAAATATTGTTGTAACTGATAATAAAAATGTTACAATTAACTTATGTGTAGTTCTTTAATACCTAGTAAAATTTTGATGTTAAAAAAATATCACTGGTCCGCGAATTTTTTTTACAAATTTCACTGGTCCGCGGGCCAAAAAAGGTTGAGAAACGCTGGTTTAAACGATGTATATATATATATTATGCTGTGATAAGGGGTTGTTTAAGGGTGTACTTGATAGTAAAGATCGTTTAGAAATGAGAAATTACCATAGGCAGCAGAAAACTGCATTTATTTAGTAAAGAATTGAGAAATGGAGATAGTTTGTAAATAGTAAGCAGTCAACACCCTGTATATAAAGTATAAGTAGTTTTAAGCGACGCAAATACACACAGGAAGAAGCATAGTTAACGTAGAAATCAGGAACACATGCATTAGGTAAATAGTAAATATTTAATACCCTGTAGATAGAGTTTCAGTTAATTTAGGCAATGCAAATAATGATATTTTTCAGTGGAAGCACGCGTATTTATAAGTAAACATAATAAAGTGTAATTAAACTCGCATTCAAAAGAGTTCCAAACAATTAGGTTAATACGGAGATAAGAAATAGAGCTTCAAGAAGCATAATGTGAATGCGTACAAGTAGTTAAGAACTTTGATAAAGAGAGGTGATTAAAAATTGCGTAAATAACAGGCAGATATGAAAATTAAAAGTCGAATTGCATCAGTTGTTTATGTACAACATGGAAAAGCAATTAGATTCATCAAAACACCGCATGTTTGATCACGAAGACAGCTGCGAGCAGGCCACAATTATTGGAAAGCATAGAATATTACATCAAAAACTACTTTAAATGCAAAGATTTGATTCGTTAAAAATGAGCGACGAGTTTGTAGACCGTACCCACTGACGGAGTAGGAGAGCAATGATATATTAACAGGCACAGTGATAACGAACTCAGTTTTCAACTCAACAAAGGCCGAGGTGCGCCACTATAAAATAAAGTGATACGTAATAATAATTCAAAGTGAAAAGTTGTATAAGTGCTAAAATGAAAATTACGATTGCCGATTAAACGTAAGTAGATTTTGGTGAATTTATTTTAAACTAAAACATAATAATAATAAGGCTTCCGAGTCCTGGAGGAGAATAATACAATTTCTAAGTCAAGGGAAAATAAATGATGATAATCCAATTCTAAGTTTAGGGAAATTGATAAGAAGTAATTCTAAGTCTGAAATGAGACGACAATAAATTGGGGTGCGTAAGTATAAGTTAATAATGGTAGTCCAGAGGGTAATGGCAATAATTTAAATGCAATGGTTCAAGCGTGTGGATAGACAATATTTCGAATGGGCATGTAATAATCCTGAATTGGGGAAAGATAATTTTTTATTCAAATGGATGGCTTAATGCATGGGAAATATTAGCTGAGTATGGATGCGTCAATGCAAAAAAAATAGACCAAGTCAGATTTTTAGTTATAAGACATGTTCTTTTCTATTTTTTATTTTTTTTGAATATTGAATTTGCTTATTATAAATGAATGTGAAAAAGTCAACAAAAGAAGGACTTGAATACGTATAAAGTGCGTAATATGATAAGAGGTTTCGAACGTTCCACACTTTTTCTTTTATAAAAATAATAGGTTTTTTGGTGACTTTGGGTTTTGAGTAAAAAGTATATGATTTCTGACAAATGAGATTTACAACATTAATTAATTGAAAAGTGTATTTTAAATAATTTACAAAAACTGTACATAATATTTGTTTCATTATATAGAATCGAATTAACTGTACTTTATAATTCAAAATAAATGCTAGTCGAGGTCAGAAGATAAAGTTAATGGGAGTGATTTGATAATTTAAACAGTTCAAGGAGGAGCTATAAGTTGAATACGAAATTGATAACGAGTAAGGCGGTAACGTTTCAAATTTTGTTATTGGACGACAAGGTAGGTTCAAGATAAAATCCAGTTAAGTTTCTGGAGGGAGCTTATAGCAATATTAATAAGACAGCTCAATGTCGGAGAACGATAATTACAATTCCAGTTTATACATAGCAATAGTAATATGGCTACTCAAGCTTGGGGCACAAATTAAAGCTCGATTTTAGCACAGTAAAGTACAATCTGAGATTAAGAGGCACGAATTAAATTAAAAATAAATTTAAAAATACGATCGCGAGATTTAAAACAAATTAATTAAATTAAACCGGAGATTTAAAGAGTTAGCTGAAAATTAAGAAATTTGTACAGTAATTAAAGTTAGGTAGATTTATTTAGTATTTAAAAGTTTAGAGTAAATATAATATTGGACAAAAGAATACGGGAAACAAGGGAAGCTTTAAGACAACAAGGAGTGGAGATAGGATCCCAGGAGAGCGTGATAATTCACAAAACCAGTTCCATTGAAGAAAGGCGAACTTCACAAGAAACCAAAATGAAGGAGATCTTAATGGCATTAAACAATAAGATGGATAGGAGTGAGGAAGCCATAAAAATAATTACAACAAAAATGGATGAAAACAGCGAGAAATTGTTGAATGAAATCAAAATTCTTAGTAATGGACTGAAGGAAACGAACCAAACGATCGCTGAAATTAAGGCACAGATGCAAGAAAGAATTGGGGGAGTTTCTGAGGAAATAGACGGTCTATGGCACCATATTACTTTAGTTAAAACGAAACAAAAAAAATACGAAAGCGAGTACAACGGTAAAAGTACGGATTTAAATATTAAATTAGGTAAAATTGAGGAAAATTGCGAAACGGAGTTCAGATCGATAAATCAAGAAATAAATAATTTAAAAAGTAATCCAATAAGTTTTAATAGAGAACCAATTAGGCTAATTTAAACAAACCTTTCAATTGAACAGTTTAATAAATTTTATGGGGACGGAAAATTAAATCCGAAGATATTTCTGAAAAATTTTAAAATGTTGATACAGGGATCTACAGGTGAATTATACAAATTAAATTTAATCAAAGTAATGCTGAGGGGAAATGCTGAAAAGTGGTACAATTTGGTGGAGAGTGAAATAGAAACATTTGAACACTTGTAAGCAAATTTTTTGTCAATTCTGGAGTGACAATCGGCAAGATAGGATTCGGAATGACCTAAGTATGGGAAGATATAATTCAGAGAAAGGAATGACGCAAGAATTATATGCAATTGAGAAATTTACTGAAGCGAAGCAATTGGATCCTCCTTTAGAAGATAAAGATATTACAAGATATTTAGCAAGTCATTTTAACGCTGAAGTAAAGCGATACATAAAGACGCAGAATATAGTAGATAGGGATACATTTATTGGTTATTTGCAGAGATATGATGATTTGGAATTTGATTATAAAATAGAAAATAATGTTAGGGATCGACGCACGAATTTTATAAGGAATAATGAGACTCGGAGTAATTATCGAAGGAACAATTATAATTATGATCGTGGAAGAAATTTTAATAGAAGGAACTATAGCAATTTTAATAATGATTTTAGGCAAAACAGGAATACGGGTCCGATACCAAGGCGACAGATAGAGAGAACGAATCATGAAGGAAATTATAATGGTAGAGAAATAAATAGGCAGGAAAATGATGATCGACGGACGCAAGCAAGGAATATTAATAGCACGCAAATAAAGAATACGAATCGCACAGATACAGGGATAATGAGTCAGGCAGGACCTTCAACGCGAAATCAGGATTTTTGAGTACGGACGAACCAAGGAAAATTCTACGAATTAACGGATATGAACACCAGCGCTAGTTTATTAAACATGAAATGGATAATGGATTAGGAAGATTTGAAAGGAACTTATTACCAATAATTAATTTAAAGTTGGAAGACAAAATAGTTAAAGTGTTAATACATACTGGGGCAGAGGTATCACTTGTTGCGGAAGAATTTGTTAAACGAGAAAAATTGGGGGATAAAGCGATACCTATAACGAGGTGTAATTTGGTGGCACCAAATAATAAGAGATTTAGTGTAATAAAGGAAATGGTAATTCTGAGATGTTAAGTGGGAGATATGAAATGGGAGAATGATTTTATGGTAGTACCTGAACTGAAGATAGATGTTATATTTGGGATGAATATAATAGATAAATTGGGGTTGAAGATAAATGCGGAATGCAAAAAGATTGAGTGTAATAGTAAATATATTAAATGGTATGAAGAGGGGAATATTGAAATAGAAGACGACTGCGTGAATATTAATCAGTTTAGTGAAGAAATAGATAATGGGGGTAATGAAAATGAAGATATTAAGTGTCCAGATGATTTAAGGAATAGGGTAAATATATTATTGAATAAGCATTCAGAATTAGGGTCGAAGTCGAGAATTTTCACGGGTTATGTGCACGAGTTGAAAGTAGTAAATAAAGAGCCATTTAACACTAAAATATATCCTATTCCAGTAGCATATAGGAATAGAGTGAAGAAAGAAATTGAAAAAATGTTACGTGAAGGTATTATAGAAAGCTCCAGCACGAATTTTGTGAATTTATTAGTAGTCGTCGTGAAGAAAAGTGATAATAGTATTAAGTTGTGTATAAATACAAGTGAAATTAATAAGCGAACGAAGCCGCAATTTAATTGTCCACCAAAGATAGATAGAATATTAGGGAGAATAGGTAATAGAAAGATTTATAGCAGATTATATTTAAAGAGTTCATTGTGTTTGATTCCATTAGCGCGAGAATCAAGGAAGTATACGTGTTTTTCGGTAGAAAAAAAATTATACCAATTTAGGGTGGTCCCAGTTGGTTTGTCCTCGAGTACGGATGCATTAGAGAATGCGATCAAAAATATTTTGGGACCGCATGAGGAATTTAGTACTGATATTTAGTGATAGTGTAGAGGAACACTACATACATTTAGATAGGATATTGTTAGAGCTGAATATAGCTGGTTTGATTTTGAATTTAGGAAACTGTGAATTTTTTCAAAGTAGGGTTAGATTTTTAGGATATAGGATAGACAATAAGAATAGAATTAGGAAATACGAATTGAAAGGACCCAGATTTAAAAATACGACTAGGAAATATAAATTAAAAGGAACCAGATTTAAAAGTATGAGTAGAAAATATGAATTAAAAGGACCCAAATTCAAGAGTGATAAGGGGAAGTTAGAAATAAATTTAATTTAGTTGAGATACCCATGCAAAGAAATATGAATAAATGGAATGAGATGTAAAATAAATTTATGAATAGGTATACATAGAATAATAGAATAGGATTTGGATATAGAAATAGGTATAGGTATGAATAGTGTAGTATAATAGGACATAGGTATGAGATTAGATGAATGTAAATATGAGATTAATAAAGGAAAAGTTAGATTTTTAAAATGGAAATAAAAATATAACAATTTTATACCAATGTGAGTTTAAGTTCACGTTAGGCGCCAAAAAGGACATTGTTACAAAATTTTATATTTTAATTTGGGGTAATTATGCTGTGATAAGTGGTTGTTTAAGGGTGTACTTGATAGTAATGGTCGTTTAGAATTGAGAAATTACCATAGGCAGCAGAAAACTGCATTTATTTAGTAAAGAATTGAGAAATGGAGATAGTTTGTAAATAGTAAGCAGTCAACACCCTGTATATAAAGTATAAGTAGTTTTAAGCGACGCAAATACACACAGGAAGACGCATAGTTAGCGTAGAAATCAGGAACACACGCATTAGGTAAATAGTAAATATTTAATAGCCTGTAGATCGAGTTTTAGCAAATAATGATATTTTTCAGTGGAAGCACGCGCATTTATAAGTAAACATAATAAAGTGTAATTAGACACGCATTCAAAAGAGTTCCAAACAATTAGGTTAATACGGAGATAAGAAATAGAGCTTCAAGAAGCATAATGTGAATGCGTACAAGTAGTTAAGAACTTTGATAAAGAGAGGTTATTAAAAATTGCGTAAATAACAGGCAGATATGAAAATTAAAAGTCGAATTGCATCAGTTGTTTATGGAAAAGCAATTAGATTCATCAAAACACCGCATGTTTGATAACGAAGACAGCTGCGAGCAGGCCACAATTATTGGAAAGCATAGAAAATTACATCAGAAACTACTTTAAATGCAAAGATTTGATTCGTTAAAGATGAGCGACAAGTTTGTAGACCATACCCACTGACGGAGTAGGAGAGCAATGATATATTAACAGGCACAGTGATAACGAACTCAGTTTTCAACTCAACAAAGGCCGAGGTGCGCCACTATGAAATAAGGTGATACGTAATAATAATTCAAAGTGAAAAATTGAATAAGTGCTAAAATGAAAATTACGATTGCCGATTAAACGTAAGTAGATTTTGGTGAATTTATTTTAAACTAAAACATAATAATAATAGGGCTTCCGAGTCCTGGGGAAGAATAATACAATTTCTAAGTCAAGGGAAAATAAATGATGATAATCCAATTCTAAGTTTGGGGAAATTGATAAGAAGTAATTCTAAGTCTGAAATGAGACGACAATAAATTGGGGTGCATAAGTATAAGTAAATAATGGTAGTTCAGAGGGTAATGGCAATAATTTAAATGCAATAGTTCAAGCGTGTGGATAGACAATATTTTGAATGGGCATGTAATAATCCTGAATTGGGGAAAGATAATTTTTTATTCAAATGGATGGCTTAATACATAGGAAATATTAGCTGAGTATGGATGCGTCAATGCAAAGAAAATAGACCAAGTCAGATTTTTAGTTATAAGACATGCTCTTTTCTATTTTTTTATTTTTTTGAATATTGAATTTGCTTAATATAAATGAATGTGAAAAGGTCAACAAAAGAAGGACTTGAATACGTATAAAGTGCGTAATATGATAAGAGGTTTCGAACGTTCCACACTTCTTCTTTTATAAAAATAATAGGTTCTTTGGTGACTTTGGGTTTTGTTTAAAAAGTATATGATTTTTGACAAATGAGATTTACAACATTAATTAATTGAAAAGTGTATTTCAAATAATTTACAAAAACTGTACATAATATTTGTTTCATTATATAGAATCGAATTAACTGAACTTTATAATTCGAAATAAATGCTAGTCGAGGTCAGAAGATAAAGTTAATGGGAGTGATTTGATAATTTAAACAGTTCAAGGAGGAGCTATAAGTTGAATACGAAATTGATTACCAGTAAGGCGGTGGAGGGAGCTTATAGCAATATTAATAAAACAGCCCAACGTCGGAGAACGATAATTACAATTCCAGTTTATACATAGCAATATATATATATATATATATATATATATATATATATATATTTAAAACAATATAAAATGGATTATGTTATTTTAAAGCTTATTTTCATTAAAGTTGATAATAGTTTCTCATAATTGATACAAACAAATTCATAAAATTCTTGGGTATAGAAAGAAAGACCACTGACATTATATTGGTAAGATATTCTAGAGTTATATTTTCGAATTGCTATTGTTATTGAAATTGTTTTTGTGATAAAGTGACTAGGCTCTAGTAATGCCTTAGTTCTAAGAATTTTTTGAGGCGGTTATATTTTCAGACAGTACGAGATCATCGTTCCAATCCAAGCTTGCAGTGTTAGAAGTAAGTAAGTATTATATTTATACGTTTTGATTGTTTAGAAGATTTTTTTTCTGTTCGAAGATTTCCGTATCTTATCTTCGGATTGTTAGACATTACAGATATCATTAAGATACGGTGGCGTCCAAAATATTCTCTTTTTTTATCGTATACCATACTACGACCGTGGATCATAGCTCTGCCCTAAGTTGAAGAAACTTAGCTGGCTGGAAGATCTCTTTGAGGGGTTCCTTTTGTACTAAAAGCTGCTTTTCATACATTTTACCCTGGGCTTGAATTTTACAGAAACCCCCCTTAAATTCTAGAGGCTCTACCGCCTATAAGGTGGAGTAGTTACATTGAAAAAAATCAGGTGTAACAAATTTGGGTAAACCAGTTTTGAAAAATATCAAGTTTAAATTTTCAAGTAACGTTTAGATAGAAATATTATTTTTATAGACTTGAAAACCAGTGCATTTTATTCTTTACCGTAGATTGTTTGGTCTGAAGTTACCTACGCTAATCTTATACGCCAATTATTGCGCAAAAGTATAAAACTGACAATTTCAATTTTCTAAAACTAAGATACATCGGTCTCATAAAGGCAGCGTACTACTCGTATTAATTTTCTAATGTAAAGTTAAACTTCCATATAAAAAGTAATTATATATTAGATTGTCTTATAATGTTAAAGTTTCCTATTCCCAGTAAATATATATCCTGCAGCATAAAAGGCTATCGTAAAAACAACCTGTAACTCGGATTTATAATAGCTACATATTAAAGAGGCTCATATTATTGTACAGCTTCAATCCGATAGCTACTCTTTATTGTCGTTTTAAAGTGTTCAGCCACTTTTTCCTTCTTTGAATAAAAAAATAAAGAAGAGTAGATAGTCGGATATTGGTTCCATAAGGTTTAGTGGATTGGAAATTAGAATTCAGCAGGTGTCCAGTAGACTCTAAGTCCCTGTGAGCCAGTGATGTGATTGCCTGCCAATCTCGCTACTTGCACCCTTCTCAAATTTAGACACTACAATTTTACAATACACCGTCATTAAAGAATTCTGAAAAGCGATTTGTTTATAATAAAACACACAAACTACATTTTGAATAATTAAAGATCGAATACTAAAAAATTATTTAAATATTAATTGTTAAAATTTGGATTGGCAATGGTTTTGTTATAGAAGGCTAAGGAGTCTTCTACATGCATATCAGCTAAAAGCTATTAAACTTGAATGCTAAATTGGTGTTATTAAAGAAGTCCTTGAACTTATCGAAACACAATGCTGTCAAGTAAAGCGTGTACGAATGAGTACGCTTTAGAGACTAGGCAATGAAACCTACGTCTAGCGTTAGCGTAGTAATTTCATTAAGGAGACGTCACGAGCAATAAAAAAAGCATGGACTAGCTAAACCTTTGAAAAAATTAGTACGCATGAAATTATAAGTATAGCAATAATTTTTAGTTATTCACTTGATTCAATTAAGTAGCTTTCGAAACGCGTGACCGTCCTTTGAAAAAGAAGTCATAAATAATTACGTTTCTAAATTTATCGGAATTACGATACGGAATCAACATTTTTTTCATTTCAAACATTCTTGACTTCATATTTATATCAATTTCTGCACTTTGAAAGTCTAATAATGATACGTTAAAAAATTTAGAGTAACTGTGGAATGCCCGAAATTTACTTGTATTTCTAAAATTAAAATACTGCATGCAATATAACCGTACGAATTTTTTTTCATCAGCTAGTTGGATGATGTAAAGTAACTTTCTAAGCATTCCTATTCGTCGCCGATTGCTTCATATAACATTTGTACAACTTACATCGCTTCTAATTTGCGAAAAGTATCAAATCATTGCTTGCTATATAGTTTTTATGATCTACCTTTCCTTCCTTTATTATTGTTATCGTTCGAATGGGCGTCGTCTGAAAGCATGTAGGCTTGACTTGATTATTGGTTTAATAAGTACAAGCAAAAATAGTTATAAGTTTCATAAATACATGAAAATAAAAATTAAATAGTTAAAATTGACTGATTTTAATAGTTGAAGTAGTTCAGAAGTCTTCGGTAACCTTCGGAACTCTTCGGAAGGCTTGGTGCTTGCTTGAGGAACCAAAATATACTTAAACACTTATTAAATGAATGTATAAACAGCTTGAAGGCGGTGCTAAAGTTTTCAGTAGTTTTCGGAGCTCTTCAGAATGCGTCGAAATTTGCTTATGAAGCCCAGTGAGAACTTGAACAATGATAGTCAGAAAATATTTACTGTTTGAAGAGGTCCAGACGTCTTCGGAACTTTTCGGAAGGCTTCGTATTTTACTTTTGGCACAACGTTAAGTTACAAAGAATTATGATTTGAAATTAAAAACTACTAATTTACAATATTTAGAAATATAGAGGGTTCAGAAGTCTTCGGTTGTTTTCGGAACTCTTCGGAAGGCTTCAAATTTAATTGTGAGGCCCAGTAAGAACTTGGACAGCGGTAATTAGAAAATATTTACAGTTTTAAAAAGCCCAAACTTCTTCGGTACCCTTCGGCGGACGTCGTGGAAGTGCTACCTTAGGCCTCGTTGAGTACATCGCCGTTGAACTCTACGGGGGTGTTGTCCCGGAGGTAGACTTGGCAGATGCAGTCGATGACATCACAATAAACCACTTCTCGGGATGTACTTCTAGTAGAAGCGGTTTCAATACATTCTTTCGGCGATGGTGACAGGGGCGATAAAAGCTGTGGATGCGGTAGGATTGAAAGGATCGCACGTCAGAGAGCGTTCTGTGCCTGCTTCGGATTGGCTTGGTGTATGGAACGAATCTTACCACCCATACGTAGATTATTTAACTAGTCACAATGAATTATAATGACGTGCCCCAAGTACGGCGGCGGACAGCGTCCCTGTCGAAGAATACGCAGGCTATTGAGAGGACTGCGTGTCGAAGTATATCAGGCTATGGGGAGCACTGCAAGAGGATTCGTTAGGCTATGGTGAGCGCTAACGGATGTGTTTCGGAGAATTTGAAATTATATTTATACACTTCCATTTCCTATGCTTCGTGTGTTGAAAAACGTTAATGATGTCTTTAACCAATGGAAATGTATGTTTCGATTTTGAAATGTAAAAGAATATTCAAATTTAGTTTGACCAGTAAGCGTGCTGATTTTTGGGTACCACAAAAAATGAGTTGGAAATTTCTCACGATTCTTAGTTTGTTTTAATGCCAGCTCGTTTGCTTTGATATAGTCAACTGCAATTCCCCAGTCTATTCTGTGTTTAGCTCGGGTGCGGTGATATAGTCAACATTATCAGAAATATTAAACCTAGTTTCATAACTGATCGTTTACCAATCGGTTAATTCTCTTTACTATATATCCCTAAACAATCCGTTTTTCGCCGTTTTAGTACCTCTTCATTTGGTATTCTGAGTACATAGTATATTTTTAGCTTTTTTTCTTGTGCACAACATTTAAAAATTCAATCTTCACTAGGACACTACGATATACCCAACACAGACGTTCTTTAAAATAATTTCTTTATATTGAAGACAATATTTAATTTGAACGAATTATATTTCAGCAAGAATGATTCCGTTATTATTGCTAGTGTGAATTTATATCACCTTTACTTCTCGCGACCTTTGTAATTCTACGTTATAAATAGCAAAATTTTTCGAATTCAGAAACTATGTTCTGTCCTATTTATATTTTCAGAAGGTCGATATTATCATCTTTATTTCATATAATTACTTTTGCTTTATTTTTCTTTATTTTTACGTTATAGTTCTACCTTAAAGACTTATTTATTCATCAACATCATTATGATTGGCCTTTGGTCCTAGAACTAGTTAGACGCGTACCCTCATTGTTTCTTATTCTGAATTAACCTACACATTCCCTGAAATTTGCGCAGTCTACATCTATCACTAACTCTAACTCTTTCTTCCTATCTCTGCTTATAATATATCTCGTACTATTTCCCAAAAATGCCTTAGAACGTATCCTGCCCCGCTACTTCTCTTATTTATTTTGTTTTTCACAGATATTTTTATTCCGCTGCTATTTCTATAACCTATTTGTTATTAACTTTGTCTGTCAAAGCTATTATTCTCATACATCTGAAGCACAACCTTCAACTGCTATATATAGGTAAATTATCCATGGTTATTTCGAATAAAATATTTAATAAATGTAAAGACAAAAAGCCTACATTTTACACTAGGTCGTCAATAGGATCGATGATTAAAAATTGTAAGCCAAAAATGGACAAACTCCATCAAACTGGGGTATATAAATTAAAATGTAATACTTGTAATAGTTTTTATATTGGACAAACTGGCACCAGCTTTAAACTACGATTTGACCAACACAGACGTGATATTGGTAAAAATATGGCTTCTAGTGCATTCGCTAGACACTTAAATGACAATAATCATACTTGTGATTTTAATTCAAATTTTGAAATCCTTCACGTTTTAAATAAAGGTAAGAAGCTGGACAGTTTGGAAAATATAGAAATTAAGAAGGCGTTGGCACTTGGGCAAAATATTGTTAATGACATTACATTTATAAATGCGTCTCCAATAATTGACTTTGCTTCAAGATTGTAACTTGTTTATCCCTCCCTCTCTATATGTGATTAGCTTTTATATATATTTTAGCTCAATTTTAGTTTTCTGTTAGACTTGATAATGACTTAATAGTCGAAAGCGCTCGTCGTATTTTTATTAAATTGACATTATAATAACTTTATTATTGTGAAGATAAAAGTACTAAGTTATTCTTCTTTTATTTACTTATTTATTATTATTATGGATCTTCACCAAGTCAACGCTGATTACATTAATATGTTCAACAAGGCTTCTATCTCTTTATGTCTTCTTTTCCTACTAGCCCTATTTCATAGACATACTGTGCTGTGTTTCACACATATGCTTTCAACTATTTTCTTTTTGTTTCTATGATTGCTGTCATTGAACATAGCGCTGTTCTTTCTTGTTAGATGCAGTTCGGTCCCCTTTTATTACAATTATATACCTTATTTTGACGATATTCCGTGGTGTGCGAAGGGGAGCGGCCCGTGTGGTAGGTGGTATACGCGTGACTACTATGCCCAAGGTTCCGGGTTCAAATCCCGAGACGGTCCGCTTGAAAAATGTTAAGCGAGCATTTTTCACAAAAATACGTCCCCGTTCGGATGAGAGGTAAAGTGGAGGTTCCGTATGTGAGTGTTGTCACGCACGTTAAAGATTCCTGCCTTGCTTACAACAGCATGGGATCGGCAAAATAAAAAATTTTTAGGTAAAAAAAACTTGCTTCCTTCGGGTGGAGCATTGGAAAAAATTTAATGTAAGGGGTATGTGAAGGAGGATAAGCAGCCTGTGGCTGCCAAGATACCCCCAACACTTAGACATTTGCCGGATTAATAGTTTTCCAGTAAATCCTTTGGCACAATTAATATTATTCGAGAATATTGCACAACAAATACCTATAATTGCTTATAATAATCATGTTTAAGTACAATTTTTTTTGTCTATCTTGGGACTAGTTGGACGCGAGTTATGTATCCCCCAATTTATATATGTATTATAAAATAGAATCTAATAAGAAATTATTAGAAATCATTAAGAAATTATTAAGTCAAGTGCAACAATGTAATCCAAGGACAATTAAATAAAGGTTATTAACAGTTATGAGAACGGGTGAAATACATTGTATTCCAGACGATAGTGATACTGCAGGTGGCAGGTCACAGACGGTTAAGAACCGTGATTACCTAGAAAGTAAAGTTGTTACATGAGCTCTGCAAGTTCGCATAGAATTGTGAGGGGCAGGGACAACATAAATACACTGGGAGCCCAAAGATTAGTCAGTCAGTCTGAGTATTTCAGCTTTAACATTGCTGTTTAACTAGGCTACTCGTCCTAATACTAGTTCAATTAATTACTTTGTTTCAACTTAGTTAAATTTACAACAGTTTGTCCAAATTACATAATTAATGTCTGTTTAAGTAAATAAATGTTGCTACGAAGAATTGCAAGAAGTTTTTAAAAAGACAGTTCCCAAGGCCCAAAACGTAAGTCGCGTACCTTGATTGATATCTATTCTGAGCTAGCCTACACATTTGCATGAAATTCTCACAGCCTACATCTTTCACTATCTGTGTACAATAGTCTAACCTAGGTCTACCTCTACTTCTCTTTTTTCCTATTTCTGTTTCTAATATATTTCGCACTATTCCCTCGTGCCTTAGTGTGTGGCATACCATTCTACCTCTTTTATTTTTTACTGTTTTACACATATTTCTTTCTTTCCCCACCATTTCTAGTACCTCTTTGTTCTTAACTTTGTCTGTCCATTATATCTTCATCATACGTCTGTCGCACCACGTTTCAAAGACTTCTACCTCTTTCTTGTCCGCTTCTCCTACTATCCAGGCTCCAAAGACGTACAGTGCTGTTCTTCATACATATGTTTTAAGCAATTTTTTTCCTTGTTTCTATGTTTGTTGTATTTGAACACAGTAGTTTCTTTTTCTTGTCATATATATAGCACGAGCTAGTGCTAATCTTTGTTCTATATCTTTTGCGCTTTTCCCATCTTGGGGTTTTTAGCTTCCTAGGTTGCAAAAATCTTTATCTTCTTGAAGTTCTTGTTGCCTATTTTTATTCCCCTCCTTTGCATACAAGCCCTTTAGTTTCATTTTTGCTAATTTTCATACTGTATCTTTCTGTTAGAACTGTTTTCATTTCATTTAGAGCAGCTTCTAACACTTCTTTGCTAGATGCTAATACCGCTATATCATCTGCAGATATAAGCATATCATTCTTTTGTTCCAGCATAGTAATTCCAAATATTTTTCTGCATTTAACAGTATTCAATACCTCTTCAATGTACAAGTTGAAAATTAATGAGGATAAGGCACATCTCTGTTTCACCCCTATAATAATATTTACTTCTCTACATTCCTGATCCAATTCTATTACCGCTGTTTGTTCTTTATATAAGCTATGTACTATCCGTCTATCCCTAAAGCTTATTCCAATTTTTTGAGTATTTTTTCCATTTTATATTGTCAAATGCTTTTTCCAGATCTACAAACTCTAAATACACGCTTTCCCCTTTCTCTATTGTTTTTCCCACAAACACCCTCAAAGCTATAACAGACATTTGTGTTCCACTGTTTCGCCTAAGCAGACATGACATCTTCATCATACGTCTGTAGCACCACATTTCAAAGGCTTCTACCTTTTCTTGTCCGCTTCTCCTACTGTCGAGGCTTTACATTCGTACAGTGCTGTGCTCCACACATATGTTTTAAGTAATCTTTTCCTTGTTTTTATGTTTGTGGTCTTTGAGCACAGTAGTTGCTTTTATTGTTAAATGTAGCACGACCTTGTGCTAATCTTTGTTTTATATCTTTTGTGCTTTTCCCATCTTGCGTTATTTGGCTTCCTAGGTAGCAGAAATTCTTAACCTCTTGTAAGTTCATGTTACATACTTGTATTCTTGTTTTTGATTTATTTTCCCCACCTTTGCAAACTAGAACTTTAGTTTTAGTTTTGTTAATTTTCATACCGTATCTCTCTGTTAGAACCGTTTCCATTTCATTAAGAGCAGATTCTAACTCTTCTTTGCTAGACGCTAATACTGCTATATCATCTGCAAATCTAAGCATATCAATTTTTTGTCCTTGCATAGTAATTCCAAATGTCTTCCTGCATTTGACAGTATTCATTGCCTCTTCTATGTACAAGTTATAAATCAATGGGGATAGGGCACATCCCTGTCTCACGCCTTTCCTAATGTTTACTTCTCTACGTTCCTGCTCTAATTTTATTACTGCTGTTTGCTCTTTGTATCAGCTATGTACTATTCGTCTATCCCTATAGCTCATTCCAATCTTTTTGAGTATTTCCAACATTTTTTTCTATTTTACAATGTCGAATGCTTTTTCCAGATCTACAAACCCTATATACACGCTTTCCCCTTTTTCTATTGTTTTCTCCATTATCACTCTCAGAGCTAAAATAGCCTCCCGTGTTCCCCTGTTCCGCCTAAACCCAAATTGGTCTTCTCCTAGTATTTCTTCCGCCCGTTTTTCCATTCGTCTTTGCACAATTCTAGTTAATATTTTTGACACGTGTGCTGTCAAACTTATTGTTCGAAAATTTTCACATCTCTTCGCGCCTTTCTTTTTTGGTATAGTTACTATGATGCTACGTTTGAAATCTTTGGGTATCTCGCCTGTCTCATACATATAGCTTACAATTTGGAAGAGACGTTCTGTTACTGCTTGTCCAACGGCTTTTAGAGTTTCTGCTTGCACCTTATCTGTACCCGGCGCCTTACCATTTTTCAGACCCTTTAATGCTAATTCAAAATCATTTCTAAGTATAGGATGTCCCAAGTCCTCATTTTCAATGTCTGATTCCTGTTCTAATGCAGTTAGTTCCTCTCCTGCATATAAATTCCCTATATATTCTTGCCATCTACCCACTTTCTCTACGTTTTCTATAGTGACATTTCCTTGTGCGTCCCTTATATTTTTGCTGTACGGTTTTATATCCCTAAAATTCCTGCATTTTCGAATAATTTCCCATTTTATGGCTTTGTATCTCTGTTTTCCTGTTTCGTCTGATTTATTTTTGCATTTTTGTCTTTCTTCTATTAAATTCAGGATATCCTTTGTTATCCATGGTTTCTTATTTTCATTTTGTGTATAGCCCAGAATATTTCTGCCCGCCATGTCTAGGCTAGATTTAATGTTATTCCATTCTGTTTCTACTTCCTTAGTATCAGATATTTTCCCGATATCTTTGAGCAATTTATTTGCCTTTTTTTCGAATCTTTCTTGAATAGCTTTATCTTTTAGTTTCTCTAAGTTCAAGTGCCTTTTTCCGCTCCTTTTTTTTCATATTCTTAAATTTAAGTGCGGCCTTCATAATTACGATGTTCTGGTCAGTATCTATATCTGCTTCTGGGTAGCTTCTACAGTCTTTTACTTGGTTCCTAAACCGTTGTCTAACAAGAATGTAATCTATTTGATATGTTCCTATATCTCCTGGCATCTTCCACGTATATCGTCTTCTAGCATGATGTTGAAATTGTGTGTTTGTGATTATTAAATTGTTCTTGTCACAAAATTCTACCAGCCTATTTCGCCTGTCGTTTCTCGTGCCTAAACCAAATAAACCCACTGCCGCTCCTTCCCTACCCTCACCTACCACGGCATTAAAATCCCCCGTAATTATTAAATTTTCATGTCCTTTTACGTATCTTAATATGTCTTCGATATCTTTGTAGATGGCTTCTACCTCTTCGTCATTGTAGCTAGAGGTGGGCATGTATACTTGTACTATTACTGTGTTTACCGGTTTAGATTCTAATCTAACCATGAGTACTCTTTCGTTCTTTTGTAAGTAATTTTCTACACAGTATCCTATCTTTTTCCGCATAACTATCCCCACACCCAAATTTCCTTCCTCTGCTCCTGTATGAATTACCCTTCCACATCGCGGTAGTGTGTCTTAGACTGCCATACCGACCCCTAGGGTCTCTGCCAATCTAAGTACCGAAAGAGCCGCTGCCCTCTTTCGGGGACCTGTCTTAGTCTGGTTCCTCACTAACGACCCTACTACTTTGGTTGGACCTGTAGTTTGGTTCTTTAGCTCATTAGAACACGCAAGCCATTTTACCTGTTCTGTTAATTTAGAACTTCGTCAAGGTGCAGGTCCATTCGAAATCTCTAGGCATAGAAAATTTCAGGTTATCATTTTCAATAACTGACTCTTGTTCTGATGCTGTTAGTTCTTCCTGCATGTAAGTACCCTATATATTGTTGCCATCTTACCAATTGTTCTACATTTTTTATAATTACGTTTCGTGACGCGTCCCTTATATTTTTGTTATATGGTTCTATATTCCTAAAATTCATTCTAATTCCATTCCTATTTCCATTTTATTCTGTACCTTTTTGCACTTTTCATCAATCCATTGTTCTTTAGCTTTCCTGCATTTGCGAATAATTTCCTATTTTATGGTTTTGTATATCTGCTTTCCTGTTACGTCTGATCTATTTCTGTATTTTCGTTTTTCTTTTATTATTTTCAGGATATCCTTTGTTATCCTTGGTTTCTTATTTTCTCGTTGTTTATACCACAGAATATCTCTGGCCCCCACGTCTAAGCTGGATTTAATGTTATTCCATTTTGTTTCTATTTCTTTAATATCAGAAATTTTCCCGATCCTTTCAGCAATTCATTTAACTTTTTTTTCAAATCTTTCGTTTATATCTTTATCCTTTAGTTTCTCAAAGTCCTTTTTCCGTTTCTTTTATTCAAATTTTTTAATTTAAGAGCGGCCTTTATAGTTACGGTGTCATTTAGCAATTCATAAGAGTAGGTGTTTTATAGGCACTCTTGGCCCACATTTCCACCCGAATCCCACATTTACATGTAAATTCCCATAAGGTGAAAATGTGGAGGTGGGACTCTCGCCCTGTGGACCGCCTTGTGGACAGTCTTGCTCCCTCATTCGCTCCCGAATCCATCATTTGCTCCCTCATTTGCTCCCGAATCCCTCATTTGCTCCCTCATTTGCTCCCTCATTTGCACCCTCATTTGCTCCCTCATTTGCTCCCAAGTCCCTTATTTGCTCCCTCATTGGTCCCTAATTTCCTCCAGAATCCCACATTTACATGTAAATTCCCATAAGGCGGAAATGTGGACATATCCCACATTTCCACACACATTTACATGTAAATTCCCATAAGGCGGAAATGAGGAGAATCCCTCATTTCCTCCTACAACTGGACCAAAGAGTTTTCTCTGACTATCCATTTTCCATCTTTCGAGATAAATCTATCTTGTTTGGTATCTATTAATATTAGATTTTTCTCAGCTACCCAAATTTTTAGGAATTTTTTAAATTGCATCATCCCCCGGGGAGTTACCCCAATTTTAAGATTTGTTTACTGGTAACATTCTGAACCAAATAGTTTTCTTCGACTAGCCATTGCATCTTTCGAGATAAACCTATCTTGTTTGGTATCAATTAATATTAGAATTTTTTCAGCTACCCGAATCTCTAGGAATTTTTAGATTGCATCATCCCCCAGAGAGCTACCCTCATTTTAAGATTTTTTGCTGGTAGCGATTTTTGCCCATACTTATAAGTTTTTTAACCATGCGACACATCACATTAGCCTAGAATTTTACGCAGAATCCGAATCTGTAAATAGATTTAAAATCGAACTACCCCTTACCGTTTTAGACACACCTTCTAAATTATAACTTTCCTACAGGTCATACCTAAAAGAAAATCTATAAACCATTCTTAAAACTTTTTATTACAGACAATTTTTACTAATACAATTTAAATTTTGTAAAACACATTTCTAAATACATATTCACAATTTTTATTCTTAACCTAGAACTTCTCATATCGGCGTATACTTATTAATATTTATTTCTAAATAGAGCAACTTTTCCAAAGACCAACCGAACCCACATATTTGAAATTCCTCTGATTTTGTTCTCATGGTTTCGCTTAAGACCTCGTACATATTTTCCAGATTACTAGAAGACGTTATAACCACATTTTTTTGTGTTAAAGGATTTCACATCTGTAGTCTCTTCCCCAATTTTGGTGTAAACGCCGTAGAGTTCGCAATAGACTTTTATTGCTGTATGTTGTATTCTTTTTTCATTTATTAATCGAATAAATCGCTCTTTCTGCTTCCAAAGAAACTCGGACACTCCATCGTCGACACTGGCGTTATTTATGCGATAGCTAGCCATACGGTTGTTAAACGCTGTGCTAACCATTTCTACGCCATCTTCGCTAGTAGCGGTAACTGTGGCATTTTTATGTCTGTTGCTTCTCAGGTGTGCGGCATAGGTATTCTTTTCCATTTCGAAATCGCATACTTTACACATAATTCGTGGTTGTTTCGTACAAGACCCTTTAACAGCTGGCGGAGCTGAACGTTTACGGCTTAATGACATACCATGCTGTTTTTCCTTGTGTCGCTGTAAGCTATCCATTCTTATAAAAGCGATACAGCAAGACATATAGTTAAAGTACTTTGCTGCTGACGGATGTATAAGCTTAACCCTGGACGATGTTACACCACGACATTTGTTCTGGTGCCGTTTAAGAGCATCCCACCTGGTAAAGTAGACGTGACAAGGCTCGCATTTAAAAACGTTTGCAGGTACCATTTTAGTACAAAACAAAATCCGCACTATAGGACTTTGGTGATATTTGTAAGCGAACTAACTTATAACTAAAGAGTTGACTCTTGCGTACCTGCTTTAAATACTCTATAGAATGCAAACCGAAGGTTTCCCAAGACAGCCGAACGAAGTTGAGGATTCAAAGGAAAAACTAAATGACGTTATCTTTTGCCAATCCTTGCTGCTCGTCCAGTACATTTAGCACCAATGCATGCGCCCGGTTCGCTTCGTCCATGCTGCGAATGCAGTTAGTAGAAACATCGTTAAACGGATTAATAATCACATCGCGTGCATATTAAAAATCCGAAAGGTAGAAGATGCAGTGCTACTATAAACAAAAACTTAATAAAACACTTTAAACCTTTAATAAGGGAAGTAGTAATGTTAGGCCGGTCTGAATTCAAAACGCTGTACGCGTATGTTTTTTTCATGTAACATACACGTGCACCGTTTTGAATCCAGACCGGCCTTGTATACTTTCAATGTAAAATACGTGTGGGCACGTCAAACCGGCTTTATATTACTTTCGATGGAACATACGTTTGTGAATTCAAAACACACGTATGCTACGTTGAAAAATGTAAGTGCAGAGAAAATGTGGAGCTGTTTTAAATTCGGTTTTCTAGAGAGAAGTTATAAAGTAGGTCAGATGCAAAATATCGCATTCAAGTCAATTGTGTTTAGTTAAAGTGGATTCTGATTTATGTTTTTTACTTATGTTTAGAGGCTGCAAATACACATAGACCGGTTTCAATTCAAAATGTGTGTTCACTCTTGTGATAGGTTGAAAAGTAGGTTGGCAAAGTACGCAGATGATGGTAATCTGCTAATGCTATAATTAATCCTACATCCGATGAAGAAATGAAAGTTGTTTTAAACAAAGTTTTATGGAAAATGCCGCATGTAGCCGATGATGATACTTAACGAATTAATTTAATAGAATGCGTTGCACAAAATCAGGATTTGCATATTCCGTTTAGAGGATGGGAGTTGCATGAATATCAACTTCTACAAGAAACGCAACGTCATACATGGAACATTAAAACAACAACACAATTAGAAAAACCAAGATTTGTGATTGTTGGTTTCCAAACCAACCGAAAAAATAGATAGATAAGCAACTACAGTCGTTTTGATCATTGCTATTTAACCAACATTAAACTCTATTTAAATTCAGAAATTTTCCCGTACGATAACTTAAATTTCAAGTTCGAGAATAAACAGACTGCGTTGTTATATGAGATGTATGCTCAGTTTCAGCAATCATACTACGAAAAGGAAAATGAGCCACTTTTTAATCCTGAAGATTTACGAAGTATTGCACCATTAGTAGTCATAGATTGTTCTAGACAAAACGAAGCGTTAAAATCTGGTACTGTCGATATTCGATTAGAATTTGAAACTAGCAGAAACGTTTTGCTATATACATCTTGTCATTGCCTTATACTTCATGATAAGATAGTCAAATACAATCCACTCTTAAACAGCATAAGAATATTATAATTACTTTATTATTATTGTACCTTTACAAATTATGAAGAAAGAAAAAAACAATAAATTATTTAGCAATCACAGTCTATTTATTATTATTTTACATTTTTTTTACATATTCAAATGTTTGATTGTTAATGGGTAATAATAATAATTTTTGCTTAAATATTTTTTACATGTTGGAGTTATTAAGTGATTTAGTAAACAGTCATAAACATTGTCAAATTTAAATAAAAGTTTTGTTATACATTTCTCAAATAAACTAACTGGTATGTTATTAACAAACTGGCTTTTTTTAACAGAACGGTTACTACTATTTTTCTCTACAATACATTTATACTAATATAGTTCAACTCGGACAGATTGAAAGGTATCCTATTTTTAGACACATCCAAAAGAAAAACGGTGTACTTTTGCAGGTATAAACATAACACTGAAGTTTTATAACTAAAAATATTATATGTTAATCGAGATAAAATAAATTGCATTGTTTATTTGAGCCAGTGGTTGAAGCTTTACAAGTCATTTCTGAGTGTATAGTTATACCCCCAAGGTTTAGTATCAGTGGTTGAGGTGTTAAGAATTCTTTTATCATCACTTGGATTAAGAACAATTTTGTTTTGTTTAATAGTAAACACATTATGTTTGATGTTTGATCTAAGTAAACATTGCTGTTTCTGTACAGTCTGTTTATAAAACAAAGCATTCTTATAATGATCAAAAGAAATTTGCTTAATACTTGCTAAGGAAGATCCCTTTGACTTTTTTATTACCCTACCCTGAACTCTGTAAGTGTACATTTTAGATCTAAGCCCTACAAACTCTAGCATGATGTCACCATTGTTTTCATCTTTCATAATACCAGGAACCTTTTTATTTGATAATGGGATATGATATTTGTTATGGGGTCGTAATCGGAAGTATCAAATCTATAAATATCTTGTTTGATATAAGAGTAAATTTCTTCAACGCTAAACTCGTATATCAAACTATTCGTATCTGTGTACAGCAGCTTTGCTTTGTTAGCAAATTGCGATTTTATATAACTATAGTGAAATTCATATAAATAGGTTTTTGAAATATCTAGAATAGAGAAACCTACATAAATGGGTTTGTTTAAATAAACCTCTAATTTATTCATTTCTATTAAGACAAGATCTTTGTCTAACACAGTGCAACTGTGAAAATTAGGTTTCGCTATGTCACTACGAGCTCCAAACCGTCCTTCCCATTCGGTCACTAATTTCACATCTTTCCATTTCCGTACGTTTTTCCATAAACCGAATTTATCATATTTTTATAAACGCATATATCAAAACTGTTTTTTGACTGTTGTTTTAATTTTGTATTCAAATCAATGTATTCTTTTAACCAAGGAGCTTGTTTAAACCGAAGAACCTTATGAATCTTTTTCAGTTCTAAACCGTAGCTTAAATGCATTTTTAAATTCTTGTAGTGAATAACATAGTTGAGTTTTGGATATAAAGTTGTAAGTAATTTCTTTAGGTTTGATTTATTAGAAGGTACTGGTGGTATCATATGTTCAGGCGCCAACTGTAAGTCACTGTGAATTTCATGTAAAGATACTGGGTAGTGTAAATCATATTCAAACATATATTCTACATCAGAATCATCGGTAATATTAAGTATGTCTAAACGTACTATATCTGGTTTGGTGCCATCTAAAAATTCAAATTCTCCATATGGAAGATATTCAGACATTGCAGCCCCATATAAAATATTAACATCAAAATACATTAAATATTTAGAATCGAAATTCGGATCATAATCTGCATTCATATATTTGTTATTTGCTTTGGCATATCTATTCGATCATTGAGAAACGCCACCACAAATTCCCCGTTCTAAAAACATTATTTTTTCAATATCAGTAAGCAACTCGAGTTTAGCGTTCGTCGTTTTTAACATTGCATCTAGAACTAAACCAGAAGCCGTAAAGTAGTGAAATGCATCTAACTTATACGTGAACATGCAAGTTTTTCTTAAGTTTTCAGATATGTCAGTCAAGAGCAGTACATCTGTTTTTAAATATAGATCTGAATAGTCCCCTAGTGTTCATATATTAAATGTTTGCCTCAGTTTTCTTATTTTATTAATATTTTTTTTTGTTCTTAGCGATGCACAGGCACACATACCAAGTTTTACTTTAGCTTTCATTGCGGTAGCTACTCCAAATGCTGCTGCTTTTTCACCTAAAGACGAGTCACCAGAATTTAGTCCTTCTGTAGCCAACTGAGCTAGCTTCGAATCTGCTTGATGGCGTTTAGATAGATCCTTTTCTTTGGAGTATGCAATATCGTGCCCCTTACAAGCCTCGTTTAACTTGTTTATTCCCTTGTCTCCCCGAGCTAACCGTTTGATTAGTTTTGTACCCGGACCGCAAAATTTGTAACCCGGAATATGCTCTTCAAATGGTAAATTGTTAATTACAGTATTTAACAGTCCGTTCCCATTGGTTTTAGAATTATTATAGGTAATCATTAGCGGACAACTGTCCTCTCAAGCTGTGCAGTAAATAAATAAAATATTGTGAATTAATGATTCTTTATATACTCGCCGTTTCTTATATGTAATTCCACTTTTTTACAAACGAATTTAGTACTTGCAAACATGCGTGTTGTGAAACAATCAACATCTTTAACCATAAACAATAATGACATTGACGTGCAATCCTTAGCTAAAAAAAAACATAGCGTTCTTCTGCCTTCATCTATTCGATGTCTAGTTGTTGGTCCATCAAATTGCGGTAAAACCAACGTTATGATTGGGTTGATTGAACATCCTAATGGTTTAAAGTTTGAAAACGTATATGTTTATTCTAAATCATTTTATCAACCAAAGTATCAATACCTTGAAAGTCTACTGCAACCAATAAAAGAGATCAAATATTATACATTTTCCAGTTCTGATAATATTATATCACTATCTGATGCTCGAAATAATTCTATATTTGTTTTTGATGATGTAGCTTGCGATAAACAAGGTATCATTAGGAATACTTTAGTATGGGGCGTCATTAGCAAGTAGACAGTTTTTACCTTTGTCAAAGTTATACTCGTATACCTAAGCACTTACTACGTGATAATGCCAATCTTTTAGTTTTATTTAAACAAGATGATTTAAACTTAAAACACATATATGACGATCACATCAATACTGACATAAAGTATAAAAGATTCCGTGAACTATGTGTTGCTTGTTGGCAAGACAAATACGGTTTCTTAGTTGTAGACAAAGATAGTGATCCAGGTCAAGGAAGGTACCGAATAGGTTTTGATCACTTCATACATATTTAAACCTTGAGAGACGCAAGTATCGTTAGTATCGAAAAATTTTTTTTATTACAATAAACCTTTTACGCAATGAACAAGGAGGCGATAAAACTTAAAAGAATTTTAATTAAGAAAAGAAACATTGTAAAAAACAAATTGCGCCAGTTAAAAGATAATGAAGTCGTCCAAGTGGAATCAATCTTACCCATAACATCACGATTAGAAACTATTGCTAATAAACTGGATGGGAAAAGTGTGGTAAAGAAAGAAAAATTTAAAGAAGAAGAAGATGAACTGCTTCATAGCAGTGTAAAAAAAATTAAACCTAAATTGCTAGAAAGGAACGTTGACTATATTGATTCGCCGGTTATTGCTCAGCATATACCGAATATAAAAATGATGCCATAGAGGAAGATGATAATAATGATGTTGATAATGAATACGAAGCAGAAGTTAATCGAAATGCTCAAGAAGCTCAGAAATATATACAAAGCTTTGCCGATTCACCTGGTATGACACATTATCTCGAACAGCTACATCCGGTACAACTCTGCACGAGTGGGTGACGTAATTCAAACGTGGTCTTGAGAGCCTAGAAGATGATCCATGCAGAGGACGACCAAAAACTGCCATCACGCCTGAAATCGTCCAAAAAGTTAATGATATGGTTACGCAGGATCGTCGATTAAAGGTTTCCGTAATTGCTAAGGATGCAGGTATCTCGGATGAAAGAGCATTTCATATCTTAACTGCGAAATTAGGTATGAAAAAGCTATCGGAAAGATGGGTGCCGCGAATATTGACAATTGGTCAAAACCTTCAGAGGAGGAGAATTTAACAACAGAGTTTAGACCGCCTTAACTCCAATAAAACCGATTTCGTCCGACGATTTGTTACGACAGATGAATCTTGGGTTCACTATTATACCCCTGAAACCAAGCAACAGTCTAAACAATGGAGACATAGGGGTTCCCATCACCAAAGAAAGCAATGTCCGTAAAGTCGGTTGGAAAAGTTATGGCATCAGTTTTTTTGGAATACCAAAGGTGTCCTACTAATTGACTATCTTCCCAAGGGCCAAACAATAAACGGTGAATATTACGCTAAACTTCTAGGCCATCATCATCATCATTAGGTGTTCAGTCCTAGAACTGGTAGGACGCGTACCCTCATTGTTTCCTAGTCTGAACCAACCTACACATTTCGCTAAAATTTGCTCAGTCTGCATTTATCCCTATTTATGTGCGAAAGTCTGGTCTCGTAAATACTCCCTGTATGTTTGTTGTGGTTTGTTTAGCATTTTTCTTAATCTTCTCCGAGAACCAAACCACCCATAGCTCTCAAAATCATCTTTATTAACGTTTAAAAACTATGAGTGGTCTAACTCCCAAAGAAGATCAAGAAAAAAAACTGATCTCGGTCTACCTTTACCTATATTTTCCTATCTCTGCTTGTAATATATCCCGTACTATTCCCCAGAAATGCCATAGAACGTATCATGTCTTTCTATTTCTCCTATTTTTTCGTTTTCCACAGATATCTTTATTCCTCCACTATTTCTACAACCAATTTGTTATTAACTTTGTCTGTCCATGCTACTATCCTCATACATCTGAAGCACAACATTCCAGAAGGCTTCTACCTCTTTTTGTCTGATTTTCCTACTGCCTCTATTTCATAGATGTACTGTGCTATGCTCCACACTATGCTTTGAACAGTTTTCTTCTAGTATCTATGTTCATTGTCTTTGAACGTAGTTGCTGTTCTATCTTGTTTGATGCTGTTCGGTCACCTACTATTGTTTTACAGTTTTACCCCATTTTCCTGATATTCAGTGGTACGTGAAGGGAGGTAAGCAGCCTTTGGCTGCCAAGTTTCCCCTGCACTTGAACATTTGTCGAATTAATAGTTTTTCCAATATATCCTTTCGCACAATCAACATTAGTTGAAAATATTTTACAACAAACACCTGTAGTTGTTTATAATAATCATCAGATTTAAGTGCACTTATTTTTTTGTCATTAGGTTTTACGTCTTGAAACTGGTTGGACGCGTACCTTCACATATTTCTATTCTGAGCTAACCTACACCGTTCCCTGAAATTCCTACATCCCAAATACAGCTTGGTTCCCCTTTTGTTGTTTCTTAATTACATGCCCTATTTCACCGAGATTCAGTGGTATCTGAAGAGGATCCCGACACGGTCGGCTTGAAAAATGCTAGGCAAGCATTTTTCACAAAATACACCCTCGTTCGGATGAGAGGTAAAATGAAGATCCCGTGTGTGAGTGTTGTCACGCATGTTAAAAATCCCAACCTTGCTTGGAACAGTAAGGGTTCGGCAAAATTCCAAATTTTCCAGGCAAAAAACTCGCTTCCTGGCCAATGTAGTACCTTCGGGTGGAGCATTGGAAAATCACATGTAAGATATCTGAAGGGGGTTAAGCAACCTATGGCTGCCACAGATCCCTCAACACTTAGACATGTGCCGTATTAATAGTTTTCCTGTAAATCCTTTCGCACAATTAAAATTGTTGAGGGTATTGCAAAACCAATATCTGTAGTTGTTAATAGTAATCACCATGTTTAGGTAGTTATTATTTATGTCAATAGTTTTCCCATCTTGGTTGGAAGCGTAGCTCCATTGATTTCTATTCTGAGCTAGCCTATACATTTCCCTGAAATTCTCACAGCTTACATCCTTCACTATCTGTGTGCAGTAGTCTAACCTAGGCCTACCTTTACTTCTCTTTTTTCCTATCTCTGCTTCTAATATATCCCGTACTATTCCCTCGTGTCTTAGTATGTGGCCTATCTTATTTTTTCTATTTTTTACTGTTTTCCACATACTTCTTTCTTCCCCTACTGTTTCTAGTATATCTTTCTTCTTAACTTCGTCTGTCCATGATATCTTCATCATACGTCTGAAGCACACTTCTAGGTCAACTGGATAAAAATATTCGTTAAAAAAGACCTGCATTGCGTAAGAAGAAGATCATTTTCCATCAGGATAATGCACGTCCACACACAAGTGCAGTAGCAATGCAAAAAATTGAATGATCTGAAGTACGATCTATTGCAACATCCACCTTATTCGCCTGATTTGGTTCCTTTTGACTTCCACCTATTTCCACGACTAAAAGTTTTCTTTGAGGGAAAACGATTTTCCACGGACGAAGAAATAAAAGCAGCTGTTGACGACTATTTTGGAGGCCTGGAAGAATCGCAGTTTCGTGATGGCATAATGGGTTTGGAACATCGCTGGATGAAATGTATTCAACTTGACGGAGATTATGTTGAAAATAAACTATATTTTAAAAACAAATTTTTTCATTTTCCCTTTGTTTCCCAAACTTTTCAAACCACTCTCGTATGTAGTTAGTGATATTTCCTGCAATTTGGTTGTTTCTCAGTTTTATAAAATAAGAAATGGCCCACGTATAGTGCTGCTTTTTAGCGTTAAAAATTGTAATGAGTTTAAATTTATTAGAAATTGTTCAATTAGTAGTAATTACTAAACCTACTTTTTACTTTTTAATAATGAAATAATTCTCAACGATTCATATTTTAATTGACACTCAATGAATTTTAAAATAACGTAAATACTAAATATAATGATACAGTAAACAACGATCACTAAAGTAAAAAAACAGCTTCTTGCAAATAAAATCTACCATCAAACCGAAAAATAAGCTGAATGCTAGTGACTCGTTTTATGTATACGCAGTGCTCTTGGAGGATAAGTTTCAGGTGGGCGTATCTGCGAGTGTATCATGTCTTAATGATAATGTCAGCTCGTTTATGACAAGGTAATAAAATGCTGATGTATAGTAGTGCTATTGGACACCACTGACTGAGAGCCAAATCGTGTTTAATAGTTTTGATAAAAGAGCTGCCCTCTATCGTAAAATGTGCGTATACACAATGATATTCCCCAGTCTTAATGTTAATAGCCCTGAATCTTGAATGTTAATGGTTAATAGGTTAGTGCGTGTAGCTGCAGAGCAGTTTAAGTTTGACAGTTTGTAATTTTTTAGTATATTACATGCCGGTAAGCTCTATACTTTGTAACTATATAGTTCAATAAAGATTTGCCCTATAACTTTGCCGCTCTAGGCCAGGACCTAGTCAGCCTAAGCCATGCAGCACTGTACATAGGAGGCGTCGCCGTGGATCAATGTAGTAAGCGTAAGACTACGGATCCCAAGGTCCCGGGTTCAAATCCCGACACGGCCGACTGCTTGAAAAATGGCAGGTGAGCATTTTTCACAAATATTACGCCCTCGTTCGGATGAGAGGTTAAATGGAGGTCCCGTGTGTGAGTGTTGTCACGCACGTTAAAGATCCCTACCTTGCCTGGAACGGCAAGGGTTCGGCAAAATTCTAAATTTCCAGGCAACAAAAACTCGCCTCCTGGCCAATGTAGTACCTTCGGGTGGAGCATTGGAAATGTAAATGAACGGCACTGTACATAGGGCGGCTCCGTGGCGTAGTGTTATGTGTGTGACTACTACGTTCAAGGTCCCGGGTTCGAATCCCGACACGGTCCGCTTGAAAAATGTTAGGCGAGCATTTTTCACAAAAATACACCCTCGTTCGGATGAGAGGTAAAATGGAGGTCCCGTGTGTGAGTGTTGTCACGCACGTTAAAGATCCCTACCTTGCCTGGAACGGCAAGGGTTCGGCAAAATTCTAAATTTCCAGGCAACAAAAAACTCGCTTCCTGGCCAATGTAGTACCTTCGGGTGTAGCATTGGAAAAAAAAAATCACATGTAAGGCACTGTACATAGCAACAAATTACCCAAGTAATGTATGATTGTAGCAAGGTTATTTCGTCCACTTTTACACTATCTCCACCTAGAGTTGACCACTACTGCTAACTGTTCTTTATATAAACAAACGACTTTTTATATATTGTGTTAATACATTGATACAATTTAAAATAATATAAAGAAAAATATATATTGGGAGAACAAACAGTATTTAATAAGAATCGTTGATTAATATTAAGTAAAAATTTTTCTTAGGGAAGTCTTGTAATCTAATATCAAAAACTATTTTTAACTGAGAGTTATAGGTACAAAAATGTTTTAAGGTTCAAAAATCATTAACATATTTATCGTAAAAATTAAGAAAATTTACTGGATTATATAAAACTTGAAATTACACCACCTTTAAGCAATTTAACAAAATTTAAAATTTGCTATTCTTAATAAGAATATTCTTTTGAAGTACTTACACAATTGACTTTCTAAACCTATTTTACATTAATCTGTATAAATATTGTCGTTCAATGATTACCAGTTTATTAAAATAACCCCAGTATAAAATTCAACTTAATCACTTTTCAAAATCCCTTCAACAATAACTTCTATCCTGCTTGGCGGGTTGACTTCAATCGCGCTATCGAATAACTTTTAAGTTTTAAAACCCTGCAATAATCAAGTTGGCCTGACAACTAAAAGGCTGCTGAAGGAAATGAAAAATGAAAGTAATATTTTATCGTCCGATCAGATGGCGCCCTGCATACAAACACTAGGATAATGAGACATCCGCGTTTTGATACCCTTCTTCGTAACTTTACATTAATTTAATCTCTACACTTCATTCCATTTGGTTCTGTTTGAAAGATTACTGAAGCTCTTGTTTTAGATAATCACAAGAAAATTAAAGTTATTGATTTTATAAAATTTAATACACCGAAAGCTAGTCAGTCAAGTTTATATGATACGAGGCATTTTCCAACGTATAATATGTACCTATTTCGCCCTACGAAAGCGTAAACTGTGCGATGATGAGATGAGAGGGTGGTAATCTAGCTTCGAGCTGTCACTGTCGTGCTGCATATGACATACCCTCTTGTAATAACATGCGAGCGTGTAATGGCGGAATTTCACTAAAACTACTAGTTTTCGATTGGAGTAGTTGAGAAAAGTTGCCTGGTTATTACATCCCTTTCAAATCCTTTAATAAAGGTAATGAATCAGCAGAAATTTGTAATGTCGTCGGCGTGGGTGAGACATCGCGGTGTCTGTTCTCACCCAGGTGGTCTTGTCAGCTGCTGAAACGAACGACAAACATATTTTTAACGTTATAACGTGTACGCTGTTGTGATCCTCATCTAACTTAAATATTGATAATTCGTGTTATGAGCAGACCACACTGTCCAGTGATGTCTGATTATGTGACAGAAGTCGATATAAGATTGAATTCCTTACCAATTACTGTATTGTTGTGTGACCAACAGAACATGATGGAATATAATATGCGTTCGTGAATAATTGTGTTATGTTGTAATCCATAACCTTTTGATTGTTGTAAATAAACGTAAGTGTTCCTGAATCGATAGAATCACTTCATAAAATTCTTATTCAATAGTAGTTAGGTTTTTAGAGTAACTGTTATCTCACTGATGTATTTAACAAACACAGACGCAACATTAACAAACAAGTCTGCTATCTACTAACCGTTATACTTAATAATATCTCACTCCTGTAATAAAAAAATTCTAAAGTGCTTGGGAAATGGGGACGATTTATTTAAATATTTACAAGACAAAAGTGCAGTAGAGAAACCGTACTGCATTATTATTTCAGTATTACTGAAATGAGTTTTTTTTCTAAAAACTTTGTAGTTACTGGTGCAATAAATAATAAAATCATGCTATAGCTACTACTTTCAATATCTATCACAGCTACCATTTTCAGACTTATAGTTTAACAATAATTACTGTGAAAATTGAATATTAGTGTGTAAACATTTTTTTGAAAAACGTGGTGAACACCATGCAGAAAAAAATTACAATATAAATTGTAAATTAACGTATCACTAGCATAATAAAACTAAGTAAAGGCACAAGTACCATATTTTAAATTTTAATATTTTTATCGACCCAAGTTAACTATTTTATAGTAAAAAATTAGACAGATTAAATTAAACGTACATCCAACGAGGTTGTCATTTAAAAGAAAGACAACTTGATGTATGACATTAATATATAGATCAACCATAAAGCATATATTATGGTAGTTTTAAATTTTAAGTACAAGTGAAAGTGACCAGAAATAGCCATATCTTTTGATTACAAAATTAATAATATTAAAGATGCAACATATATCATTGTATTAAAATTTTTAAAAATTAAAAATTTAGCTATTGTATCAAACATATTTGAACAATAATGAAGTAAGGTACATCTAAGGATAATGTCAAACAGAGTAAGTAACTAAACATTTGACATAGTAATAAGAAAAACTTTATAATAAAAATTATGATAGTCTTTTAATTTAAAATATATTTGAACTTGACCAAAAATATTTTGAAATAAGGAAAATTGAAAATTGAATTATCATCTGTGGTAAACTAGAAATCTCTAAGAAGTATTAGATTAATATCAAAGTTTCTAATTTCATTGGCGTAAAAATTATTATTGTTTTTGGTGATTAGTAGCATTTTCATAAAATCTAATTGGAGGCTTTTATTATCGATGTGGAGAATTTTGAAGTCTTTAGTGTGATCAAAAGAGTGGCTATTATGCAGTATATGATTACCAAACGAGGAATTAGTTATATTAAAAAAATTGATGTTGTTTTGTTGTATACATTCATTATGTTCTAGAAATCTAATGATGAATGTTCTCTCTGTTTTTCCAATATAGAAGCAACGACAAGATGAACAATTTAATTGGTGAATTAAATATAAAATTTCAAATTCTAATATCACTAATAATAAAATAAAAACGATCTTAGCCCTTCTTTATTTGAGTATAAAACAAAATTTTTCAAATTTAGTCATACTTATTATATTCATAATACAGGTTTATTAATTTTTTTCTGCATATTATTTACCACGTGTTTCTAAAAAATGTATAAACACTAACATTCAATTTTTGCAGTAATTATTGTTAAATTATAAGCCTGAAGAGTCTACCTGCGTTAGGTATTGAAACTAGTAGCTATTAGCATCATTTGATTATTTGTTGGGTCCAATTAAACATAGCTATACAGGGAAGCTTTGATTTTTTATACCATTTAAAATTTAATTTTTGAAGAAAATAACCCCACTTTGAGCAACTACGACGAATAGATTTAATTTTGGGTTATATAATGCAAACTTGCTTTAAAAAGATTCGATTTATGCAATAACGTATTTAGAAACTGATGATCTTAAACGATAACCGAGCTCCAACATCACACTACAATAACTTCCTTAAATTAATACATTGGTTCCCATTGATAGAAATTTAAATCAGAGACGCAATTCAGGATATCTGCAAGTAGATATACTACCTTCGTATGATGCCAAAAACCTGTTCTCTTATGGGATTTGACATGGGAAATTTTAAGGTTTATTTTGCAAATTTTTATACCATCTATAGAAATCCCATAAGGAGGAGCAAGGTCTATTCTGGTCATTGTTGTTTCAACTATTGGAATCATAAAACTTATCAAGGATCACTTTCGCTTCTAAGAGGTATCAACTTTCTTCAGAATAAAATTGTACTTTTAAGCCCCTTACCGTGTTTCACCTCTCAACCCCAATTATGTAACTTTTGTATTTATAAAATTTTTTCTACCCCTGTAGAGCCGTGGTATTAAATTTCCTGCGAAATACGTGTATACTATTATTTTTTATTTAGGATCCAACATGTAATCCCCAATTACAAACATACAAAAGATTTTCTAAATGTCTAAAGCACGTTGAAATTTGAAAAATAAAGAATAAAATATAAAATTTTATTAATCATAATATATTTACAATTTTATATAGTTTTTCGCTAAGTAGAGGAATTTTATAAATGTTATCGGAAGGGTAGAAAGAAGTGACAAAATGTCCAACGTAGTTCCGTTTCATTGTTTCATAAAGATCCTAGTATAAAATTTTATAAATTAGACTATTTATGTATGGAATATGGCACCCATTTCCAAAAGCAGCTCTCATATATCCATAATGAAAATCACAGATAGTTAACTTGGAGATATATCAAGGTTGCACGTTCGAACATATATAGATTTATTAAAATATATTTCAGATTTAGGTATTTTAACTGCTGCTAGGTTTTCGTTAAAGAACGTAACATTTTTGAATAAAGGGTTAGATATTTTAACTTCAAAACCATATCTTTCTTCTCAGTCCTGTACAAATTTTACGTTACAATGTTTTCGTGTATCCTCCGTCCTTTATCCACAGACAGCATTATTCGTTATTTGTTATTTGTTATTCGGTATTCGTTATGCGTTATCCGTTATCGGTTATCCGTTACTCTATATTCGATTTTAGCTTTTTGCTTTTCGTCTTTTCTTTTTCATTTTTTGCTTCCCGGTTTTTTGCTTCCCCTTTCCCGATTCCGTCTCCTCGCTTTTCAATTTTTGTTTTTCGCTTTTCGCTTTCCGCCTTTCGCTTTTGGCTTTTGACTTATAGCTTTTCAATGTTTGGATTTTTGATTTCCGCTATTCGCTTCTTGGGGGATTCCCTTCCGCTTTCCGCTTTCCGTTTTTCGGCTTTCGCATTACGCATTTTGCTTTCCCTCCCCCCATTTCCTTTTGATTTTTTTTTTTCCTTTTGCTTTTTTTTTCCTTTCTTTCCCTTTCCCCTTTTTTATTTTTGTTTTCCTTTTCCTTTTCCTTTCCCGTTTTCCTTTTCCTTTTCCTTTTTTTTTTTTTATTATATTTTTATCCCTTTTTTCATTTGTTTCCGCGTTTGTTTTTTTTATTTTCGTTTTGGTTCCTTTTTCCCTTGTTTTCGTTTTCCTTTTCCTTTTGTTTTGTTTTTTTTTTTTGCTTTTAGTTTTTTTCCCCCTTTTTCCCCTCCTTTTCCTTTTGTTTTCCTTTCCTTTTGTTTTCGTTTTCGTTTTTTTTTTTTTTTCGTTTGTTTTCGTTTTGTTTTCTTTTTTCCCCTTTCCCTTTTTTTTGTTTTCCTTTTCCCTTTCCCTTTCCTTTTTTTTCGTTTGTTTTCGTTTCCCTTTCCCTTTTCACGATTTTCGTATTGTTTTCGTTTTCGTTTTCGTTTTCGTTTTCGTTTTCGTTTTCTTTTCGTTTTGTTTTGTTTTCGTTTTCTTTTCATTTTGTTTTCGTTTTGTTTTCTTTCGATTTTCGTTTTCATTTTGTTTTCGTTTTCGTTTCTTTTCGTTTTGTTTTATTTAAATTTTAAATTTTTTGTTTTGGTTTCGTTTTGGTTCGCTTTTGCTTTCTTTTGCTTTTGCTTTTCGCTTTTGTTTTCGCCTTTTCCGCTTTTCGCTTTTCGCTTTGGCTTTGGCTTTTCCCTTTTCCTTTTCCTTTTTTTCCCTTTTGCCTTTTTTTTTTTCGCCTTTCGCTTTTCGCTTTCCTTTCCCTTTCCTTTTGCTTTTTCTTTCGTTTTCGCTTTTTGCTTTTCCTTCCCTTTCCTTTGCCTTTTAACTTTTTTTCCTTCTCGTTTCTCGCTTCCCGCTTCTGCTTTTGCTTTCCGATTTCCGTTTTCGTTTTCTAGTTCATTGTACGTTATCCGCTGTGCGTTATCCGTTGTCCGTTGGGTTTTCATTTTAGGTTTTTAACCAACGGCTTTATTTAAATTTTAATACTAGATAAATCGTTGATAAATTAAGTCCATTCGCTAAAACTTGTTTCAGATTTCTATAGTGGATCACATATCTTCGTTTAGAATTTAATATAACTATTAGCCTGGTCTTTTCTGCTTTTGATGCAAGGGGTCTTCCGGATTTTGAATTAATTTGCTCAGGACAGAAAGGTAAGTCATAGATCTGTTTGGGATACTACCTCCAACATGTAATCTTTATAGGCATCATTAAAAACTGGCGTCACATTGATATTGATATCTACCCATTCGAAGCTCCCATAGGGTTGTGGTTAACTGATCACCCATCCAAATTGATTATTAACATCGTAGTACATGAGATATCCTTCAGGCTTCAGAATATTGTTCTAGGTTTTGAATATTATACGCTTCCCACAATTTCTGAGCATACGCATACTGTATCTTGTAATTTCTTTATCTTCTAACGTATTGTAGAACTTCTTTTTGCTAGATAGTGCGGCATATTGAAGTGTTTCAAATGAATCAATAAAATCGTATGGGTATGGGTGTACACCCCTTGTTACTAAATTTAAACTGTTTTTCGTTCAAATCAGTAAATTCATTTTTAATGGTGTTTCAAAAATGAACTATTAATGCAGAAGGTTACGATGAATATATAGTTGATTAAGTTCTCGGGATTATATTTTCTAGAAATGTATTTTCTGTAGTTACTATGGCAGCACATCCACACAAAAATACAAATCAACGGCAATATTTTTAATTATAAAATGGTTATCGTAACCACTCAGATTATGAAAGACTATTGTAATTGTTTGTGAGGATTGATAGTTAATATTACAACCCTCATGTACCGGTCGTCTACAGTTGTTAGTAGGTAGTAAGTGATCATAAACACGAACTTTTTTATCTTTTAAACCAAACGGTTTCTCACAAATGTAGCAGCGGATTTCACTTTTAAAATCAACTCGATGTTTAAATGTCAACGAAGTTATATGATAAGGACGCATAAATACAGTTTCAACATCTTCGGAAAATTGTCGAAGCTCCATAGTAAACATTTCACACAATATCCACCCCGATATGACCGATAAAATGATAATGAATTATGGCAGATACACTTATCATAATATCCAACACTACATGTAACATGTTCTTGATATTGCTGTCTGTTTTAAGTCGGCTTCAGTATACAATCCAAATCTCCATACGATAAATGGAACTTTAAATTTGTTTTTATAGTTCTTGAAACGGAAGATCTTGTCTTCTTTTGTAGGTAGTTGAGGTAGACATAATTGCTTTGTCTTACACTTACTTTCATGTTATTCCAATATGTTCCTTACACTAAAA